>LPNX010053038.1:55631-102998 GCA_001517045.1 Pseudotsuga menziesii
TTGCAGACTTTTCAAAGAGGTTTAACAAAATGTACAGCATAATTCCTGCAGAAATAAAACCTTCAGAAACATCTGCAAAACTTACATATGCAAATGCTTTCGACCAAGAATTTTCCTTACTACTAAGAGAAAGGAGACCTGTTTATTTACTGAATATGCAGGATGTAACATTCGAGGTAGAATGAAACATATTGGATTCCAATAGATTGAAGAAGGAAATAGCTCAGCAAATCTATGACAGGAGAGGAAAGAAAGAAGCAGCTCCAGGAGGTTCAGCTTCTCATTCTGCAGAAGGGAAAATTGATGAGATGGCCATGTTGGTGAAGATTTTGACTACAAAATTAAACAAATTAGAACTAAAGAAAAATTCCAGCAAGCCTGTTCAAGAAGGTGAAAGAAACCCTGACAATCAGAACCAATTTAGAAGACAATTTGCTCCACATTTCATACCTAGAGAACGAAGGAATAATGATATTCAGCGGGAAAGGAGAGAAACTGAGGACCAAAGAGTACCACCACCTCTGCAGAACAATGTTCCTGATGAAGAAGAGGTTGATGATGAAGTGATATTTGAAGACACAGATTAGGAGATGAACTATTTTGGAGAAATTTTGTCTGAGGGTTTTGTCACTGAGGAGGAGTTTCTAAATGCAGAATGATATGACGCTGATATGTTCGAAACAGAGGAAGATTTAGGTTTGAAAATGACTACTGTAACTACTGATGTTTGTCAAAATGAACTCGAGAAGTCTGTGAATCTGAGGTTAGGCCCAAAATAGGTAGTACAAATCCCAAAGAAGAAGGTAGTTGTTCCTGCTAAACAACAATTTGATCCTGTGTCAGAAAAACAACATATTCTAGCAAAGCAAAAGAAGAACATGGAGGTTGAAGAGGCAAATAAAATTGTGCAGAATTTCAACCTGGAAAATGAATTAAGCAAGTTAAATATTTCTGTGCCTTTAACTGAACTTATGAAAAATCCTTCCTATAAAGAGACAGTGCTTAAGATGATTAATTCAGTAAACAATCAGCCTCTTTCTGATACAGTGAATTTGCAAGAAGAAAATCCTAGGATTTTCATTGGATCAACCTTGGCTGAAAAAACTGAGAATGAAGAAGGTGCTTCACCTCCATTCTACATCACTCTGACAGTTCATGAACAAATGATACATAATTGTTTGTTAGATTCGGGAGCATCACACAATATAATGCTAAAGGCTGTTATGGAATCTTTAGGTCTAAGTATCACCAAACCCTATCATGATCTGTATGGATTTGATTCATGAGCTATGAAGTGTTTAGGGGTAATAAAGGACATGGTTGTCAGTTTGGCTCAATTACCCATGAAGAGTGTAATCATGGATGTAGTGGTAGCTGATATTACACCTAAATTTGGGTTGCTTCTCTCTAGATCTTGGGCAAAGAAAGTTGGCGGGACTTTACAAATGGATTTATCATATGCTACTATTCCTGTGTTTGGAGGAGAAAACAGAAGGCTATATAGAGAGCTTCAGTTTGCCTATATTGTAATAGATGACAAGAACCCTACCAACCATCCTCTGTAGGCTGTTGATAAGGACCTGGGTACTTGCATGTTACATTTTAGTGATGATGACAATACTGCTGGTTTGTTACAGGTTGAAAGGGAATAGCCAGTAAAATGCAGCAGGGAGCGGGAGGACGAGCTTTGGCAATTATACTTTGATGGATCCTCTTGTAAAGAAGGTGCTGGAGCAGGGGTTCTTCTTATATCCCCTGGAGGTGAAACAGTAAAGCTGATGTATAAATTAGAGTTCATTACTACAAACAATACTGCTGAATATGAAGCTTTGCTGTTAGGGTTGAAGGCTGCGAAAGATTTGGGCATTCAGCAGATTTCTGCATTTGGCGACTCCGAATTAGTTGTTCAACAGGTGAAGAACAACTATCAAGTAAAGCAGGATTTGATGAAAGTTTATCGAAATGAGGTATGGGAAATGATTGAAAATTATTTTGTAGCCTTTAACATTACCTATATTCCAAGAGACCATAATCAAACTACAGATTCATTGGCCTTGGCTGCTACACATTTTAGAATCCCCAAGACTACACAGTTGAGGTGGAGAGTGTTTGAAGATGACATTGAAATTAAAAGATTTTTAGAGCTTACACATGAGTTTTCAAATTCCCTGATTGATCAAGAGGAATATGAAAGGGATGGATAGGTGGAAGAGATTGTTGAAAATGAAATAGCTAGACACCAAATCATTGAATTGAAAATTAATTTCATCTCGAAGGGTTTGGTACCTTTGGAAAGGATATTTTCAAAAGATGATACACTCTTAAAACCTGTTGTACAGTCCTCAGAAGAGAATGTGGAGGATTGTAACATTGGCTCTGTAGAACAGCCTAGAATGGTAAAAATTTCTAAAGCACTTACAACTGAACAAAGAAACAGGTACATAAACTTGTTAAAGGAACATGTTGATGTTTTTGCATGGTCTTATGAGGAATTGAGAACGTATGACACTGGAATTATACAACATAAAGTCTCTTTAAAACCGAATGTTAAACCTTTTTGTCAGAAATTAAGGAGGATTAATCCAGCCTTGTTTCCTGTTATTGAAAAAGAAGTGAAGAAGTTATTGGATGCCAAGATCATAGTGCCCCTTAGGTACTCTTCATGGGTGGCTAATCTAGTTCCTCTTAGAAAAAAGAATGGAGAAATCAGGCTGTGTGTTGACTTTAGAAATTTGAACAGATCTTCACTAAAGGATAACTATCCTCTGCCTAAAATTGAGCAAATATTACAGAAAGTGGTCGGGGCATAGAGGATCTCAATGATTGATGGTTTCTCAGGGTACAATCAGATTTCTATGCATCCTGATGATAAGGAAAAGATAGCTTTTACCACTCCTTGGGGGACTTTCATGTATGATAAGATGCCTTTCGGTCTAATGAATGCTGGAGCCACTTTTCAGAGGGCTATGGATATAGCTTTTGTCGGAGAAAAGGATAAGTTTGTGGTAATCTACTTAGATGATATTACTATTTTTTCACAATCAAACGATGAACATCTAAATCATTGGAAGCAGACTTTCTTAAAATGTAGGAAATTTGGCTTATCCTTGAATCCAAAAAAGTCACACTTTGCTGTACAGGAAGGAAAATTACTGGGTCATTTAGTTTCTGCTGATGGTATAAGGATTGAACCTGAAAGGGTGAAGGAAATATTGAAGATAAGTCTACCAAGAAGTAAAAAGGATGTCCAATCTTTCACTGGTAAAATCAACTTCCTGCGTTGGTTTATACCAAACTTTGCTGAGATTATCAAGCAGATTACAGCCATGCTAAAAAAGGATCAGGAAGTCAAGTGGACCACTGAAGCAAAGAATGCATTTGAAAAAATCAAAATAGATCTTACTGAAGCCCCTGTATTAGTAAGTCCAGATTTTACCAGAGAATTTCTAACATTTTCATTTGCATCAGAGGATACACTAGCAGTTGTTTTGTTGCAGAAGAATAAGGAGGGTTTGGAATAGCCTATTGCATTCTTTAGCAAAACTCTCAGAGATTCTGAATTGAAATACAATATATTAGAGAAACAAGCCTATGCTTTCGTAAAAGCTTTAAAGTTTTTTCAGAATCTATGTTTTGCATTCCAAAGTTATTTCATATGTGCCTAATGCTGCTGTAAAAGATGTTTTGACACAGCCTGATACTGAGGGGAAAAGAGGCAGGTGGATTGCTAAAATCATGGAGTATGATGTAGACATCAGACCTACCAAACTAGTCAAGGGACAAGGTTTAGCCAAGCTACTGGCTGAATCAAATTTCCAAGCTTTGGGATTATATGTGATGGCTGAAGAGCTAGCTCAGAAACAAGATCAAGCAATAGTGGAAAAAGAAGAGATTACGGATTATTATTCAGCATCCACATGGTATGCAGACATTGTGTATTTTCTGTTGTATTTGCAATGTCCTGAGCATTTAGATAGGAAAGCTGCTAGATCTTTGAAGCTAAAAACTACTAAGTATTGTTTGGTAGAAAAGCAGTTATTCTGGAAGGACCCAGGCGGTATTCTACTCAGATGCTTGGACAAATTTGAAATTGAAGGAGTGATTTTTGAATCTCATGAGGGTGCTTGTGGAGGCCATAAGTACTGGAAGGCAACAGCATACAAGATCCTAAGAGCTGGGTAGTATTGGCCCTCTTTGTTTACAGATGTATATCAGTAGGTAAGAGCCTATATCCCTTGTCAGAAGTTTGCTGGTAAACAAAAATTGTTGTCATTGCCCCTAAAACCTATTGCAGTAAGTGCTCCTTTTCAGCAATGGGGTCTGGACTTTATAGGGGAGATAAGTCCATCTTCCTCAGGACAACACAGGTGGATTCTAACTACAACAGACTTCTTTACCAAATGGGTGGAAGCTATCCCTACTAGGAAAGCCACAGACAAAGTGATTATGGAATTTATTGAAGAAAATATCCTTAGTAGGTTTGGGTGTCCTCAGAAAATAGTAACAAATAATGAAAATATCCTTAGTAGGTTTGGGTGTCCTCAGAAAATAGTAACAGATAATGCAAAGGCTTTCAAGTCCAAGGCAATGGAAGCATTTTGTGAAAAGAATGGTATCTTGCTGAAACATTCAACTCCTTACTATCCCCAAGGTAATGGTTTAGCTGAGTCCTCAAATAAAAACATCATTCAAAGTATCAAAAATTTGCTTAAGCATAATAAGAGATCATGGGATTCTATGCTGAAATATGCATTATGGGCTGATAGAATAACAGTCAAACAAGCAATTGGAACTTCTCCTTTCCAATTAGTGTATGGCATAGATGCAGTTTTTCCTGTTCGGTTGGGTATCCCAGTGATGAAACTTCTTCAGAATTGTCAGGAAGAACCAAATGATATGCAGAGAAGGATTTATGAGATGATAGAGTTGCAGCAGAACAGGGAAAAAGTGGAAGAAAAGGCACAGTTATATAGATTGAAGATTAAAAGAAGATTTGACAGGAAAATAAAAAATAACACTTTCTCAATTGGTGATATGGTTTTGAGGTGGGATGCCAGGAAAGAGCAAAAAGGGAAACATGGAAAATTTGATAATCTCTGGTTTGGCCCTTTCCTAGTGTCTAAGATTTTGGAAAATAACACTTTTGTCCTGCAGTCTTTGGAAGGTGAGGAATTGTCAAGTCCAGTCAATGGACGATTCCTCAAGCATTTCTACAGCTTTTAAGTGGAATTTTACTTTTTCATTGTATATACTAGTGTGAGTAAAACACAATAAGGACTCCATAACCCAATGGAAATTTTGCAGACTAGTAGGTAGCAGAACAGAAGGCACTGGTCTACAGGTTCTTGAAGCCTCACAGGGAGGACTTCATCCCGCAGCAGGAGCCAGATGTTAAGTCATGAAGTTGTTTTCTTCAGTTTTATATTTTGTTTGTGTTTTTGAAGCTTGCTCATTTGCTTACTTCTAGAAAATTTTGTTTTAGAGTTCAATTTTGAGTTTATGCCATTAGATTTTTTCATCATTTTTTGTTTTTCTTATGTCCTGAAGGGTTCTATAGAGTATATTTTGACTAATAGTTTCATGAATAGCACTAAGATCAAGGTTTAACCATATAAACCTAATTTAAAGTTGAATTAGTGATCAAATAACATAAAATTAGACTTTTGAACTTTCTTGTAGCGCAACAGTAAAAAAATTGCATTGGCGCGCTACAAGAAAGTCGCGGGTGCTCAATTTGTCATTTTTCACATAGATTCCTTAAATGATTTCATTCATGGGGTGACTAATCACATCAGTAAGCAGGTTTGATACATGTCTCATCAGGATAATCATGCAGACAAGTGTTGGTTATGACGTGAGGGAGATCGTGGAAGTTAGAGGTAAATGCATGGTAAATCATGACAGACAGTGGAATAAGGAGAGATTGATAGGAAAGAGGTTCTCGAATTGAGCATTATGAAGCTGGTGGAGACGCTGGAGTGAAGACACATTGCTAAAAAATCAGAAATTGGCAGTTGAAGGAAATTAGGGTTTCGCAGCGTGACAGTTAGAGGCGAGTTGGAGACTTGAAGACACTTGGAGCGTTCAATTCATCCTTAAGCCAGTCCAGGAATCAATTTTTAACACCTACATCAAGCTTGGAATGAGGTACCTCGCGTGACCTTGGTCATGGCCTATTAAATTGGGGTTTTTTTTCTATTAAACCTTATAATGTCAAATTGTTAGAGGAAAACATAAATTCATGTATTCAACAAACTCCCAATGGTGAGATATTAGTCCAAAAAGGGATGACTGAGCATCGTTTGATGTTATTAAAGTTCAGCAACAACTCTGTTAAAGATCTTTGGTGCTCTATTTAACCTAAATTATTCAAATTGGGCATAAAACATTTCATGAACTGATGATAGAATAGACTGCATAAAATCGAGTACAAGCAACTTGTGAGAGTTCAAGGGAGAATTGACTGCCAAAACTGTGAAAACTTGAGGAAAATAGGCTGTGAAGTCACTAACAGGTTCTGAAAACCCACGGGGACTTCACTTAGTGAACCTCTCACATAGCACGTGTGATCGTGGGATATTAAAGAATACCCTTAATTTCAAGAGATATTGACCCAAACTCTTTTTGTTGAAACCCCCTCCCAATACTTAAAACCTCCTCCCCACCCCTTTTTATACCTCAATCCTTATAAACCACCCTACCCAACCCCACCTTAAACCCCTCATCCCCCCAATACCTGCAATATATTGGTTCGATTTTTGATAATTTTAAAACCCACAATATGAACTAACGTGATAGGATATTGGTCAACAAGTGAAGCCCCCGTGTGAAAACCACATAGAAGATGAAGAGGAGTGGGAAGACTAACAGGGCCGAGCCCACTGAGCTAAATTGGATAGACAAATTTCCAGGATGTGCTGAACTCTTTGAGAATGCTGGATGGTTGAACTTCTTTAAGAATATTGATGGATATAATACTGAAGTCTCTCACAAATTTGCTCAATGTTATAACAAAGATATAGTATCATTTGATACTCTGAAGTTCAAATTGACTACAGATTTGGTGGCTGAAGCAACAAGGGGTCAAGAATGAAAGAGAACTTCGGTTCAAAAAAGTGCCATTTATTTTCAATGCCCAAAGGTATCTATTGCCTGGTATTGTTCCAGATTGGGGCAACGGAGTGCCCATCCATAATTTCAGAGCTGAATGGGTAGAGCCTATCAAGGTCCTACAAAGCTACATTACATGTGAAGGAAGGTATGCCTTCGTCTTCAAGTATCATTTCAGATTCCTTCAACACCTTAGTGGTGAATCAAGGATGAATCTGCCTTTCTTCCTGCTAAAGAGCTTGCAGAAAATGTCCAGCAGGATGAAAGAACACCAGGACCACACTAGTCAGTCCATCTTTCACCATGGACTAATTAAACTTATTATTAACAGTGTTCTGCAGAAAGAAGGAAATACTTGGGACTACTTTCTCTTTTGGTCAGGGTTTCAAAACAACCCAAAAGGACAGTCTACCAGAAATCCAGTTGATAAGGGACAAACCCTAATCAGAAAACTAAGACAAAAAGTGAAGGTTGAAGGTAAAGAATGTGTCAAGCTAGAGGAAGTTGCAGAACCTTCAAAAGAAGATTGTGAATCCAAGCACCATCCAGATGACAGTGAGAACCAAAATCTGTAGTTTATTCACAAGGAGATTCAGCCTGTTCAGAATGAGGCACCAGCAGAAAAATTCGTTGATGAAGAGATTATACTTACAGAGAAGATTTCAAGAGATGAAGAAAATACTAAGCTCCAACAGCAAAGTCCAATTACAATCTTGTTTGAAGATGAAGCATATTTGTTGGAAGGGGATGAGTTGACTGTCAGTGATAAAACTAGGGTTGGCACACAAAAGGAGTTTCAGAGTTAAAAGGATAGGAAAACGATGCCAAAGAAAAAGAAGATTAAAGTCAAGGAATTTGCCTCTATCATTCATCAAGGCAAAATTTAAAAAATGGTAGGAGAGCTCGCTCCAGGCTGGAGACCCAAAACTAGACCCAAAAACAAATTGAGGCTAAACATGAAGAAATTATTAAACCCTAAGTTGAATACAGAAGGGATAACTATGATTGATACTTCTTCCTCTGATGAAAAGCTGGAGTCTAGCAAGGGTGAAAGCAAAGGGAAAAAAGTATTGAAAACAGGATGAAGAGCTTACTAGAAGAATGGCAGAGATGGAAGCAGAGCAACAAAAATCTAGGAGAAAGGCCCAAGCCTTAGAGGGGATAGCTCTATTAGCAGAAGCTGCTAAAGATGTATGAGCATTGTTAGCAAAATCAGTTACTTGTTATGTTTTGAAGAATATTTTATTTTTGTAATTACTCTTTTGATAATACCCTATCGATGAGTAGGCTGAAAAGCAGTTAGGGTTTAGACTATAACTGAATTTTGAAAGACAGTATTTAGGAAGGTCACAAAGAAAACAAAGGGTTCGACTTTTGGATGGCTAGAGGAGGTCTCTTGACTTGTTGACAAGCTAAGTACTTGACTGTCATGTGTATTTGATGAACTGATTATGAAACATATGCTCCATTTTACCCTTCAGTCTGTTCTTTGGCTTCATTTCTAGCTTGTTTAGCTACACAATTGATAATTTCATTGCTGGTTTATAGTTTTTATGCTTGTAGTGCTTGTCAGTTATAGATGAACTTCAATGTTATGTTCTGTTGGATACATGGTTATTATATTATGCATCTCAGTTCTTCTTTACTTGTGATTTAGTCTCTATTTGTGTTATGAATGTATTTCCTCTTGTCACTAAACTTCACAACCAGAAAAACCTTTTAAAAACCCTAAAAACCTAGTTTGTTTGATTGAATATTTGAGATTGTGTTGGCTTGTTTCTTTGTAGTCTGGAAACAATTTCTGGCACAAACAGGAGTATAGCTAGGCAAGTAAGATTACTTGATTTTCAATATCTCATAGTATATACGCTTAAAGATTCAGATCATACATGTTTAAATAAATTTATTTGCATGTAATCCCTCTCTTTCTTCATATATTTCTATCCATATCTCATAAGGTTTTGTGCGGGATTATTTGTTAGTTTTCAGGTAATAGGGGTTGGACGAACTATGGATCTATCTTGAATCCACTGGGAATCCTCCTATTTTGTGAAGGCATTGTCCCTCGGCATTCCACTAACTAGTCTTCTTTACAGATCCATTCCCCGGCAACAAATGCTCTTCTTTTCCTCTTCCTCCTTCAAATTTTTCTAAAATTAGTCCGGTTACTTGTTTGCAGCTTTAAAATTGTTTAGATATATCAATTTCAGAATTTATTTTACATAGATATTTCTGCCATAAATCTCATAAACTAGATCTCATTCCTAAAAGAAAATTTACAAGCATTCTAGATCTAGTTTTAGGGAAAATTGTCATTTTTCAAGGCTGTGAAAGTAGATCTAAAGCTTGTTGAATGCATGGTTGTTTTCTTAGAATATAAAAAGTTATATTCATCAATTTAAGTGCTTCATATTGTCTGCCCCATTTGCAGGCCAAAATCCCAAAGAAATCTTGCTTTCCTTGATTCCTTTTTCGCTTCTTTAAAATCTAGTTTTAACTTAGAATTTTTAGGTAAAATTTTTGTTCATCCAAAAGTACTTTCAAATTACTTTTGGTAATATTTAATTGTGATAATATTTCTGGTTTTTATCAGGTATAATAGAAAAGAGGAGGAGGCGCTATCTGGAAAGCATTTTTGGACCATTTGAAACCCCCAAGGGGATCTCCGTCTTCCCAAAATTTCAAATTTTTGCAATTTCTAAACCTTTGGTCTCATTCCATATAAGGACCAAGTGGATTAATTTTAGTTTTCTGATATTTTAATTGCTGCTAATAAAAATAAAAATCTTTTCGAATAGGCTCTTTCAAGCCTATTCGCCATCCCTCCTAGTGGGATTCGCGTCCGTGTCATTTTTTACATTTTTCATCTTTTTTCAATCTAGTGTAGATCTAATCTATAGGATTGTATACTTTGATAATATTTTCAATTATTCCATTTTTTCAATTCAAAAGTTATCATACTACTTACTCCATGACTTCCCGATTGACCCACAAGGGGAAAGAGATGTGGGGTAGGACTAATTAGAAAATCAGTGTTGTGTATCTATGATTCCATTTTCATTAATTGTTTTAATATTCATAATAAAATAAACCCTTCCTTGATTCCCCGATTGAGGTCCACTTGGACTGAAAGAGACTCCTGGAGGGTTTTCTTTTTAATAAGAACATTTTTTTTAAATTTACTAAAAATAACAAAGACTCTAGTGTGTATGCTTTGTACTTGGTTGCAGTTCGTCGGATCAGTCAAGCTGCATCAAAAGCACTTGAGTGACTAGATTAATTATTCTTCACCTCCCAAATTGACAAACCATCAGGAAAAGATCCAATGCCTTGAACAAACTGTAAGCAGTGGCAAAATACCCAAAGGAGTGGGAACAACTGGAAAGTGACCTTGAGGCGATGATCTCTGTCACACCTTGATGGGTGCGTTATGAACAATAGTCTTCGAGACTCCGTTTCAGCCCACAAACACCTTGCAGGTAGCCTTGAAAGTTCACTTTTGGACATACTCCAAGTACCGCTCGGGTATATCTGGATTCCCCTTTTCGCCTAATTTAATTCATTCACATTCCACATTAATTTAAAATCTACCAAGAGACATTTACAAAACATTCTTTCAAGCGCATGCAAGCACATTATTTTCTCTGTTAACTCCATTTAAGGCATTGGTGATTTATTTAATCAATTCTTTCAATTATATATATATTGAGTGTCATTACTGTGCTTATCTGCTTTAAATCTTGCATCTTGTTATCTTTTGTTTCCACTAGTTAATTTCAAAACTCCTAAACAACTTAATCAATATAACACCATCACACTAAGTAATTAGACTTAGTAATTTAATAGGGTCTACCCCCCTTGGCTTCATCAGGAGTTAGCCTGAACAGAGGAGTCAAGAACAAGGTGACATCCTTGACTCGAGACTTGCCCCCAAAAACACACCGAGTGGCTTGAATATTTCTGCCACGTAACCCAAGTGTGTGAAAGGCGGCAATAGTGACTACACCATCACCATTTGTTGCTTCATCCTCCCGCTTTTCCATGCCCACTTTCTTGCTCGTCTCTAATCTTTGGCTCATCTATCCATGGTGGTCCAGCTAGTAGATAAGGTTCTCGTCCATAGTACTTTTGGTTGACTTCTTCAACACCAACCCTTGTAGATACCAATCCACCACCTAGTCTTCGACGCCTCCAATTTGGAACAGTTCTTCGACGCTCAACATCCACAATAACTCTCCTATTATATATCTTGCGACCATGATTCTGCTTGTACGCAATTTTCATATTATGTGTTTGCATATACTCCACAAATGCATAACCTCTTGGCTTGTTCGTGACATTGCCATTGACCAAAAAAACCCTTTTTTTAACCTATGGTTTAAAACCTTTACGATGTCATTTCAGAACTCACAGGTTTCATGCATATCTACTTCTCCTACCATTTTGAAGCTGGAGGCTCCTTCCACATGAAATTTTCTTCGGTCCCCTTACAGGCTTGCAGATCCAAAGACATCATATCTTTTAATGTAGAAAATACCTTTTTCTTTAACGGTGAATCCGACTCACTAGCTAGTGTGGCCCTTTGCTGTAGATCTCAGCTCTAAACTGGTGTGGCTCTCTGCCTCATCCATGGCCTTCCTGGAGCCAAGAATTCTAACATCCCTGGTTTCTACCCAACCTACACGTCCCTAGATCTAATATGAGATATGGGGATATGGTGGTTCTTTTGCAGCATTCTCTTCAACGCGTGGGATTTCCAAGAACCAGACTACTACCTCTCACTTGTTTTCATTCAACTCTACAAAGACAACAACAATATGCCAAACCATGGTCGTTTTTCATGTGGGAATGTTCAAAAATGATCTGGATTCATGGCTTGCTTATTTACACTACACATGGCCTCTGTTGATATGATCCTGAAATTTAGGGATTTCGATTAACAAGATCAAGCTGCTTCACAAGAGCATGCCTCCACCAGATCGGATCTGGATTTTATGTAACAAATTCACAATAAATATACCTCTGCATGGCTTCCAACTCAAGTCTTCTTAGCACCTTGGCGGCTACAGATATCTTGCAGCCTCATGACCCCACTCTTCTAATAATATAAATCTCTGGCAACTTCATGAGAGCAATCACAAGCTCCTTCTCACAGATCTCTAGCCTCAAGCGACCTTTCACCTTCCACTTAGGAGGCACAATATGCTATGGATCCACCTGCACGTAGCTAGGGTTTCTGATCCTCTTATGCCCTAAAATTTTAGTGAGAGCAATGATTCACCTTTTCTTTACTACATCAGATATGCAATGCCAGATAAAAAAACGAGCCAATTTTTTTTCCGCTATTGCTCACCGAGGAATTCACAAGTCTCCCATGAGCCGTTTGTTTCCTTCACACAAGCTTCCTGAGCTATGATACCAGTTTTTAGAATTAAAACGAGCAACAATAGATAACAATATGCAAGAAAATAAGGATTGCAAGCAACAATACAAGATGGCACACAATATACCCTATAAACCCCATGCGGGGAAAACCAACACCAATGAAGATTTTCATTACATGGCCAAAACTGGCCATTCAGGCAAGTGAGCTAGCCAACGCTCACCTCCAGGCCGCTTTACAATGGAGCCTCCTCAAGCCTTATAAAGGCTTAATCACATGAAATACCATGGGACAATACAATGGGCTACAACAAACCATGTGCTAGACCTAAACCACCTTTGACTCAATCCCGAGTCAAGGTTAACCCTAACAATTGGGTTATTAGGCAATTGCTAAATCAGTCCTGGATTTTTTCATAAAAATAAAAAACTTAGGCGTTTCTACAAATTAACACGAACTAATCTAAAAGGACATTCACTTTAATAGTTTACTTTGATAAAGTGAACTTCCTGGGTTCTTGAGAGGCATTAATGATGATTTACATAAGTAATACATGCACTCATCGAAATACCGATTTGAGCTACAAACATCAACACAAGTGTGGTAAAAAAAATGAGATCTTGATCCAATATGTATGCTCTTCATTCCATTGATTATTTAGTGGAGAGGTTAGGGTTTTGGAAGTTATATATGTTATTAATTTCAACCATGTCAATGTATGTGTCTACTTTTATCCACTATTTCCCTTGGGAAGAGTGAAATGATGAATGTGAACCGAAAACATGTTTTTGAGACCAAGCTGAGGGCAATTTTCTAAGAAAAAAGCATGACCCTTTAGTTATGGTCAATTCTTGGATTCTATTTTCATATTTTGGTCATTTGGTCATTTACTCAAGGCATATGGATGATATGGGATGAAAAATGGTGCTAACATTTCTTATTATGATTTATAATAGTGATGAAATTGATGACAACGTACATGAGCAAATTTTTGCTATCAAAATACACACACACCTAAGCCATACACTTAACAAACCACACATGTTAACCTCTTAGTTAATCCATGTAACTAAGAGACACATTTAAATGACAAACTCATGCACCTATCCACATATCCACTCTCTTGAGAAACTAAACATAATTAACATTAGCAATGCACGCAACTATGTGTATTGGCTCATCAAAACATATCTTAAAATTATATTGGAATTTCCTTAGGTTATTCTCTATTATGTAGTGTTTTCTTATGATCAAAATGTAATATTAGAACGATAGCTATCAAAATCTTTAAATCAACACAAAATATTAAGGAAAAGTTGCAAAAAAAGATACAACACCATGAACACATTGAAAACAATGTACCCTCAAAAACTCCATGAGGGATGAGCAAGTGGGATACTGTCGTAAGAAAATGAAGCTATTGCCTTGCTATTTTCTTCTCATCTTAAAATGCAAAATATAGATAAATATTATTTCACTTTCGAGTACACTAGAAGGTGTGGCTTGTGACTCTTTGTTAGAGGGTTTTCTTATTCCTTTGTTTTACTTTGATATGATTCCTACTCCATTAATTTACCAAGATATGGAAAATTAAAGAATTAAGGTCAGAATGTAACCCCTTCATTTTANGGTTTCTTATTCCTTTGTTTTACTTTGATATGATTCCTACTCCATTAATTTACCAAGATATGGAAAATTAAAGAATTAAGGTCAGAATGTAACCCCTTCATTTTAGTGCACTTGTGGTTTTAACATGTCATGATAGCCTTCTAGCATTAGAGTTTGTGTTAGGGTTTTTGCATGTCTCTACTCTCATTAGGGTTAGGGTCCTTGAACATCTTTGAATCTTTTTAAATATGCAAATCTAAATAGATCCACATGTATGAGTAATGAGAGTTAATGTGCCATCCTTAATATTGTGGTGGTCAAACAATATGTAAACTTGGAGATGGACATGGATAGAGACATGGATAGAAGAGAATATAATTATTCTATGAGGCAAACCTAACCCACATGTCCATCCACATAAGAAACACAACTAACATAAGTAATGTGCCTTATCCTATACTCCTACACACACATATAACACATTCATTTAACAAGCCACACACATAACCCTCTGAGTTAACCCATGTAACTACGAGACACACTTGAATGACAAACTCATGCACCTATCCATATGCCGACTCTCTTGGGAAAATAAACATAATTACCTATTTTGACTAAGTTATTGATCAAATGGTGTGTCGTATGTGTCGATTATGAAGCCAATACATTCCTGCAAAGTTTTATTTAATGGATGGTATTAATTCACAATTGCAAGGACCATGCTCTGATACCATTGTAATGTCCCTACTTGGAGTTTTGGAGAAAATACAAGCTTGACAAATTCAAACTTGACTAGTTAGGATTCTAGGGGGTCAACTGACACCAAATGGTACCGGATTTGAAACTCAATGGTATGGTTAGTCTTATAACATCCCAATATTAACTTTGAACACTTTGATTCTGACTTCAATCCCCTGCAACTTCGTTTGGAGCTAATGAGAAAGAGTGCAAGTTTCCTAGGAAAACATAGTAAACTAGTCTTTCTTGGTTTGGTCAAGGTCACCACCACCAACCTTTCCAAAATTATTATGGAAGGACCCTATGATATTTAAAACATCCTAACATACCTCACACACTCAATTTTATAATTAGGAAACTAATTTTTACATGATATTCAAATCTGCACAATTTTGGCTAATTTCTAGCTTTAGACTAGTGAAACCCAAGCTGACCCAAATGCAGCCAAATGAATTCAATGTTTGTATGGAAGATATTGAAGGGTATTAGGATATAATAATTCATATTATTAATTCTCACACACTTTCAAAATTATTCTTCAACTTTCTTTTTTCCATAGGGAAAGAAAAACAAAAACACTAGGAAATCGATGTTAAAACCCCCAAGGGTAGATGACAATTTTGACTCTCCAAATGTAGTACGAAACTACCAAATGTAATAAAATAGTATGGGGATGTATATAATAAATTAATTTCTATCATTATTCATGGTTATTAATCTTTTCAAACTTGTTATGATGCGCACCATCTATATGGTAACTTTCAGTGAATTTTCTTAAGGGGAAAAGGTCTTAATAACTCGATTTTGACTAATGAAAAGTAGGTTGAATGGTTTATATAATGACATGAAATATAAATAATATAAAAATAATTCAAATGGATTCCCAAATAGCATTAAACATCATATAAATTCCTTCATACAAATCTGATATACAACTCTTTCAAAGTGGAAGTCCAATACATGTAAACTAGTCATTCAAGAGCATGGGAATGCAAGCCTTTCACACTTGAGTTTATTGGATTTCAAGATAAATATAATATGGTCATGAAATTACAGAGAAATACATCATTTATTTCTACTCCATCATAATCAAACTTAGAGAAAATTCCTTGTACAAATCTGATATACAACTCTTTTAAAATGGAATCCAAATACATGAAAACTAGTCATTCAAGAGCATGGGAATGCAAGCCTTTCACACATGGATTTATGATATTTTGAATTACATAACATATGGAAATAATATTATAAATCCATACATCATATAACTAATATTTGGCATCAAATATACTTAGGAAAGTGCAAGAACCACTCTAACAAGTGTGCCATCAACATGAGAGTGTGGGGGAATGGAGAATAAGGAATGAGAGAATAGGGAGATAGATGAGAATTCGAATTGTATGGAAAATAAACATATAAATAAAACACATTCATTAAATTCCAATTATAGGTATGAATGGATTTTCCATCAACCAACTTGGAAAGGAATCCAACTCCCTCAAAATTGGTTCACAAGCAGGGAGAGTGAACACTCACTGTGCAATGGACAAGCAAAAGCTCTCTAAAATGACAAAGGAATAATAAAAAATTAATCAAAATACATTATCCTTCCTCATGAAATATTTTTACTAAGTTCATGAGGCATCCTAAGGTATAATTTCCCTCTATGGGCTTCCTCCAACTCATCTTAGTGGTTCGGTAACTCATATGACACTTGTCTTCCTCTTCATGCTCTAGTTCTTTCCCCAGTTCGAATGGATGCCTCTAACTCCATGGATATTGAGTTCAAGTGGATATTTTTATCCATGTCATTTCATATTTTTCATAGGTCTACAATCAGGTATGAATTTGTCATACTTTTCATACAATGTTTCATCATTTTTTTGTCATAGAGTACATGTAATCTCCTTTCAAGTGGCACACATTGTCTTCTAGTCTCTTCCTCTTCTATTGGAGTTACTCTCCTTTACTAATTTGAATTATTTGGCTCATGATATTCTATTTGAAACTGTATCATCCTCCCATAATGTTACATTACCCATGGATTCAAATTTGGATGAAGATCATGCCAAGTGTGTGGGGAATCTAGTCACCCAAAGGATCCAAAAGCTTCCAAGTGTCTTCATGAATCAATGCCACCTTATTTTCTAGGAATTTATTATTTATGTGACCCATTTAAATGTGAATATGGTAAACTAAATTCCTTTTGGGTCCCATAGCCCCTTTATTACAAATTTTATGTCTCCATCTCAACCTAGGGAACTAGTAGGTTAGTGAAACATGATTTGCAAGTAGTCTTATTTGAATGAGGACATGACAGTCATCTCCACCCAATATTTCTTGTACTCAAGCAATTAAATTTTTTTCTTTTTCAAAATTTGTTCATCTTCCCAAGTGACATCCTCAATTGATACTCCTTCCATTGTACCAAGTGCTCTCTTATGGTTATGCTCCTTAATTTTCTTTAGCTACAATTGGATTACTGTCACTCATGTATTGCAATTTTGTGTTTCCAAAAGTAAAGAGTTGTGGATTTTTCATATTGATATCTCCTGTGACATCACCACTAAACACCAAAATTTCAATTAATTCCATCAAAACAAAATATACACAAATGATATTTACCTCCATATTTTGGAAACCATTTTTTGAACTTTCAACCCCTTTTTGCTCACTATATAATTATTTGAAGTTGTACTAAGTTAACAAACTTTGAGTCTTTAGGATCTTAAGAAATTTCAAAGAGGAACCACCATGCTTGCTACTACACTACTTTGATTACAATCACCTTCTCAAGTGGTGATTCAATCTCCCATACTGCTTGCTGCTCCCAAAATTGAAACCAAGCAATACTAGGATACCATTGCTTGTATTGCACCCTTCCAAACCTCATGAGTACAAAATATAGATCATGAAAGTACATAAAAACATCATACAAATGTACATCAACAAGGTGCCTCATCAAAAAATCATGAAAGTGCTTGTACATTTGAGTAAGTAGATCATCATGTGGCCCATACACATAAACATCAGGTATTTTATCAAATATTCCCCAATGACATAGGAGAGGATACCATGTCCTATAATTATTTCCAAAAAGAATATAAGGTGCATCAATATAATCATCCATGTGTTCTTTCATCCAAGAAGTGAATTAAGAACCTCCACCAAAATCTAAACCAAATAAGGAGTAAAGAAAACATGAAGACTTCAAGTGGCTCAAAGAAGTCTCATCAAGACACCCATGAATATGTATATTATCATAATGTAACAAAGGATGTTGCTGCCAATGTAAATAATATGGAATTCTAGTCATGTCATAATCAAAAGGAGAGACACGAATCCCATACTACTCATGTGGCACCGTAAAAAAGAAACCTTTCACGCATACTTCATTAGGATGAATGCTGCAAAATATGGAAGTGAAGGATGTAGGAGAAAGAACCAACTCACCCAAATGATCATAAAGTGAAAAAATTTCATCATGTGAAGGATCGATAGGTGTAGGAACATACACCTCCCTCAAGAATGCAAAACTTTCCTCGTAGGTTGGTTCCAAGGTAGTGGAATCATGCACTTCTTCAAAAAGTGTATAACCATTTTCAAGAGGAAACTCAAGTTCCTCTTCCACTACAACAAGTGATTGGCTCTCATCAATCTCATCTTCAAACATACCAAGAACCTGCAATTTTCCATGTTTCTCATGATCCCTCGTGTCATGAGAATCCTCCAAGCAATCTACCATATGACAACATGAAACATAGGAGGAAGAAAAAGCATCTTTCTACCTCTCAAGAAGTTTCTCATTTTAAATTTTGATCTTATGAATATCCTCATTATTATTCGAGTATGCTTCATGCAATCATTCATTAAGTTCAACCAAATTATTTCTATAAAAAAAAATACATGGAATTACCTTTGATGTTCCACATTGCTCTTTGAATATTATCCATGTCTTCAAGGGAGGATGGCTCCTCCAATTAAGAAACTATCCAATAAGAATTTGACACCAATGTTTGAATATCATGAATTATGCTAAGGGACTCGTGGATATCCCTTTCACTCATCTTCAAAGACACTTCAATGAAGGATAGTTCATGAGAGCGAACCTCCTATTCTTCTTTCCTCTTGATTTGATAAACTTCTTGAAGCTCAAGTGGTAATGGGAAAGTTGATATTGGTTCTTCACTATCTTCCAAAAGGTATTCATCGTCATGCTCATGTGAACTTTGTATGGAATCACCATTTTCAAATCTGGTCTCTATGTCACCAACATAGAGTTGTGAGTACCCATTAGTAGGTACTTCTTCACAGTTCAAGGATCCATCAGTAGATGCTATTTGATTCATGTCCATAGTAGAATGTTTCTTGGAATGATATTCAATATTTTCAAGGGACTCTTCTTCATACTCATGTGATGTTTCTTCATTTTTTCAGAGTCACTTGGGAATGACTTTCAACCCTCTTGATGTAATGCTTCTTCTCCTTCACCACCCAGAGAACTAGGTGGCTCCTCGGTCTCCTCCATACTTGCAGATTGATGATTTTTCCTTAATGAGTTCAAATTTTCCTTCTTGTTCTGAAACCAATACTTTAAAATATATTCATTTAAAGGATACCATTCATGAATGTCCCCTCTCAAAGTTTGATACCCCTAGTAGCATGCTTCGATATCTATGGATGTAATTTATTCTTTTGTTGGCGGGGGAGGAAGGACAGTGGGATTAGTGGGTTTATTATGAATCCAATACATGTATTATATTCAATGTATGGTCTTAATTATAATTGCAAGGACCATGCTCTGATACCACTGTAATGTCCCTACTTCGAATCTTGGAGAAAATTACAAGTTGGGCAAATTCAAGCTTGACTAGTCATGATTCTAGGGGGTCAGCTAACACATTTGTCTTGAATTTGAAATGAAATGGTATATTTATTGTTATAACATCCAAATATTACCTTTGAACATGTTGAGTCTAACTTCAAGCCTTTGCAACTTGGTTTGAGGCTAATGAGAGAAAGTGTAAGTTTCCTAGGAAAATGTAGTAAACTAGTATTTCTTAGTTTGGTCCCAAACACCACCGAAACTTTAAAAAATTACTATGGAAGGAACCTATGGGATTTAAAACATCCTAAAATACATCATACACTCAATGGTATAATTAGGAAACTCATTTTGACACGATATTCAAATCTGCACAATTTTGGCCAATTTCTAGCTTAATACTAGTGAAAACCAAGTTGACATACATCTTGGGGGTACTAGGACATAATAATTCATATTATTAATTATCGTACACTTTCAAAATGATTATGTACCTTTCTTTCGGCCATAGGGAAAGAAGGACAAAAACACTAGGGAATCGATGTTAAAACCCCCAAGGGTAGATAACACTTTTGTCTCTGCAAATGTAGTACAACCCTCACAAATTTAATAAAATAGTATGGGGATGTATATCATACATCAATGTATGGAATTATTCATGGTTATTAATCTTTTCAAATTGGTTATCATGCATGACATCTATATGGTAACTTTTAGTGAATTTGCTTAAGAGGAAAAGGCCTTAATAACTCGATTTTGAGTCATGAAAAGTAGGTTGAATGGTTCATATAATGACATGAAATATAAATACTATAAAAATAATTCAAATAAATTTCCCAATAGCAATAAAAATCATATAAATTCCTTCATACAAATCTGATATACAACTCTTTCAAAGTGGAAGTCCAATACATGTAAACTAGTCATTCAAGAGCATGGGAATGCAAGCCTGTCACACTATATTTCTTGGATTTAGAGATACAGAGAATATGGTCATGAAATTATAGAGTAATAAATCATTTATTTATTCCACGTAATCATAAAAATCATATAAAAGTCCTCGTACAAATATGATATACAACTCTTTTAAAATGGAAGCCAAATACATTAAAACTTGTCATTCAAGGGCTTGGGAATGCAAGCTTTCCACACATGGATTTATGATATTTTGTATTACATAGAATATGGAAATAAGATTACAGAGACATAATTCATATACCCAATCTTTGTCATCAAATATACTTAGCAAAGCACACGCACCTCTCTAACAAGTGCACCATCAACATGACAGTGTGAGGGAATGGAGAAGAAGGAATGTGAGAATAGGGAGATAGATGAGAATTCGAACCATATGGACCTTCAACATGCAAATAAAAAAACTTCATTCATCTCAAATGATATTTCTAAATTTCCTCTCCATCAACCAACTTGGAAAGGAATCCAAGTCCCTCGAAATTGGTTCACAAGCAAGGAGAGTGAACTCTCACCATGCAATGGACAATCAAAAGCTATCCAAAATGCCAAAGAACAATTAAAAAATGATAAAAATACATTCTCCTTCATAAAATAATTGTATTAACTTCGTGAGGCCTCCTAAGGTTGAATTTCCCTCCAAGGGATTCCTCTGACTCATCTTAGGGGTTTAATAACTCATATGACACTTGTCTTCCTCTGCATGTTCCAATTATTCCCCCAATTCCAGTGACTGCCTATAAATACCAAATGCACCCTATTGGTGGCTATTTTTAGGCATGTCATGTCATATTTGTCATAGTTCTACAGTCACGTATGAATTTATCATACTTGTCATATAATATTTCATCATTCGTTGTCATCGAGTGCATGGAATCTCCTTCTAAGTGGAACCCATTGTCTTCTAGTCTCTTCCTCTTCCATGGGAGTTACTCTCCTTCAATAATTCTAATTTCTTGGATCATGATATTCTATTTTACACCACATTATCCTCCCATAACGTCACATTACCCATGGATTCGAATTTGGATGAAGATCATGCCGAGTGTGTGGGGAATCTAGTCACCCAAAGGATCTCCAGGCTTCCAAGTGTCTTCATGAACCAATTCCACCTAATTTTCTTAGAATTTATTCTTTATGTGATCCATTTAAATGTGAATATGGTAAACTAAAGTAATTTTGGGTCTCATATCCCCTTTATTACAAAATTTATGTCTCCATCTCAACCTAGGGAACTAGTTGGTTAGTGAAGGCATGTTAATATTAGGCACATTAATGTGGCGATGTTACTTAAGGAAGATACTCACTAATATAAACCATGGACCCTCAACCATAGAGTCCTCGAGACATGATCTTTGTCTAACAAAATATTTCAATGCCTTCAAGTGCCTCTCCACAATCCACATCGACCTTGTGTGTAATCAACTTTGTGTATGAGGTAGTGTTCTTGTGCATTGAAAAAGGATGGAGGAAGACACTTTTGCAATTCTCACATTAATCGAGGAATTTCTCCTTTTCAATACCTTATATCTTATTTAGTGGATTTCTTTAAATGAAAACCACCCAAACATACAATGCAAGTTAAATATGTAGGATTGAAAACAACAATAAATATGTGTACAATGTAAGTAAATCAAATTTATGCCAATTGTGTAGTTAACCTTTAGAATATAAATCATGATAGTTTACTTCATGTACTTGTTGAGATCATATATAACTTGTTTTATGTTGTTATCAAACCAGTTTGAGAGAGATAGAGGTAGAACAAATTGAAACATATAATGATTTATTATTTTATTCAAAACAAAAAACCAATTTCTAATAAAAAGATTAATTTAACCTTAATAAAGGTATACCAATTGTGAGTTTTACCCCACCAATCTTCTTTCTCCATTAAGATATTCTTTAAGTTTGAATAAAATCCAATGGGAAATTTAATTTTCTAAATGACGCCTTTTACAACAATGCTTTTATGCTATGTAAATAACCATGGAATATTGTTTAGTTGTCTATCATTGGAATAATGAACTGAATTCCTCATTACATGATAAAAAATTGTGAATGTTGCTAGAAAATTTGGTGATTCTATATTTGTTACTCCTTTCATCTAAGATTCTACATAATGTTTCTGCAACATTCTTCCCAATATGTTGAATCAAACAAGTGAGCAACTAGTAGATGCTCATAGTAGGGAAACCTATTAAATTGGATGGAGCATCTTTTCATTCATCATCTAGAAATATCATTAATGCGTTGACGACTTTTATGAAACATAAATGAAAAAATTAAATATTAGATACCATAGAAACAATTGAATATAAATATTACAAGTTGTATAACGTTATTAGTACCTTAACGATGATTCTTATTATATTGTAGTTTCCATAGTTGAGGTGTCGTTCTTTCGTGTTTTTTATAGTCTCTTCCTTCCCATTAAAAATATAATTCTTAGTGGTTCGATACTGATGGTTCTAAGGGAGGAATTTCCTGTACTCATCAATAACCTCCTTTGCTAAACTTTGGAGTGTCCATATATCACCCTGGGACCACATACTTAACATGTAAATTTACCTTTTGTTTGAAGATATACAAGATGTGGAATTATGTTAATACTAGTATTATAATAAGAAATTATTCAAAAAATGTATGAATGATTGATAAAATTAAATATTGTTAGAATGTAGTACTTTAATACTAATTATTGCAAAAATGTGTTAGCCCTTGGGCATCATGAATTGTCCATGTAATTATTCCATGGAATTGAAATTGTATTTACCATATTGGTTTAGAAATGTCATAGATAGTGATGCTAGCCCATAATTTTATAATTTCATCAATAATAGGCTCATTAAATAAAACCAAATATTTAACTTGGTACTCACCCAATTATTTGAAAATACACACTTTTATTACATTGAACATATAATAAATTAATATATGTAACAAACAATTAAAGTACAATTGAAATGACATGTACTTGAAAACATATTTTTGAACAAATACTTGGAACAATCATTGCCAACATTTTGTGCTCCCTCTTTATTGAAATCCAAGGAGGAAGATGATTGTTTATAACAAACATAGTCCACACCGAGTAAATGAACCTCATCTCTCCAAATGGTTTGACACCATCACTACCAATGAAATCCTAACACTATGATATTCTTCTTTAAAAGCTGACCATATTTCTTTGATGTCCCTCAATGCAGTACCATCTGTGTAAATTTAAATAACACCATATTCACTTCTATTTTGTGCATGGTAATCCATAAATTGTGCCAAGTTTTGCATATGAACAATCAATGGAAACATGGAGTTATGAGATTATGACGAAGAACCTTGTGGTACTCCTTATTTGATACTTGATTGGTTTTATATCTACTAATTCCACATTGAGGGAATTCCAACTTTGTTGCATGTTGTCTTGAAAATATGGTCATCAGGACATGCATTAATGGCTTCATACTGCATTCCTAAATATTCATCATGAGAGTCAATTCTTTGTATGTATGATGTAAATTATTTGATGATGGTAGGAGAATATCACCTAATAGTCTATAACATTCTAGCCAAATTTCAAAATAATGAATATTATTCATCAATATTGCATCAACCTTTATACAACATAATTAACACTAAAAACACAAAGAAAAAATGGTATTAATGCATGAAGAATTATATTACATACCTTAGGATCTGTGTGAGGTAGGTTTTTGACAAATTGTTCAATACTTTCAAGTTCACCAACAATAAAATCCTAGAGAGAATATTTTTTCTTGATCCTTGATATAAGGGTTTTTGTGCCTCATCAATAAGAGACACATCAATAATATGTTCATCAAACTTATCATCCATCGACGAAGAATGAAAGGTGTTGTTGATCAATCTATTTATCCCATCATTATGTTTTATATTAATATCATCATTTTATTTGGCCACAACATAAATTTCATGTTATCCATTATGATCATGAGATCCATAATGATGATCTCCATAAGCTTAGATTCAACAACACTTCTTCTACAATTTGGAACATCCTCGTTGTCTGGTCCAATTCTAGGATGATTTTTCCTTGTAATTGCATACAATAAATTATTAAAACATTTAGATGAAAATAAAATTAAACATGTAGTGAATTATAATGTTCTCTAATACTTACCATTGGATGAAATTCATGCCCCTTTCAAAGTGACCATATTCACAACAATGTTTTTTAGTTGTAGACTTTAAATTTCTTATATTCATTCCCTTGCACTTTTTGCAAGGGAACCAACATTTAGCATCACCAAGCTTCTCCCTAACCCTAACAAAAATCTTTTAACTTTCGTCTTTTAAAATTGTCCTTACTAATTGTATAATTTAAATGAAACTATAAGTAGATAGAAAAAATGTTGTAATGATGTTACAATTGTTGAAACTATGAAAAAATATGTTATAGACATCGAGTACATCACATAATTATCGTATTATATTGAAGGATTATTTATAATTTATATATATGTCGAAATTCCAACAGTAGTTGACTATTCCTACTATGGCACCCATAAGTTTTATTAATAATAGAAACAAACTAATGTATCAGACTAATTATATTATCGATAATGGACTTCAAACTTTTGACAAAAGTTGACTATGTAAACATAAGGTTTATTGACCATTTCAAAGGATGTGCACACACATATTTACACTTTATTTATCTAACATGACAATGGTATTCCATCACATGGTCGTCGAAGGATTGACATATGATCATCGCTAGTTCGATGTCAATAGAGGATCACTGGAATTGCAACATACATTAAGGGAAAATTTGAAATTTGTGTCATTATTTCAATACATTCAAACATAATTGCAACAACAAAAACCATTTCTACCATCATAGTTGAAAAAAACATCCGAATTCACACCCAAATGTAATAGTGAATGAAAATTTTCATTGAAAAAAATTGTTCACCTTGAGAATGGGTGATGGCGATTTCATTGTCAAAAAATTTAATTCTTCTAATACTATTTTGACCCAAATGATTTTAATTGAATTGAAGATGGATGAGGAGGATCATTGTATTATCCTCTTGTTTTATTCGCCATATTCATGGGACACTTCGGTAATGGGCATTGGAAGCACTGCAAATACAATAGTGCTTAATGATGTCATGGTTTCTTTACTCTCAAAGGAGGTGTAAAAGAAAGATTTAGAATCCACCAATGAGTCCTTGGTTGTTAGTGGAATATTGAAAGAAAATGGAAAGAAGTGGTAAAAGGGAAAATCTAAATCTCAAGGGAGAACTAACTCTCCTCTAAATTCCAATGAAAAATGTTGGAACTGCGACAAGGTTGGGTGTTTCAAAGGAGACTACAAGGAAGAGAAAAATAAGAATAAGAAGGAAAATAATGATTTTGATGATGAGTCCAAAAAGTATTTTTAGGAGGATAATGGATATGCATTTGTTACAACTTTGGAAACCCATGCAGGATAGACTACATGTTTGATAGACTCTAGATCTTCCTTCCATATGAATTTCCATGAAATGGTTTGTAGTATATGAGAAATATGATGGTGGGATGGTATACCTCAGTGATGACTCTCCTCTCAACGTAGTAGGACATGGTAGAGTCTTGATTAGATTCCCTAATGGACTTAGTGAATGGGATCATTGGATTTTAGCACATTCCAGGTTTGGATTTTAATCTACTATTAGTAAGAAAACTTAATGACGCCTATGGTCCTCACTAAGGGTGTTCACGTGGGCACTTTGTTCAATATTGATGAATGCATAATTTAATGGAATAGTTGTTCAATTTTATATAGCAAAGATATCTGTAGAATCTACATCCTCACAATCATAAATTATATATACTTTTGTTGGTCACACTTTTTGGGTACCTAAACAAGTATTTTCTTTAGAAAGCAAGTCACCTACAAAGAAGACAAAGATATGGTACTAGAAATTGGGTCATACAGGTTAGAAGGACTTAGAGTCCTTGAAAAAGAAAAAAATATTGTTGATGGATCGAGTGATTGTGTTCTTGAATTTGAATATTGTGAGCATTGCATATATGATGTATTTAGTATTGTTAAAGTGTCTTTGATTTTTTAGGCTTTGTATTGTGTATCATTTATTGATGATTATTCTAGAAGTATGTGGGTATATTTTCTCAAACTAAATATGAAGACTTTGATGGGTACATGCACACTTTTTTTGCATCTATTTTGGATTTCTATGGGAAATTATTACTCCTAGTAGAATTCTCCCCATTGCGCTTACTAGGTCAAACCCCCCTTTTCAGGGTCAAAGACATTCTTGTAGCTAGTTAACCAAATTTTTTAGGGTGTGTGCACTTAAGTTAGCAATTATGGTTTAGTGAACTACCAAATGTGCCCTAGTTGGATATTTTTGTTTAATTTAATTGTCGAATGCACCCTAGTTGGCTAATATGGGATAGTTAGACTTTAGCTTCACATGCATAATTGAGTTAACTACGTCATGAGGTAATTCTAGGGCTACTTAACCCTAGCCACTCATGCATGGACAATTTTACTTCCTAAGGAGGGTGCACTTGTCTAGAGTACAAAAAAACCTCAATTGTTGTTCTAGGCCTATTTAAAACCTAATATCACTTATATCAGTCCCTAAGGATGGCATTGACCATTTGAGGTTGGTAATCTTAATTTTAACTAGATTTTATGCTTGTGCATATAGTTGATCCTAGATTAGTTACCTATATATTTAATCTTGCATCTCATTGATCAACCACTTTTGCAATTCATTCATTTATGTATTCTATTAAGCATTTAATTGATTAACAAAGACTACCAAGCTTAGATCTTTACTTGAATTCTCCCTTGATTTCTATGCAATTGCATTGAAGTCTCATCTCTAATGAGCTATCTTTGTTAGGTTATTGAATATTATGTTATCCTAATACCTAATTCTTCTCTTCTATGGATTTCTAACTGTATTACTGCTCCATTTATCTTCTAGATCCATTGTTTTAAAATATATAGTGTTTACTCAATTTAAGGAGTTTAAAGCTCTCTTGGAAAATCAAACTAGTAGGAAGATTGAAGTGTTGAGGATTGATAAGGATGAAAAAATTTTTCTATAAATTTTGTAAGGATAATGGAATTGAAATACGTAAGACGAATTCATATAACCCTCAACAAAATGGGATTGTAGAACAAATGAACAAGACATTGATGGAGAGAGTTAGGAGCTTACTTAATGGAGTTTGATTGGAGAAGAATTTTTGGACAAAAGAAGTTTCTATTTCATGCTACTTGATCAACGAGTTTCCCACATTATCTCCTATGGATAAGACCCCTACAAAGGTTTGGATGGGACATAATATGTCACATTAGCATATTCGTGTTTTTGGTTGTGATGCATTCATGTGCCTAAAGAGAAGGAATCAAATTTGGATAACAAGGTAATGAAATAAAATCAGTTATGGCATTGGTGTGAAAAGGTTTAAGCTTTGGGATCCTATGGCTAGGAAAGTTTTGTGTACTAGATTTTTTTTTCAAATAAGTTAAATGTTCTTCCATAATGGGGAAAGTAGAAGAGGATGATAAGTAAGTTACCATCCAATACTGATAAAGTTCAACTAGACAATAAACAAGTTCATGATGGACTTGATGAGGAGGGATTACAGTGCTTAGAAGAGGAGGAAGAAACTCCATCTCAAATATTAAGGAGGTCCAATCGACAAAGAAGGAAATTAGATAGGTATAATTCTAGTCCATTTGATTTCATATGTATATTTTTTTATCTACTAGCATTGATGAACCTAGAACTATGAAAGAGGTAATGGAGATGGAATATAAAGTGAGTGGTTATGGATGAGGAAACAATTACTCTTAAAAAAGTGATACAGTAAACTTGGCATTATCTCATAATGGATGGACACCTTTGGGTGTTCAAAAATAATATTGATTCAAATGAAAGTGTTAAAAAGTACAAGACAAGGTTGGTTTCAAAAGGATATTCCCAGGTTGAGGGGATAAACATTGGCGAGATATTTTCCTAGTTGCTAAATCAACATCTATCATATTTTTGTTAACTATAGCAACAAGTTTTGAATTAAATATAGAATAGATGGATGTGAAAAAAATGTTACTAATCTCCTAGAATGTGGTACCAAAAGTTTAATTTATTTCTAATGGGATTGAGATGTTTGATATCTAAACCAAATCATTGTGTGCAATATAAACATAATGGTGTACCCTTTCCTTGTTATCACTATATATAGGGATATGTTATTTTTTGGAAACAATACAAATATAATTCATGATTTGAAGTGTCATCTCTTAGCACAATTTGACATGAAAGACTTGGGGGATGAAAAAATATCTTAGGAATGGATATCAAGAGACATATAGTGAACATAAAGATTTGGTTGAATCAAAGTAAGTATGTGAAATCTATGCTACATTGTTCTAACATGACAATTTGCAAATCATCAAGTGTACTAATTCATGTCAGAACTAAGCTTTTATTTAAACAATGTCCCACAACACCCACAAAAGATGGAATATATGGATTATGTTCCTTATGCTAGTGAATTTGGTATTTTGATGTATGCTATGGTCTCTACTATACTAGAAATTTCCCACGTAGTGGGATTCTTGATATTATTCATGGCTAATTTGGAACATGAACAATAGGCTACAATTAAGAGGGTCTTCAGATATTTGTAAAGGTACTTCTGATATTCCATTAGCTATCATACTAATGTTTTAAGGGACCAACATGTTAGGGTACTTAGAAATGGGAGTTAATTAGGATCAACTTGGTCTAATGTGTCTTTAGGTGAATTGTATTTCTTTAGTATACATTTGCACTTATGTAATCCAATGATCACGATATGTTCTGGACATAAAGTGATCCAACGATTCATATTCTCCTTGATCTTAATGGTTATATTGATATGTGGATTAAAACCTTATTGGTACATGATATCTATTTAAATAGGATGGATGGTTTTGTGAGAAATAATGCACAAAGGTGTGGGACGTCTCCCATGTTGGGTGAAATCCCTTGAGGTTGTTGACTAGGCCCAATATTTAGAAACATAAAACAAATGTGATAAATCTAAGTATATCATGCAAGCTCTTGTTAGTAACAAAAGATAAAAATGAAATAAAATGAAATGCAAAATAAAAGAGACAAAGGGGGTGCAAACCATAACAAAGAGGTAATGCAAGAACCACTTTAGATTTCCCAATGGTTAAGAAAATACATGTAGTGTCACCTAGGAGGTGTGGGATTCAAATGGAAGCCAACAATATCCCTTTGGGAGGCCTATTTTGTCCACACTAGATGCTAGAAATATTGAAGAACAAATGGGAGAAACACTTTCCCTTGGAGGAAGGAGGAAAGGGATCTTGGAGTGTTAGGATTATTTGTAATTCTCCCTCGACCACCATAGTCTAAATGTCAGTTTCCTAGCTTATGAGTATGTTGCGAGTTCATTAGTGCCATGGGGAAGTTATCTGGGGCCCACCTACCTCTTGATGCGCCAATATGCATTATTTTAGGAGCTTCAGAGGCCAATCACTATATTTTAGGAACCCACACTGAGTCATGGGAGTCCCACAAGTAGTTCACCCTAGTCTGTGTAGAGTTATGTTCCGATGGGAATCAATTAGTTCATCTTCAGTTAGTCTAGCACTAGGGTTGCATGTTTTAAGGAGATTGGGCACCTTTCCTCACCTACCTTGGTTAGTTAACTGATTGTGAGGTGTTTTAGTTGTCCAGAGTTACACTAGTGAGCCTCCAGTGGTGATTTTTTTCACAGCTAGTGATCTTTGGAGTCAGTCCAAGTTATGGAATTTGAATCACTCCTAGAGTATTCAAATTTCCTTTATTATATCATGGATTTATTACCATTAGAGGAAATTTGAGGTCTAAAATGGGCATCCTAAGGAAAATAACAAAATAATAGTTAAAATAATAAAATAATAGTTATTAATTTTGGAGGAAGAATGAAAAAAACTACTTTTTATGTTCGTATTTTCGACATATCTCCCTGTGTTTTTACTCAAATTATGAGTGGTAGAGCTCATTGGATGCAAAATTTAATTCCGCATCCAACGAGTACCCACACTGCATACTTTTGACGGACCTTGCTAACCCAAAAACAAGAAATACCTGAAAAAATGTGATGACGACATCATCATCACATTTTTTCAGGTATTTCTTTTTTTGGGGTAGTGGGGTCCATCAAAAGTATGCAGTGTGGGTACTCATTGGATGCAAAATTAGATTCCGCATCCAATGAGCTCTTTCGCTCAGAATTTGAGTAAAAACACAGGGAGATATGTTGAAAATATGAACAAAAAAATAGTTTTCTTTTATGACAAATATGTCAATTCAACCATTATGGTTGACTCATTTTATTGAAATTCTATTGGTTATTGAATTCCAACTCACAAAATTTATTGTTGGCATGCTTTCTTATAAGGCCCATTTTAGACCCCAAATTTCCTCTAATGATACATGTTAATGGTTATGAGATTAATGTTATGCTCTAAAAATTTCCCTTTTCTCTGAATAATTCCACCATGATTGTTTGATCATTCTAGCACTAAAATTCTTCTTCCTTATTCATTCTTCTTTCATAGTGAGGTTAAATCCAGCCTGATGATACTGTAGCTTTTCTAATTTTACATGGTATTAAAGCAGGTTCTTAGGTCATTTTTAAATCCTCGAAAACTTCCATTGATGCACCAGAAGAAACTGGTTTCCACATAATTCTTGGTATCTTTTACTTGCTCCCTCTATATTTATCTAGAGAAGTCTAGGCAGGTGTGAAGTACCCCTGATAATGTGCACATGTTGAAGTAGAGAATGATTGAAATGATTTACATTCAAAATGAAATTTTTATGTAGGTAAATTGAAGAATTCAGGAGAATTGTGGTGCTCCTGAAGTTGCATAATGGAGAACTCAACAGCGTTGACACCGAGGATCCTCACACCCATCAATTATATGGATTGGATGGAATATATACAAATTGTATTGCACAACAAAGGTTTGTACATGGTGACTATGGGAAAGGAGGTCGAACCTAAAAAACCTTTATAGAAATATAAGTACCTGAACAAATTGGATGAAGCATTTGGTTTCATTTGCATTCATATCTCCAGTGAGTTACTCTTCCATCTTGATGGATTAAAAACACCAAGGGAATATGGAAGAATCTCGAATCATTGTTTGGAAAGTAGGATGGGTTGAGAAGCCACATTTTGAAGAATGAGTTGATTTCCCTTCAACCCAACAACTTCAACACCATCCAACAATTCTTCTTCAATTTCAAGTCTTAGGTCATGCACTACAAGCAATGTGGATTTGACAAGAAGGATGAGAAATCGATACTCTCAATTTTGAGCAAGCTCGGCCCATAATTTTCAGTATTTGTGTCCACCTTCCACTCTGAGAGACTGACTACCCCAAACTGGTGAATGCCCTCACTTGATGCATTCACTGAATCCCTTATTTAGGAACCACATAAGATTATCTAGCATGGGATCCTTAAACTCCTCCAAATATATATCTCTTCTGGATGGGGAGACCAAGAATGCAAAAGCTAAAGGAAGACGAAAGGGGGAGGACAAAAATAATACTGAATTCAAACCAAAGGAGGAGTTTGATCCATCAGATGGAGCCTCATGATCTAAGAAGGAAAAACATCAGAGGTTTGATAAGGCCAAGTGTTACTACTGTAAGAAAGGAAACCATTTAGAGAAAGGTTGTATGAAGAAAACCATAGATCAGGTGTCAAGACTTCTTGAATAGCATAATGTTTCCCTCCCTGAAGGCATAAGGAAGGCTGATTCTGGAGACAAGGATAAAGATCATGTGATATGCCATGCACTGAAGGCTAGTTTTTCAAAATCACAAGACTTCCTCATTGATTCAAGATCCTCCAACCACATGGTTTCCTCCAAAGAATCATTTTCTTCATTAAATCTAACTGATGGTCCAAGCATTCACATGGGAGATGATAATCAAATTCCAAGTTGAAGGGAAGGGTACAATAAATTTAGAACTTGGAGTGTTCAAAAATGTCCTATACGTGCCCACTTTAGCAATAATTTTTGTTTTCTATATATCAAATGACTCATACAGGATCACCAAAGCGAGTTGTATTTGAACCTAACTCAGTAGAGATCTCATATATCTCTACTAGGAAGCTGATAGCGAAAGGTGTTACAAAGCATGCCTCCAAGGCATACGAGTTCTCACATTTTTTTCCATACTAAGATCCAGTGCAATCTTGGCAGCCAATTAAAAGGGAAGGTAAATTAATTCTACCTCAACCATTTTCATATGATGATGTTTCTTGTGATGATTCAAAATTCGAAGCTGAGGACCAAGTTGCATCATATATTGGTATTGAGGATGAAGTTCAAACATATCAATATCTAGATCCATTCCCTACTCCCAATCCAAGGCCTAAATGGGATCCAAATGTCATTGAGGATGCTAGGAACATGGCTAGAGATTGATCTGACAAAAGAAGAACCGGATCTCGGTTTTAAGTTGAGAACCTTGAGCTATGTCATACAAATTCACTTCTCCCAAAGAGGTGCTATACACTCCTAGAGAGTTGTTACATGCCAGGTGAGGTCTGATCAATAGCTCTACAAAGTGGCTTTCCATGATTCACCAAGGGAGGAAGCCATGGATAACGAATATGAGTCATTGAAGAACAATGAGACATTGGATCATGTCTCTCTTCCTCCAGAAAGAAGAGACAAAAGTACCTTTATACATGGTAAATTGGAAGAAGAAATCTACATGGAACAACCTAAGGGGTTCAATGTTGATTATTCCTTGGCATGCAAGCCGAGGAAACCATTGTATGGGCTCAATAAATCCCCTAGGGAATGGCATTCCAATTTGATCTCTTCCATACTGTCACAAAGGTTCGAAAGACGCAAGTCTGGTTGTAAAAGAAACAACATTTATTCTCCTATCTGGCACCATATTGGAAGAAGGTGGAGAGGTTGACATGCACGGTATCAAGGAAATAGTGCACATAAGAACCATCACATTGCATTACTTCTCCATAGAGGTGTAGATTGTAGAAATTTGTCACAAATTTTTTTACTCAGGAGAAATTTGTCTCATGGTGTGAAAGCTTGATCCAGTCCCCAATGTTCATTTTTAAGGGGAGGGGGGGAGGGTTCCCATGAGGTTTTCCCCATTTCCATGGTTGATTGAACAATTACCTTTTTGCATTAGATTGTATGGGTGACCTTTGGTCTTAGTTGTTGGGGCCCAGGTTCTTCAAGTTTGGATTAAGGGGGGTTGTTAGGATTATTTGTAATCCTCCTTTGAACACCATAATCTAAATGTTAGTTTCCTAGCTTAGGAGTATGTTTCCACTTCATTAGTTCCATGGGGACATTATTTGGGGCCCACCTACCACTTGATGCATCAATCTACATGATTTTGGGAGCTTCATAGGACAATACATATATTTAAGGAACCCACACTGAGTCATGGGAGTCCCACCATCATTTCACCCTAGTTTGTGTTGAGTTATGCTCCAATGGGAATAAGTTAGTTAATATTCAGTTAGTCTAGCGCCAACATTGCATGATTTAAGGAGATTGGGTGTCTTTGCTCACCTACCTTGGTTAGTTAATTGATTGTGAGGTGTTTCAGTTTTTTGGAGTTACACTAGTGAGTCTTAAGTGGTGATTTTTCCATAGTTAGTGATCTCTGGAGTTAGGCCAAGTCATAGAATTCAAATCACTCCTAAAGGATTCAAATTTGCTTTATTGTATCATGGATGTACTAAATATAGATTAATGATGATGAGATTAAGGTTATGCTGCAAAATTTTTGCCTCTTGTCTGAATAATTTCACCATGATTGTTTGATCATTCTAGCACTAAAATTATTCTTCCTCATTCAGTATTTTTTCATAGTGAGGTTCAATCCAACCCGATGACCCGGTAGCTTTGCTAATTTTACATGGAGAATGCTAATAGGTGTGGAAGAGATGGGCTATGAATAAGATCTAATACAATTCCAACATCATAACCTTGCTCTAAATTTCTCCTTACAATAAGCATGTCCATGGCTTCTTTTTATAGGAAATCGAAAGGAAATCCACGTAGGCCTAACACACACACATAATTGGTAATATGCTTAGTATCACATCTTATGATGCAAGAGGATCTCCAAGGGTTAAAATTTTAAACTCATAAAACTTAGCAAAACCAGCACTAGATCGAAGATCTCATTGAGATGATCCCAACAACGTGAACGACACGTCAAACAAAAGTCGTATGTGAAATTTATGAAGTTATGAAGTTGTGGAGAAACATGTGGCATCTATACAATTCTTACATGGCATGCCAGAGAGAAAAATGTGGCATCTAGCATATATGTACAATGATGTGGACCATTCAAAATACATGGCATGCCTAGAGTCTTACATGGAATGCCCAAAGAGAAAAATGTGGCATCTAGCATGTATGTACAATGATGTGGACCATTCAAAATGCATGGCATGCCTAGAGAGCAAAATGCGGCATCAGTGGCGTTTAGTTAGCATGTCCATACAATGATGTGGACCATTCAAAATTGGAGACGTGGCAATTTACAGGGGCACGAACGTGTCGGTGTTCAATAGGAAAAAGAAAGAAAATAAGACGGATAAATAGAGGGATTTTACTGTCCATCCCAAGCAACAACATTGAAACGAAGGGATACCCTATTTGTTGGACTTCTTGAGTCAATTGTTATGCCCTGCCTATATCTAGCTAGTGTGACAACATGATGGATAGATAGTGAGTGGATTGATGAGTCTTTTCGAAGCATCCAAGTGCCAACAAAGTATGGGATTATTGGAGATGTGGAAATCATGATTAAGTATGGGATTATTGGAGACATGGAAATCATGATTGCGTGGACTCAACAGTCATCCAAGATGTGGATTAATCGAGATTTTACTGTCCCTACCAAGCAACAACATTGAAACAAAGGGATCCCCTATTTGTTGGACTTCTTGAGTCAATTGTTATGCCCTGCTTATATCTGGCTAGTGTGACAACATGATGGATAGATAGCGAGTGGATTGGTGAGGCTTTTCGAAGCATCCAGGTGCCAGCAAAGTATGGCATTATTGGAGACGCGGAAATCATGATTAAGTATGGGATTATTGGAGACGTGGCAATCATGATTACGTGGACTCCACAGTCATCCAAGGTGTGGATTAATCAGGATTTTACTGTCCATCCCAAGAAACAACATTGAAACAAAGGGATCCCCTATTTGTTGGATTTCTTGAGTCAATTGTTATGCCCTTCCTATATCTAGCTAATGTGACAACATGATGGATAGATAACGAGTGGATTGATGAGTCTTTTCGAAGCATCCAGGTACCAACAGAATATGGGATTATTGAAGATGTGGCAATCATGATTAAGTATGGGATTATTGGAGACATGGCAATCATGATTATGTGGACTCGCCAAATAATATACTTTACCAGTTGCACCGCAAGTGATCCTTAGGAAGCATATGGAAGAACGTTTTATTTAATCTAATTTTATGGCATAGGGGCGGAAAGGACGGGCAAACCGACTCCGCCAAAGTTGACGATCGGTCAATCCAGCCCCCAAGTTTAACGCATGACCACAATATTTGGAGTGCCACACATATAGCACATGCTTTATTAAAACTTTGTTATATGCGTTAAAATATGGGTGGGTTTTAAGAAAACTTGTTAAAGCCATATTAATATGGTTTTTTATATAACCATGTTATTTGGTGGTATTTATTTTATATGCCATAAGATTTATGGCATTTGGTTATAACATGTTATCATTTGGTTATGTGGATAATGCCACGAATAAGGGGTGATATTTTTATCACATGATCCCAAAACAAATGTAACCAACATCTTTAAGTGTAGTTGACATGAGACCAACAAATGGAATTTTGTATCGACATGGGTTATCTTGCCCACAAATTGTGGAGGACACGAAGTGTTTTAGACCATGGTCATTATTATTAAGATTTGTAACAAAGTTTGAAATGGATTATTATTGGATTTTGTAAATTTTATTGTGGGGGAAGTAACCGAATATGAAAACCCATGGGAAAGTTGGCATGAACCATATTTTTGGGTTTATGTTATTAAAATCCAAACTAAATTATAACTAATCCCAATTTGGAGATTCACATGTTTCATGTGACTAAAAGTAGCCTCACCTATTTAATCCTTTGCTTTATGCATTGTACAATGGAAAGATGGATGAGAGCTTGTTGTGAGCTAGAGTTCATTATGAAACTTGATGTTTGGAGAGAGGCTCCATCGGGAGACTCCATTTTTGAATTTCCATTTAGGAGAACTTTGGAGAGATCAATTGTGGATATTTTATGTTTTGAGATCCAAGTGCCATTGGCAAAAGTTCCTATGTAACCTGCCATATGAGCAGAGAGGGAAGTGATTTTGTGACTCATACAAGGTGAAGGTCGATGTATTGGTAGTTGATTTTCACCACCTTTGGAATATGGAGTCATTGGTGTAGCCAATTCGTCGATCCAAGCAACGGGTTTTCTTCTTCTCCAACCATTGATGTATCATGTTATATTTTCCATGTAATTTTCCATTTTGCTGAGAATTATAAAAAGGCCTCCCCATTGCAGAAGCATGCCTAGAGACGTAATCCACAATGGACGAACTCCATTATCAAATTTGTGTTCTCATTTGTTTATGGTGTGTTATTGTTTTGGATATTCGTCATTATTGTGAATTGTTTAATCTTTTCATGCTCTTTTAAAATCAATCCATTATAAGTCTAAGAAGGAAAAGATCTTGGATCATGTGGTATCAAAGTAGGATTCTATGACTTTGGATTATGAGTGTGAATGATAGCCAAGGCCAAGCTCAAAAGAGGAGAAGGTGAATTAGTTCCTCATGACCCCAAGATTGGACATGTGCAAAGAAGAAGAAACATGGAAGATGAATAAGTTCGCACTGAGCTTGAAAAAGATTTTCACAAAGCCTTCTATCAAATGGAAGATAGGGTAGAACAATTGTTTTCATATTATCAAGAGAGGGTGATAAAGAAGGGGAAGAAGAAGAATACAAGAAAAGAAGAGGATGAATCTTCAATGAATCAAGAAGATGGATAAGAGCCTTCTGAACCTCCATCTCCCTCCTCCTCCTCCTCCTCTCATCATTCTAGTTTTTGATAGCATGCTTCCAAGAATCCATTGTTAAAATTTCATTTTCCCTTTTTTAATGGATAATTCAATGAAAAAAAACTTAACAATTGGATCAGATAGATTGCAGTTTATTGTCGTGTGCAACAAATTGAAGAAGAAGAGTTTAAGGTTCAATTGACATCTCTTCGATTATCCAGCACTGATCTCGTATGGTGGGAGAGAAATATTCAAGAAGGCAGTAAGCACAATGGTAAACTTCCCTCGTCATGGTCTAAATTTACTTCTGCATTGAGAAGACAATTTTACCCATTGGGTTACATTCAAAAGGATATGTTGGAATGGAAAAAATTGAGGGTAAGTAAGGGTCAAAATATTGAAAGTTTCATAGAAGAATTTAGAAAGAAGGCTCTTGAATTGAATTTGTATTTAGATACTTTAGAAATTTTATGAAATACATTGGTGCAATTCCCAACTATATTAGTCATACATTCTTATTGTTAAATCATGCTAATATGGATGAAGCAAGTGTGCAAGCAACACACATTGAAAGAAGGGGAAAGTATATACAAGATGAAAATCCATCCAAGCATGGAGAAAACCATTTCAAGGAAAAGGACAAGGGAAAGAGAACAACTACAACAAAGAAAGAGAAGGAAGGACTCCATTGCACTCATTGTGAGGAAAATGGACATGATGAGGAGCATCGTTGGAAGTTTTATCCAGAGTTAAGACCATAGAAGTTTGGTAGCAAGGGGAAGCAGACGATTGTTGCTACATCCCAACAAGTGTTGGGATCCATTTAAGGTGATGAAGAGTTAATCAATACGATTGGTCTAAAAGGTAAAAGTTCCTTTCATGCTAGTTCAAGTTCTACACATGCATCTCATGATTATGAAAGAAGTAGTGAATTGTTTCACATAAGAGTAGTGAAAATACACACAAAAGTGGAAACACTATTTGATCCAGGCTCACAAGTCAATTTGATTTTTGAAAATATTGTGAAGAAGTTGGGACTAACCATAATACCTCATCCCAAACCTTACCCTCTAGGCTGGGTGCATGAAAATGAAAAACTTAATGTAGAGTGAGGTTTTCTATGGCTTCTAAACTGATAGATGAGGATGACTTGGATGGTGTTCCTTTGGATGTATGTACCATTGTACTTGGGAGTCCTTATATTTATGATAGAAAATATATCTTCTTTCGACAAGAAAACAAATACCATCTCACAAAGGATGGAGTGGAATATATTGTTAGAGCTCATGGCATGAAGGATAACTCATCAATTGTTAGTGCAAGTTCAATGAAAAGAATTGTGAATGCTAACAAGACTCTTGTGCTTAAAACCATAAAAGCAAAGGATCCTAACAAGTCTCATGATGGTTTTGATCCTTGTTCTAAGAATGAAGTGCTTGAGATAGGACAAGCCTCTCAATGGGGAGGAAAGCAACACAAATCTTTCAACATCTCGAAAGAGGTCATTTCAACCCCAACATCAACCTTGAGATATATTCAAAAACCATTTCAGGTGAAGAAGTTTGGCTTGTAGGAAAGGCTACTCTACATCTTGGGTATTCTTTGTATTCTTTCATTTGATAATATGCAAGCTTATACTTATCATGTAATTGGGCATTTTGGGATTGTAGTACATTTGTCTCGGATGAAAATCATGAATGTAAAGGGGTGTGTAATGTGATTTGTAAGCCCACTAATAGCAAATTAGGGATGCACACACCATTTCCTATTTATTTTCATCCTTGGAATAATATCTTCATGGGTTTTTTATGGGGATTAACTATGTTAAAAGTTGTCCATTTCATCCAAAAGATTCAATAGGTACACCAAGAATTCCAATAGTATTACAAATCCAGGTGGATCGAGAAGAAAGTGAGGGAGTAATCCCCTCACATATTTGTTGATGGATAAGGATTTTGTAGGCCAAAAGCCTCTCAATGGGGAGGAATGATCTAGGAGGATCTCCAAGGGGTCAAAATTTCAAAATGAATAAAACTCAGATCTTGTCGAGACGATCCCAATGACTAAAATGATGCGTCAAACGAAGGTCGTATGCGAAAGTTATGAAGTTCTGAAGCTATGAAGAAACATTCAAATGGAAAAATAGGAGTTCCATGAGGAACCAATGGAAAGGTGACATGTGGAATCCACACAATGCTTACATGGCATTCCCAAAGAGCAACACGTGGCGTCTGTGCAACGGAGGTGGCATTCAGTCAGCGTGATCATACATTGATGTGGACCATTCAAAATTGGATACGTATGCGAAGGTTATGAAGTTCTGAAGCTATGAAGAAACATTCAAATGGAAAAATAGGAGTGCCATGAGGAACCAATGGAAAGGTGACATGTGGAATCCACACAATGCTTACATGGCATTCCCAAAGAGCAACACATGGCGTCTGTGCAATGGAGGTGGCATTTAGTCAGCATGACCATTCAAAATTGGATACATGGAAATCATGATTACGTGGACTGAACAGAGATCTGAAACATGGACCAATCCAAGTCTGCCATGTGGCAGGTCCAAATTGGCTATTGTTGTTTCACCAATATTTATTCGGGCTCGAGAGGATTTGAACCTTTGACTTTGAGGCACCAAACAAGCCCTTTACCACTTGTGCCGCACGTGATGCTTGGGAAGCATATGAAAAAACATTCTACATAAGCTTATGTTATGACATAGGGAAAAAGGAGGGGTTGACCGACCTCGCCAAAATTGGCGTCCGGTCAATCCCTCTCCCAAGTTTAGCGCATGACCACCATATTTGGATCGCCACACATTTAGCACATGCTTTATTAAAACTTTAGTATATGTGTTAAAAAAATGGGTTTTAAGAAAACTTGTTAATGCCATATTAATATGGTTTGTTATATAACCATATTATTTGGTGGTGTTCGTTTTATATGCCACAAGAGTTATGGCATATAGTTATAACATGTTATCATATGGTTATGTGGATAATGACACGAATAAGGGGTGACTATTTATTAATCGGTTATTTTTATCACATGATCCCAAAACAAATGTAACCAACATATTTAAGTGTAGTTGGCATGATACCAACAACTGGCATTTTGTATCGACATGGGTTATATTGCCCACAAATTGTGGAGGACACCATGTGTTTTAGACCATGGCATTATTGTTATGATTTGTAACAAGTTTGAAATGGATTATTATTGGATTTCGTAAATGCTATTGTTGGGAAGTAACCAAATGTGAAAACTCATAGGAAAGTCGGCATGAACCTAATTTTGGGCTTAGGTTATTAAAATCCAAACCAAATTGTAACTAATTCCAATTTGGAGATTCACATGTCTCATGTGACCAAAGGAAGGCTCATCTATTTAAGGCCTTGCTTTATACATTGGAAGGGGCAATGTAGAGATTGATGAGAGCTTGTGAGAGCTTGTTGTGAGCTAGATCTCATTGTGAGATGTCATGTTTGGAGAGAGGCCCCATGGGGAGACTCCATTTTTTAAGTTCCATTTTGAAGAACTTTGGAGAGATTGCTTGTGGATATTTTATGTTTTGATATCCAAGTGCCATTGGCACAGTCCCTATGTAGCTTTCCACATGATCAGAGAGGGAAGTGATTTTTGTGACTCATATAAGTCTAAGGTGGGTGTATTTGTAGTCGATTTTCACTGCCTTTGCAATTGGAGTCATTGGTGGAGCTAGTTCGTTGATCCAAGCAACGTATGTTCTTGTTCTCCAACCATTGAGGTATCATGTTGTATTTTCCAAGTAATTTGATATTTTGCTGAGAATTATAAAAAGGATTCCCCATTGCAATAGAAGGCTCGGAGACGTAGTCCTCATTGGACGAACTCGGTTATCAAATTTGTGTTCTCATTTGTTTATGTTTGTTCTTCTTTTGTATATTATTCATTATTGTGCACAGTTTATGTTTTTCATGCTCTTTTAAAATCAATCCATGATAAGTATAAGAGTGCAAAGATCCTATATCACCTTAAAAGATGTTTGGTTGTGCAACCTTGTCTTTTAACTCGTCTTTGTCATTTCTAGACTCATACTACTTTTTGGATTTTGATGAGGATGTCTTCGATGGAATGCATGCTATATGTTGATGATGCCTTACTATGTGATTTGAAAAAATATTGAAAGTGTGTGAGATTTAAGACTTAACAGATGCCCCCTAATGTATAAGGTTCAAAGGGTACTATAGGGTCGATAATGATTCATCATATATTTTTTGTCTCTCATGTGATCTTGAAAGCTATGAAACATGTGTGGACTAATAGATTCCTCCCATGGGGGAATATTGTTGGTGAAGCGGTAACAAAGAATGGTGTTTTATATAAATGAGGTAGGAATACCCATGCTCATGAAAATCTACCAAGATGGCTAGAATATAAGGAAACTGAGTGATCAACTCATAAAATTGTTAGCACATGAAGGCAGATTCAATCCATGTGAGAGTAAATGAACCTAGAAATGATGCAATTGGTGTTGAAGAACTTGAGCTATTGAAGATCATCAGAATGACATTGGGGTGGTGGACTGGAATATTGGTGAAGTTGTGGAAAGGGGGACTTTACCATATCAGATGTGATACGACCGTGATTTGCAAATGTGAAGACTTCTACCTTCAAAATGTACACCTCTTCCTAATGCGATAGGTGTTTTGACGTCGATATTAGGCGATACCACTAAGTTAGGGAGCACTAATGACTCTCCCTACTTAGTTCAAGGTGATCCCTTGTATTGATTGAAAGTAATCCCAAGGTACCATTGTAACCTATGTAACTCTCATAATAAATATAGTTGAAGTCGATGGAAGCTAAAGAATAGATAAGATGAGGACCTTATCCAACAAACCAAGACCATTTTGTAACCATCAGTGGCACTAACAGACATGACACAAGACTGGATGACAAGTGTGGGACTCATAACTTCTTTTGAACAATGTAAACTTCTGGATTAGCTAATGGAAACATCATTCAAAATATGGGGATATAATTTGACAATGGGGGACAAACTACAGAAGAAGGGATTTGTTGGAGACATAATACTGAGGGAATGGTGATCGACAAAACTGATAATGTTGGGGACATTAAGAATCAACTCCATTTATCAAAGGTGACCAGAGGGTTGTTGCAAAAAATAATCGGGTGCTTCCCACAATTTTGAGTGGATTGGGAAACCATTTGTACATAAAAAATAATGGTTAGGATCCCCATGCTTTTGAGCATGTCAAGGGGAGCAATTAGATGATGGGTGGGATTCCCACAAATTTTGGTGAATCAGGGAATCAATTTTGATGATGGACAAAGTTCCCATGGTTTTGGGTGAGTTGGGGATCTTTTTCCAAAATCGTGTGATGATTGTTTTCAAATTCAAAGACAAGTTCCCCACGAATCAATGCCATGTAGGCTGTTCCTACCAATATAATTGAATGGAGTTGGTTTTTTCACAGGGAGAGGGACCCATCGTTGTCTTTGTGGGGGTGATAGTACGAGGAAGATTTTGTTAATGGTGATGTGATCATGCATGTATGATTGGTTAATTGTGAATCTACATTGTAGCATGTGCCAAAGAATTTGTCGGCATCAAAAAATGAATGTGGGGGACTAAATGCGCAACTATAAAATGATGTACTATGGGTTGAACGTTTCAAAGTGGGGAAAATTCCTCGGGATTGCGGAGGTTCGACATCATGGGTGCCAAAGTATGATGGGGTTTGCAATGGTGGGCACACCCATGGGGATAACTTGTTATTTCCAGTGATAAGGTTGATGGCACACTATCATTAGGAAAGAGGAACCTATGGTTATCAACGAGAGTACTAGTAAATGCAATCCAAATAGAGAGAAGGCGTTGCCTAGATTCCAGTATTAGGATGATACATGCGATAGGAATCCTACACCATTGTTAACGAGGAAAGATAATCATCATGCTCTAGTGGGAATCATGTACATAAGACACAAATACCTAAGTGTAGTAGCGGACTTTGCATTGGGTGCCTAAGGGGGTTTTGTTGTTGTCTTTTTCTTTCCTTCCACTAACTCTTGGAATTCGAGGATAAATAGACAATGGTGAGTGTAGTGACCATACTCTCCATAGATAGAGCAAGAATAATTGGTCCTCATGTTGTAGGTTTCTCCTTGTTTGAGAGGGTTGTTAGTACCCATCTTCTGGTTACCCAGGTTTTGGTTTTGCAGGGGAGGGGTTCCCCCTTGTCCTTATTGTCGGGTCTGCTTGTTCTTACATTTCTTCCTCCCATGATTTTGAGGGTTTTGGGGATTAGTAGTGTTCAACTAATAAAATTGTTGATTTTGTTGTTGGAAAGAAGGTAGGACTAAATTAACCCCCATATGAGGCATGGGGGTTGAATCAAGAGGACACGTGAATGGGTAGTGAGGGTTGTACCCCAACGAAGGGATCTATGCTTGTTGCGCTCCATACGATGTGGATGTAGGAGAAAGTTGTGCCATTTGTAGTGGAGGTATTGTTGGTGCTCGGTTTGTGTTAGGGTATGTAGGACTGCAGGGTCCATTTTGTAGATATCCAAAAGGAGGATTTGGGATAGTAGTAGGGGGTGTCAAAACAACAGGGATTGGTGGATACTGTACCTCCATAGGGGGCAGTATAGAAGCTAGTTGAGGGGGGAATTTTCCCTGGTGGAAAATGGTCCCAATAATACCATCTACTAAATGCGATGTCCCTGCATGGGGAGGGATCCAAAGAATGACCCCAAGGGGCATCAAGAAATATGGTGTATGGGTACCTAGATTGTGTATAAATAAGATCAAAGTGTTGGGTCTTCAATATGGTCTCTTCCTCAGTTTGAAACAATGAGTTTACCATATATTTTGCTATGGAAGGTTGGAGAGAACTGATAAACTAATCCAGTAGGAACTAAGGTTGAATATATATTTTGCGCAAAGTATGACGCCTACACCACCCATGGATGTGGTTCACTATGTGGGTAGAAGTGTTATGCCAAAATTTTGTGAGAATTTCTAGGATGAGGTGATGACGGATTGGTAACTGAAATTAGGTGAGAAATGTAGTGTCTATCATCCCAAAAGTTGTAAGGGAATCCCTTGGTAGGTTCACATACCATTTTGCAGTTGTACTAGTGAGAGTTCATTGAAAGATTCAAACCCTCACAGAATCCTCTAGTATATTGTTGGAGGACCACAATAGGTGGAAATACATGACATGGTTGGCGTTATCATCTCCTTATTTCCATTCAAAATTAGGGATGGATAAGGGGAGTTTATTGAGAATAGGGGGATATGTTGCATCATGAGATATCTGGTCATTTATTAGCTTTGCTAGATCAGGGAGATTTAAGTTATCCATGAATGGTAGGTTTGGGTTTGCTGCCTCCATCATACTATGTGTGTTGTTTCCTCTAGGGGGAGTATGCAGCATTGATATCTATCCTCGATGTGAAGAAGGGGATGTAGTGTGACCTCCTCCCGAAGAGGAGAAGAAGGGGAGGTATTTCATCCGTGGGGTGGAAATAACAGGTGGCCTCTTTAGATAAAGATGACGGAGCGAAAGGATCTAAATTCTCTCTAAGAGGAAAAATGAGTCAAGCAAGAAACAAATTTGCTCAAGGGATTTGATCCATGTGGCTTGGGAGCAGCCCTAGCTAGAGTATCTTCATCGTGAACCACATGGAGAGAGTGGGAAAACACCCCTCAAGGGAGGGGATAGCCCTTGTAGTCTACGGGATTAACTTAGGGGGTTTTGTTCTTCAATGATGAAGTATCATGTAACAACTGAGAGTGATCTTGGGAATATACACAATTGAACAAATGAAAAAATATTCCAACCACAACAGATGGAAAATGTGTGAAAAAGTGAGTGATATGTGTAATTTCGATTTAGTGCAAATGATTCCACATGTAGTTTCTTTTTAATTATGATTCAGGTGAACTTGCATTTAGAAAGAAAAATAAATGTAAATTCCCTAAAGAGCTAACGTCCTTTCTCTCAAATGTAACCGGACCTTCCAAAAGCACAATTGTTGGTGACAATGGGATCCACACAATGAATTACTAGTGAAGGTAACAAAGATATAGTTCTATCGGTGAAGGGGATAATGTTCCAATCAATAAGACTTGGAAACACTTCCCAATGAAAATAGCCTACTTCAAGAGTCACACCCAGAAATGCTCCTTTGTGATATCCTAAGTTTGTTCACTAAGATACCTTGCATTAAGTATGGATTGATGGCTTAGTTTGCACAATATAGTGTTTTTTTCGCAAAAAGATAAGTGACTTATTGTGGGGAGGAGGGAAACTATACCTTGGATTTGACCTCGTTTGTCATGAAGCACTTCTCATTAGGGGAATTTTGAGGTCTAAAATGGGCCTCAAAACAAAAATTGCACTATCAAAATCAACTCTAAAAGAACTAATCACATTCTAGAGAATGACATCATCCCTTATAGTTGAGGTGACATTGCTTGAGTTAAATATATCTACTTGTCAAATTTTAAATGGTTGATGAAAAATCATAGTTAACCATACTCATAATAGAAAAAGTACTCAAAACTTAATTTTGAATATAATATATATTTAATACTATTAGAATGAATTACTTAAGAGTACTTTACTACACTGTTACGTTGCACTTATACACAACACACCTTCAGGTGTACCCCAAGGAGAGAGGGCCAAAGTTTTGACCAGGAAGGGTGTTATTGAGAAATGGTGGTCATGGTTGGGCCCTTTGGTTCTCCTTTAGGGGTACTAAGGATTAATGGAATTGTTGAGTGCCATTTAGAGGGGTTTTTAACCTCATGGTTGGTGTTTGAGGCCCCTAATGGTTGACCATTGGGTCACATGGATCCATAGCATGTTTACATGATCTGGTGACCTTTGCTTCAACTACGAGACACTCTTCTTAATTCATAGCCACTTTTGACACCCTCCTAGCCCTTCAATCAGTGGGTCCTTGATCTCCTTGGCCTTAACTCCCTAGAGGAAAGGGACTGTCCATGCAACGCCTTTTCACGCTTTGAGGGATTTTACAACATTCTAGGGGTTAGATGGGGTATAACGCCCTCCCTCTAGCTAACTCCATCCTTTTGTTCAGAGTGATTCGCTTATTTGAGTGTATTTTGACACCTGGGAGTAAAAATACCCCATGTAGCCTCTCTTAAGCCTACCTTAGGCAATATTTTATTATTATTTTTGTTGGTAATAACTCCCAATTCGTATTATTCCCTTACCAAAGCAAATATTTATACAATTCATAGGATGGTTGAGTTTCACCTTCTGCCCAGCCTTTTCGGCTTCCTACATCAGTTTTATTTATTTATTTACAAAATATATAATCCCTACGGATTATATTCTAACAATCCCCCTCTTAATCCGAAGGGGTGTGTGTAAGTCCGAGCATGTTTCTGAATCTTTCAAACTTTTCTCGTCCTTGGAGCGCTTTGGTGAAGATGTCTGCAATTTGATCATTTGTGGAACAATGTCGAAGATGGACTGTCTTGGCCTCTACATGATGTCGAATCAAATGATACTTT
>LPNX010053038.1:105217-140597 GCA_001517045.1 Pseudotsuga menziesii
ACAATTCCATCAAACATGTGGATGGAATGGCCTTGTTGTCGAATCTCCACCAGGGACAGCAGGCTTCTCTGCAACTCTGGAAGATAGAGAACGTTCTTCAACAAGAAATCAGGGAATCCAGGCATCTTCAATCGAATGGTGCCCATTCCCTTTGGTTTAATACTTGACTTATCTGGAAAGTAAACTATGCCATCTATTGTTTCATTCAGTTCTTCAAAACAGTCTTTTCTAAATGTCATGTGTGATGTTGCACCAGTATCAAGCAGCCAACAATCTTTATAAGATGAAAGAGAAGTCATTTCATTAAATCCAAGATTACAATGTGCAACAATACAAGAATCAGAAGATTTACTAGCATCTTGGTCATCTTTCTTCTGGTTGTGCTTGTTTTGATGGAGTCCCACGAAGCCCAACACTGATCTGATGTGTGCCCAGTCTTTCCACAACGCTTGCATTGCAAATCCGAGCTTTTGTTTCTGCCCCCTCTGCCTCTGAAATTTTTTCTTCCTCTGCCTCTCTCTTTTCCAGAGAGAGGGGCACCAACTATTGATGACAAAGATTGCATCTTTTACAGCTATTAGTGTAATTTACAATAATGAACTTGATATGACAAAGAGAAATAGAAAAAAATAATAACCTTGCAGGTCTACAGTCTCTGCCAAGGTGAATACAATGCAAGCTTCAGGTGAGCATACACAAGCTTCTTCAATATACAAAATATATCAATCACGAGTAATATATCAGTCTCAGTATGTCTTCAAGTAGGTCTTCAATAGGCTGTAACAACACAGGCTCGCAGCTCCACACGTTCAACAGCATTTCAAGAAGTAGACAGCAGCAATATTAACATACTTCTTACAGCCTTCAACGCATATATCAGTATGATATACCAGTCAGCATAAAAGCAGTCAACAATTACAACGCATGGACTCATACAAGATGCATATATTGACACTGTGATAAGAGAATCATTATTCTTATTGTAAAAGAGGCTGCGTATCACTTCATCTAGGCTTATATTCAGGTAGCATATTTTCTTGTTGGCCTCCCTGCTAAAAGCTGCACAAACACCAGATTGGGTCAAGCAAAAGCAATATCACGTGCTGCAACAATTTCTATGATTTTCGACCTCTTCTTAAGGAACTACAGCATCAAAAACCAATGTTCCTTGGGATCATAAGTGTCAAATTCCTCCTGCAAGTTAATATGTTGGTTCTATGTTGGTTCTATATGGTGGAGATATGCAAATGAAAAGGTCGCAGCACAAAGCTTCAGCGTGAAAGAATTAGGGTTAGGGTTTCACGCATAATAATAAAATAATCACCAGAATTCTCGTTGGGATAATCTTCAAAAATGGAGGAGTCTCTATCGCAGCACAATATCGCAGCACAAAAAAACTCAACCAGAAGGAATTGTAACACATACAATCAATGTATGCAGGCTTAGCAGGTGAAATGCATGCGACTGGCAGACTGACTGAGCAGGCAGAATGCCAGGACTGTAATGCAGCAAGCAGGAGTTACGGCAGGCAGGCAGCCAGGCTTTGATACCACTTGTTGGTAATAACTCCCAATTCGTATTATTCCCTTACCAAAGCAAATATTTATACAATTCATAGGATGGTTGAGTTTCACCTTCCGCCCAGCCTTTTCGGCTTCCTACATCAGTTTTATTTATATATTTACAAAATATATAATCCCTACGGATTATATTCTAACAATTTTGTTTTAATTCTCAATTGACATTTTATAATTTCAAATTGACTTATTTTAAGGAATCTAGGCCTGGATATTTCATAAAAAGTGAGTGTGAGATCGTATAAATAGATCTCCTCACTTTCATTTTCAAATCAGAACTTATGGGATAATACATTATGCACATGTTTTACCCTTGCTAGGGTTTCTTTGGATGGATTCTCTCCTCTCGAGGAAATTTTCTGGTTAATGCAAGTTATTTTCTAGTAATTATTTGGTGAATCTCTTCTTTTGGTGATGCTTTGATTTGTTGGGTGAACACGAGCACTTGGAGGTGAGCTTCTTATCTTCATGTTTGAATGTTGGTTTCTGGTGTGCATGTTTGAGTCTTAGTGGTAGCCATAGAGCTGCAATTTTCCCTAGGATAGGCCATTACCTTCCATCTTTTCACCTTAGCAAGCTGAGGCACGTCTCCTTGTGAGGGTTCCCTATGGTTTCTCCTTAGTTTTTCTAGGTTAGTTGCTTGACCTAGGAACCATTCCTCACTAGGTTAGCCATCCTCCCTAGATTCCCTAGGTTGGGTTTGGATTTTGCAGGGTAGGGTTTCCCTCGGTTTTCAAACATTCTCTTTCACAAAACATAGTTAGTATATATTGCATTTGCAAGTGTAAATTTGCATTTTCATGGTAGAATTAGGGTTAAAAGAAAGTCTGCAATTTTATGTTAAAAACCCTAGAAAATCAAAAAATTATTTTTTTTGATTTTTTGGCCCTCTTAAAATTTCGGCCCTCTCCCCTACAAATTTTTCTTACCCTATTTGTCCCTAAACCCTAGGGAAAAAATTTTGGAAGCCATAAAAATTCAAAAAAATTCCAAAAAACCTAAAATCTACCTTAAAACCCCCAAAACAACCCTCTAACCTAATCCCTAACCTATCCCTAGTCTGCAAAAATAGCCCACAACTCCTTTCTCTCTCCCTCTCTACATCTTTGGGCCCATTCCTTGTCTCTTTCAAGCTCGAGCCTCTTTATTGTAGACCTAAGGTGGACTGTGGGGACCATAGGGTGTACTCAGTTGGCCATATTATACAGATAGCAACAAACCCAACCTTTTTCACCCTGAGTCTACATTTCTCCTGGTGTATTAGCACATAGACCAACAACCTTAATAGCGTTTAACATTCATAACTTCATGGTTATCTTCTACTGTTGATATTTATGACAGTCATTTTATGGTTAGTTTAGGTTAAATGATCAACATAAAAAAAAATTGTTAAGTGGACATTTAAATGATAGGACTCTTAACAACCTTATTTACACATTATTTGCAAAATGTATATGCACACTTTGTTTGAAATATAATCCTTGCTTGAACTCTGAAAATTTGTGGTACAACTGCTAATGATTATTGAAAACTTTGTTTTAGACCTTTACTCTAAACATACTCTCTTCTTTGTTAATAGTACACACTGCTAACACTATAATGTTGCTTTGAAAGTAGATGCAAATGTTACATGAATCTATGATTTGATGAATGGTTTACATGTGTAATTGACGAAATTTGTTACTATTGTTGTGTAATGTTGCTAATGACTGAATATATATTGCTGATATACTAACATACAACAATTTTTTACTTTTAGACCCTAAGTGATCTATTGCAATTAAGTGAGCATGCCTCCTTGAATGAGAATTGACACCATTGTGTATATCGCTATTCAATATCTTCACATGATTGATATTAATACCATAAATATGGAACGTAATTGAATACATACATGCTACATTTGGATTACTGATGTCATAATTATCTATATTGCATGTATTGCTTGTGTTTTTGGGCTATGATAAGTGCTTGTACTTGATTGACGATTGCACTTGTATTTTTCCATGGTATAAGATTGATCTTTGGGCTGATATATTGCTGCTATAATACTAGTGCACTCCATATACACTCGTATTACGACTCATTCTCTAGAATCCATATGGAACTCGTTACTAACAACCTCAAAAGAAAACATTTGGTGTTTAGTGTCCTTGCATTGCCAAAATAGTGCTCTCCCCTAGGAGGTTTCAACTTCCGAAGTAGTTAGGGACAAATAACTAAGGTGATGGTGGTCACTTTTCCCACATATCTTTATCGATAGCTAGGCTTACCATTTCAACCGATAACACTACACCATAAATGTTTCAATATAAAATAAATTACTAAAATAAAAAAAATAAATTTGAATTCAAAATTTAAAACAAACTACGTACTTTTCAAATTCGATGTGACTTGATATAATGCTTTGTGTACTTTTTATTTTAGTAAATACAATGCTTTATTGTAAACATAACTCTTAAGTAATATCATATGCTCATGTTATTTACTATATATAATATAACAAGTGTTGCATGGCAGTGGATACGTGTCGAGGTTGGCAGGTATGCTGCCACTTTGGATTCCAGATAACTAAGTTTGTATTAACCAGATAACTAAGATTATAATGGATGTAATGCTAAAACGTATTAACCTGGTCACTAAGATTATGCATGCATTTTGACCGATCAATGAATCTATATAAGCATAGGAACTTTGAACTTTGAATATTTCTTAATAACCTACTTTAGGATTGTTGCATAGAAGGTGGAAAAAGCAAGTTATTATCAATCCTTGGAATAGAGTCCACCATTTTGCTTGGAATCCCTTCTTGTTTGATAGCCCTACGCCTCTATACCAATATAAGTTTAAGTTCCAGATCCATACTCACTATTTTTAGAGCAACCATCGGCATTTGAGCGAGCGGGCTCTAAACAGTTATATTGTTGTTCCTACTGGAATCAAAATATATAGGATGTTTTTTTAGTGTCCAGGTTGCATCATAACCGCTGGAGTACTTTCCCGATGATCATCATAAATTTTTTATTCAGAGTATTTTTAGTCGAATTGATCAAATGTGTACATTGATCACTCAGTGACATTCCTGGTTGTTCTAGTTGTTCCAATAGCTAAGGTAGAATAATTGTTATGATTCTTTCAAAAAATTGGTTAAACAAAGGGTTTTCACTTTATTCATGGTACGTGGATCTTTTTTAAGTTATGGTTCTTTCATTTTTATGAAAAGGATGGATCTTTATTTTATCTCCCATACATCATGGGAGCGTCAAACTAGTTATAATATTTCAAATTAGCTGGTAATTTGAAGCTTTATATTTATTTATCCCTTGGGCATGTGGGATATTTACGTTTGCCCAAAGTGTAAAGCCTACAATCTAGCACCGTCAAGTCCAAGTGTTTAAGGTGGCTAGCAAACGATTGAAAAATGGAAACGGAAATCCACGATAGTTTTCAACTAAATACCATAGTTAAAGCACTAGCACCACAATTTTCCAAGTTCTTGACGAGTTTAAGTGTTGAGCTCCGGATGAAAACACAAGTCTCAAAGGCTGATAGTAAGTAAGTTTCCAAACATCCAAGTGCATCATACTGGAATAGTTTTTATACTGAGACTTCTAGCATGTTGATTTTTAAGTCTGAATATAACATTAATTTAAAAACAATAATGGACAAAATGCACTCAGATATTACACAGGATTTTTAACGTGGTAAAACCCCAATTTGGGGAAACATCCACCTCGGCAAAGTATTGATGTCTTATTCCTTTCAACAATGAAAATTACAATCAGGCATATCATCCGCACATCTCATTCAATCTTCTCGCTCCTCTCCAAATACATTTAAATACATTTAGTCAAGAAGTTACATTAACGGAAGAACTGCCACCGGTTACAGTAACTCCTAATCAACCAACAATTACAGTTAAGAAACCATTTTAGTTTAATTAGTTGTCACAAATTTAAAAATCTCCACCTTGACAACAAATCATCAAATACTTTGTCAATACTATTCATCACTTCTTTGTTAAACCAAGAGAAGCCACACACCAACGCAACTTCTCTATTATTACCGGTTTTGTAAACATATCTGCACAATTTTCCTGAGTATGAACTTTTTTCAGATCTACTCCACCTTCACTAATGGCTTGCCTTAAAAAATGATATTTTACATCAATATGTTTAGTCTTACTATGGTAAACAGGATTTGTAGCCAAATGTATAGCACTTTGGATATCACAGAAAACAGGCACACTGTTCTGCAACCTTCCAATTTCTCCAAGTAGACCTTTCATCCAAATTGCCTCTTTGCAAGCATGTGAGGCAGCAATGTACTCAGCCTCTGTAGTGGATAAAGCAACTATTTCCTGAAGCTTTGACATCCAACTTATAGCTCCACCTGCAAGAGTAAAGACATAACCTAAAGTAGACCTTCTCTTGTCCAAATCACCTGCAAAATCTGAATCAACAAAATTGCATATTGAATAACTAGTTCGATTAAAGTGATACAATAGTCACTTGTGCCTCTTAAGTATCGAAGCACCCATTTCACTGCATTCCAATGTTCCTTTCCTGGATTTGCCATGTATTTCCTGACAACACCTATTGCATGTGAAATATCAGGTCTAGTGCACACCATTGCATACATCAAACATCCTACTGCATTGGCATATGGAACACGAGACATATAATCCCTTTCTTCATCACTACTAGGACATAAACCTGAAGAAAGCTTAAAATGGGAAGCCAAAGGAACATTCACAGGTTTTACCTTGTTCATTCCGAACCTTTCAAGTATATTTTCAACATACTTCTCCTGTGAAAAACTGAGCTTACCATTTCTTCTGTCTCTGTGTATTTCAATACCCAAAATCTATTTTGCAGCTCCAAGATCCTTCATATCAAATTCCCTAGCCATCTGAGCCTTCAACTTGTTGATTTATCCCACGATTTAACTTACAATAAGCATATCATCAACATACAATACTAAGATAATGAATACGTCATTTAACTTTTTGAAGTACAAACAATGATCATACTCACTTCTAGTATAACCTTGGCTCACCATGAAAGAATCAAACTTCTTGTACCATTGCCTGGGTGATTGTTTCAGGCCATACAATGATTTCTTGAGCTTGCAAACTAATTTTCCTTTACAATGCTGCACATAACCCTCTGGTTGTTCCATAAAAATCTCCTCATCCAAATATCCATGTAGAAAAGCCATTTTAACATCCAGTTGCTCTAACTCCAAATCAAGAACTGCAACTAGTGCTAACACAATGCAGATAGATACAAGCTTGACAACAGGTGAAAAAATCTCATGATAGTCAATACCTTCCATCTGAGAATACCCTTTTGCAACCAATCGAGCTTTGTATCTTCAATCTTACCGTCAACACTTTTCTTCAATTTGAAGACCCACTTACACCTAACCACTTTCCTATCTTTAGGGAGTTCAACCAAATTCCATGTCTCGTTCTTCTTGAGAGAATCCATTTCTTCTTTCATTGCCATCTTCCACTTAGCACTTTCAGCGCAATCAATGGCTTCTTGAAAACAAGAAGGTTCTCCATCATCAGTAAACAAAGCAACAGATGAGATAAAATCAGCATACCTCTTAGGAGGCTTTCTCTCCCTTGTCGATCTTCTTGGTGTAGGTAGTGGGGTTTCCACATCTTCTTGAATTTCTTCATCTTCTATGATTTCATTTTCACTAGAAACTTCGTCTTGTTCCTTTGAGTCATGCAAAAATTGGTTCTCCAATTGAACTAGTTGTTTTGATAGTACCTGTTCCTGTTCCACATCAACTTTTATATTTTCTGATTTAATCAGAGAAGATTCATCAAAAATTACATCTCTACTAATGACAATTTTGCGGGCAGTAGGATCCCACAACCTATATCCTTTTGTTACATCATCATAGCCAACAAATATGCATTTCTTTGACTTTGGATCTAACTTAGAAAGCTTATTTTTAGGAGTAAGAGCATAGGCTTCACAACCAACAAATTTTAAATTCGAATAATCACAACAAGGGTTACCAGTCCATACCTCTTCCGGAATTTTACAATTTATCTCCATGGAAGGTGACCGATTTATTAGATAACAAGCAGTTGAAACTGCTTCTGCCCACAACTCTTGACTCAAATTAGCATTGTTGAGCATGCTCCTTGCTCTCTCTAGAAGAGTCCTATTCATGCACTCTGCAACGCCATTTTGTTGAGGAGTGTAAACATTTGTCTTATGTCTTACGATCCCTTCGTCTTTGCAATACTTCTCAAACTCCAAAGAAGTAAACTCACCTCCATTATCCGTCCTCAAACATTTAATTGTCCTGCCTGTTCTTTTCTCCACCATAACTTTAAATTGTTTGAATGTATCAAACACATCAGCTTTCCTTTTCAAAATATAGACCCAAACTTTCCTTGAAAAATCATCTATAAACAATACGTAATATGATGCTCTTCCATAAGAAATAGTAGGGGATGGACCCCAAAAATCCAAATGAATGTAATCAAGAATACCTTTACTAATATTTGATTCATTAATATTTGTAGTCCTTTCTCACTCATATGACCAAGATGCTGATGCCATAATTGAGTGGATCCTGACACCCCTTCAGATATTAATGTTGTATCATTAGTTTGAGTTTTTCCTATCAATTTGTAAAGGTTTCCTACTCTTTGTGCCTTCATGACCACTAAAGCACCCTTAGATACTTTTAGTATTCCATTTAAACCTATAAACTTATGACCACTACAATCCAAAACTCCTAATGAGATTAATTTTTTCCTTAACTCAGGTACATGCCTTGCATCTGTAAGTGTTCTTATCACTCCATCAAACATTTTAATTTTTATATTTCCAAATCCAAGAGTCTTACATGGAGAAATATCTCCCAAAAGAACACAACCATCATTAACTGTTTGATAAGAAGAAAACCATTCTTTATGAGGACATATATGGTGCGAAGCGCCAAAATCTAACAACCATTCTTCATTATATCCCGAAACACTACAAATGGATAACACCTCATCAATCATACCTAAATCAGACTTAACTGAGTTTGCCTCAGACTTGGAGTCATTAGATTCTTTTCTTTTCCAACAGTCTTTCTTGAGATGACTAGTCTTGTTGCAATACCAACATTTGAGTTTTCTCTTTCTGCCCTTTGACTTGGATCTGGAAGTTCCTCTTGATTTTTCTCCTTTTTCTTTGGAACGACCTCTAACATACAAAGCTTCAAGTGTAGAGGACTCAATATTAGCCTTATTTCTTAATTCCTCAGACAACAGTGCTCCAATTACAGTGTCAAATTCCAAAGTGTTAGATGTACTAAGACTAATAGAAGATATGACATGACCCCAAGACTCAGGTAAAGTGCATAATAGATTTACAGCCTTATCTTCATCCTCAATGTGAACGTCCATACTATTCAACTGACAAATAAGATTATTAAATACATTTAAATGATCTGCAATCTTTGTTCCTTCTTTCATCTTCATACCATATAACTATATTTTTAAATAAATTCTATTTGTTACAGATTTGGTCATACACAGATTTTATAATCTATTCCACAAACTTGCTGCTGGTTTTTCTGCAGCAATGTTAAAGAAGACATAACCGAATTGTGCTAAGTGCTCTCGCACCCAAATCCTCCCAATCATCATCTGACATAGTTACGAGTCTTTTTCTTTTTCCATCTAAGGCCTTCTGCAACCCTTGCTGAACTAACATATCTCGCATCTTTAGTTCCACAACTCAAAGTTATTCTTACCGCTAAATTTTTCAATCTCAAATTTTGAACTAGACATTTTTTCCATTACAATGTTAAGTTTCAGACTTTCAAAATACTACTCCAGAGATTTAATGATCCAATAAATTTTGATCCTCAATTCAATTCAAATTTCCAATAAATATATTAAAAAAAAAAACTTCTTCAGCTTTAATTCTGATATTTTGATATCCAATAAATATATTATAAGATAATATTAAAAAAAATGTACCTTATACCTTCCACTTTGAAATAAATCTTATAATATAACCTTATATAAAATTCCACGATAATTAAAAGAAACCTGGCAAAGAACATTCCACGTCCATATGCAGCAGTAGCAGAAAAATGCCAACAGAAAATACAAGCTCAGTAACTCCTCTCCTTTGCTGACAATGTTCTCCAGCAGACATCAAACGCTCTGCAGCAGTCACCTCTTCCATGATCTAGCGTGAGGCTCCAACAAATTTCTCTTCAACGATTTGCTGACAGCAGTAGACTACTCTTTACATAGGTGTCTCGTCCAGCAACAAAGAAACATCAATCTCTAGGTGTCGAGACAACTTTGCGCATGCCTTCCAAGCTGGTTGCCGACTGGCTTCTTCTCGTCCTCCACGTTACTGACTAGATTTTTCTTTTCTTTATGCAAATTCCTCTCTTTCATGCGTGGGTCACTTCAATCTAATGATCCGGCTCTGATACCACTTGTTGATTTTTAAGTCTGAATATAACATTAATTTAAAAACAATAATGGACAAAATGCACTCAGATATTAAACAAGATTTTTAACGTGGTAAAACCCCAATTTGGGGAAACATCCACCTCGGCAAAGTATTGATGTCTTATTCCTTTCAACAATGAAAATTACAATCAGGCATATCATCTGCACATCTCATTCACTCTTCTCGCTCCTCTCCAAATACATTTAAATACATTTAGTCGAGAAGTTACATTAATGGAAGAATTGCCACCGGTTATAGTAACTCCTAATCAACCAACAATTACGGTTAAGAAACCATTTTAGTTTAATTAGTTGTCACAAATTTAACACAACAGTAAATGCCAAAACCAAACACTGCAATCATCACCCAAGTTCCATAGCTTAAATTCAAATGTCAAGAATTCCATTCATCTACGGACATCATTTAAAAGTGATGCTAATATGACCGAATTAAAGGGCGTTGAGCACATAGTTTGTTATTTATGCATGTATTTCAAAGCCAAATTCCATCGGCAATGGTGGCTTATGTGTTATCATAATTAAAAGTGGCAAAATCTATTTTGTACAGTATGAAAGGAAAACAACTATTGGAAGGAACTTAACACAAATTGCAGCATCCATGACATTCCTGGATTTTTATTTCTCTGGCAGTGAAGACCATGTAAGATGCTCGATTAAAGTGGCGAGAAAATGTGTGCGGTAGAAAACTCCACCCAACTGTTCTAATTTCCAAGTGGCAGCCATGAGCCAATATATATAATCCATGTGTCAAAGTAAATTAGTTTAGTGCTTTGTGTCGATTCAGGAGTGACATTTCCAAAAACACCTCTTTCAATTATTCGAAATAAGTGAAAGCATTGCAATCATTCCAATGCACTCTAAATCTGGCAGCCATGCATCATATCTCTAGTCAATAAGAAATGTAGCTCATTTACATGGGGAAAAATATTTTACATGCAATACAGTAATAAATGCTGCAGCACCAACAACACTGTGGGTCGTTGGATCTCAAATAGGTTGAGATTCAACATCAGACAAACCCGGAGCTTCCGAATTGCCGATGAAAGTTTGAAATTTAGAAATTGACAACACCAATCACGACATAAATAAAACAGTACTAATAGTGTATAACCAGTTTTGATATGTTTGTGGGTAAAATGGTTAGCCAAGAAGGACTTTGGGTCATGCATTCTCTTGGGGGCTTCCCCAAGTTTCAGAGATACAATCTTTTTTCCCAGAGCTACAGTTGCAACATTTATTAATCTACTGCATGTTGAATATTGTTCGCCCAATTGCATGCTGAAGGTGAAGGTAAAGGTCTATGCTCCCATAGAATGTATCAAAATGTGCATCGATCACTGCTGCTGTGACTAATGGGAATGGCAGTGCAAAGGGAGAGAAGCACAATTCCCCCTACAATTTGGGGTTTTGTTCAAAGTCATTAAAGGGAATACAAATCCCCACTAAGTTAACCTGCAGATTAAATACCAGGAGCCGCGGTAAAGGGGGAGCCCTAGGTGTTCGCATGGTGGCTTCCCCTCTCACCAAAACGCCTTTGCGTATTGACTTCCAAATCGATGTCTCAAGAAAGAGAAGATTACGCTTGTTGGCCATGACCAGGTACTTCTCTTTATTCTATTCTCCTATTGCTAAACAAAGTTTTTGTAAATAACGTAGGCGTTGCTCTATATATTGTTGTGTACGCAGTATATTGTGAGGGAAGGGAGAGATCTATTCGAGCTGCTTCCCAACACAAAGCATATGCTCTTCGCAGTCTTCTGTAGTGTTGTCACCTTTTGCTTAAAGAGGTGGCATGCAATTTTAAGGCGGTGGCATGCAATTTTGGGTAGTGTAGCAAAGCACTATTGTCAGTTTAAGGATGCCATTTATTTATTAGAAAAATGTGTTCAGAGACGATGAACCAGTTAGTGTCTTTGGAGGTGCATTCAATGTCCATTAAAAGATGCAAACTAATACCAAGAACTCCGTTGTCGCTTGCGCAATAAGACTTCACATTGATAGCCAATGGCAAGGAAGATAAATAAATTTAAATATGAAAGAAAAATTTTAAAAAAAATCAAAAGTATAATGTAAAATTTTGTAAAAATAACTGAAATTTTTAGTCAATTAAGAAACTAATAGGCATTCAACAAAAATTGATTACAATATACCTGCACCTTCCTGTGCCTTCGGTAGGTATAATTACGTCGAGAGGGCTCTACAGCCCAGTATGGGGGAGATCTTGTAACGTTCTGTAACGTTCCTCATGTAAATGTCGGCTATAAATATTATGAGGAAGATGTTGTAAAATTATCTAACGTTCATCCTGTAAATGTTGGCTATAAATATTTACTTCTATTTACTTATGATGTAGATTTTAATTATCCACCAAAATAAACCCGTCACAACAATATATAAATAAGACATCCACTTACAGCTCTTTGTTTAGAATTCAACTTTGGATCTCCCACCAACTCTCATCCATGGCGCTCTTCTATACGGAAAGTGAGATGCTTAAATAAAAAGAAGAGATAAATGTTAAGTACATGGCATATGATCTCCAATAGTAGATCAAGCTGTAATGCAAATTGAAGAAACTGAATGAGAAATGTCATATCTATATCATGGAGGATAAGAATCCCATCTCCCAAATGATCTGCAACGTCCAAGCACTTGTGGTATGTATTGTTTTGGTTTGATACGGGCAAATAAAACAAAATAATAAATATGAAAAACATAGCTTTACATAATAAAAATAATGAACGTGAAATATAAACTAAAACTCCAATTATTTATATCAGAGTTTAGTTTCATGCGAGACCGGATGAAACAAGTGAAATAATCTAGAATAAAATGGCCTTTTTCTACGACCTATAACGTCTATGTTATAATCCAAGAATGAACCCACAATCTCCAAGAAGTTGTTCATTAGGCACATAAACGTTCTCTTTCATGTCAAGAGCATACAAGCTTTGGGTTGTAACACTGTTACTTCGGTGTGAAAACCTTGCATAAACCCAATAACATGAAGTATCGTGCACCATGCTTTCAAAATGTTCCTTCCTCACTATTACTGCTGCAGACGATGTCCGCGAACTAGATTCAAGATCCTCAGGATCATTCTCAACATCATCTCTTCATATATTAAGAAGGCAAGACGTACAGATTCCCATGCTTCTGCCTCTTAGGGTTTGCAGCGGATTTAGGACAACTTACCTTCGACTCGTTCTTAGGTATATCTAATGAACAAAACAAACTATCTGTTGAAAAGGGTTTAAAATTCAAAATATATTAGGTGTAATGTTCGTTCTTGAAGAGGTTTCTTTCCACTGTCATAAAAATATCTACGAACTTTGAATTATGTAATGAGCAACACCGTTTTATTCGCTACTGCAACCAAAAGAAGAGAAGGTAGGTGCTCTCTGTGTGTATATGCTTAATAATTTTTATATTTTTATTTTTTATTTATTTTTTCTGAATTATTACGTATTATTCATTTTATTTTTCATATAAGAATCCCATCTCCCAAATCATCTGCAACGTCCAAGCACTTGTCGTATATACGGTTTTGGTTCGATACGAGCAAATAAAACAAAATAATAAATATGAAAAACATGGCCTTACATAATAAAAACAATGAAAAACAATGAACCTTAAATACAAACTTCAACTGAATTTGTTTTTAAAACATATAATAATTTATTTTAAAACATATAATAAACTTCAACTAATATAACAAATTGGTTTTTAAAACATGTGCTCATTAAGAAATAAACATTTTTCCTTTCTTTCGTAAAGAATTTCTTTTTATATTTATGTTTTTAGTCGAGGTATATAAAACACAACTTTTAAGCTTCACATGTGATGATTATCCAAGCTTTAAACTATGTGAAGTTTGTATTTCAGGTTCATTGTTTTTATTATGTAAAGCTATGTTTTTCATATTTATTATTTTGTTTTATTTGCCCGTATCAAACCAAAACAATACATACCACAAGTGCTTGGACTTTGCAGATCATTTGGGAGAGAATTTGCATTACATTTTGATTTACTATGCGAGACAAGATCATATGCAATGTATTTAAGATATATCACTTTTTCTTTTCTTGAGTGTAAATGTCTTTTTACATATTGAACTCAAGAAAGTTTGCACCTTAAAAGATTTGATCCCTCTGGAGGCTTGGTAGAGCCTAAGCCTAGGATTTGGATCTACGCTGGTAAGTTATACTCTTATGTTAAGATGTTTTATATTATGTTATACGTTTATACTATGGAATAGGTAACACCTTATACTTTTATGTCAATATGTTTTATAATATGTTATATTTTTATGATGCGTAATATGTTATGCAATATATTTTGGTTATCATGTGATTTTTTTATGTTTAATATAACATTATTATTATAATATTTATTATATTTAATATATAAATTATAATAAAATCATTATATATTATAAAGAATATAATGTTTTTAAAATGTTAAATTGTTTTTTTAATGAATACATATTAGAATTATATAATAAATAGGTTAATACATTTTAAAATAAATAATTATATATGTCAATTTATTTATTCAAAATCTAATTAAAGCCTCAAGGTTGGTTACCTAGGTATATATCTAGGGAAGATTCCTTTACTTACTAATCTTAGGCTAGGTGATCTAATTACTATATAAAAAATGAACTATTGCAAGTTAATTAATTATGGTTCATTAGTGAGCAACCACTAAGCCTATAAGATTTGTGTAAACTAATAAAAAGCAAAGAAATGAAGTAGCAACACGCAAAAAACAGAGACAAGTGCATAGTAGTGCATAGAAAACACTCAATGGTGCGTAGTAGCACAAGAAGGTCACACAGACATTGAAAGACGAAATGTAGGGTCAAAGGAATGTTAACATGCACAAACAGTGAGACTATCGAAAGATTTGGTGTGCAAACTACATGGCCACAACGGTGAGATCTCTATGTCTATGTAAATAGATAAAACAACCAAAAGGAGGTTGAATTCCTGGGATAAAAGGTATGGACCTCTTCACTTGCAAAGGGCAATAAACCAGAAATTATCTATCTAACAAATAACAACCTATTTAAGAAGAAATGGACAAAAATGAAGTGGATTTGCCATAAGTATTTCTTTGGGAAATTATGCACAAAGGTGTGCATACTCTCCCACGTTGGTTGAAATCCCTTGAGGTTATTGACTAGGCGCAATATTTAGAAACATAAAGCAAGTGCGATAACCCAAAGTAGAGCTTTATTTAGAAACATAAAGCAAATGTGATAACCCCAAGTAGATCTTGCAAGATCTTGTTAGTAACAAAAAATATAAAAAAAAAATGAAATGAAATACAAAAAAAAAATATAGGGGTGTAAACCATAATAAAGAGTGAATACGAGAACCAATTTAGATTTCCCAATGGTAAATCAAATATGTGTAGTGTCACCTAGAAGGTGTGGGATTCAAAGAGAATACAACCATCTCCCTTAGGGAGGCCTATTTTGTCCACACTAGATGCTAGAAATCTTGAAGAAAAAATGGGAGAAACACTTTCCCCTTTGATGAAGGAGGAAAGGGAGCTTGGAAAATGATAATAGGTGTGGAAGAGATGGGATATGAAGATGCTACAATACAATTCCAGCAACATAACCTTGCTCTAAATTTCTCCTTACAATATGCATTCCCATGGTTTCCTTTTATATGCCAAGAGGTGGCCAAGAAACAACTAGATCCAAGTGTGAACCCCATCACCTCATGAACTAGATTTAAGGTACACAATGGGGGTATTAAGTGCTCATCCATAATGTTGAGAAGATAAGTTCGAATTTGAGTTGGTGAGGGGCCTTTATGAGCCTTAAATGTGTGGATGATGGTTGAGATCCTGTCATTTTGACAGTCATGTGGATATTGAAGGGAAATCCACGCAGGTCTAGCATAGGCACAAAACTAGTAATATGCACAGTAACACACCTTAACATAGGCTTGACCATGCAACCTTTTTTTTTTACTGTTCTTTGGAATTTCCAAACTCATACTACTTCTTGGATTTTGATGAGGATGTGTTTGGTGGGTTGTATGCTTTATGTTAATGATGCCTTATTATGTGAATTGAAAAAATGTAACGTTTGCACGAGATTTAAGGATTAACAAGGGTCAACAACTGATGATCGATCTGAGGAACTCATATGTAAATATTTTTCCTTTTCATTCATATATTACCTCAAGTTGTTGTTTGGTTGGGGTCATGGATTGTTTCCCTCTCTAATGGTTTTAACCATGTAATACATTGGTGTGTCAATTTGTGATCTGTTTATGTGAGTAGTTGGTTAAGGTGTTTGACCTATGTGGAAATACCTTTCTTTAGTTGAACATGGTATCATAGTTCTTATGAAGACCCTCTCCCATTGTTAATCAAGATGTTGAACTTATGTATCTGCATGCAACAAAATGATTCTAGTTTTTTATATTTCTATGCATTTATGGGCTAAGAGAGGCGTTCCATCATGTTCAGAGCATTGCTTCCAATTGGGAATGCTTTCCTTGCCACTTGAAAATGTTTTCGTTTACTCATGGTATGACCATTTTACTAGATCTAGAGGTACACTATTTACATTTATGGTATTTTAAAAAATATTTCTCATATTGTTTTATATTTTAGTTTGATATTTTTTTTATTCCCGATATGCTTCCTTTATCTGAACTTGGTAAATTAGAAATAGAGCAAAAAGGGTTTTCTTAACTATATATGCTATTTGTCGTGCACTTTGTGTGAACTCAATAAACTAGAAACAAAGAGAAAATTTTCATTTTTGGGGTAAGATAACCAAGATCCAACATGAAGTTTGAGAAGTTCAATTTATAAATTTCACTTTTTTTGTGTTCTGCAAATGTGTTTTGAAGGCAAAAAAACAAGTTTTTTTAAATATGCGTGCTCAACATCCACCCAATTCTCCTTCACAACATTACTATATCTTTTGTTTAATTCACTTCATTGAAAGTTATTTTATTAAGAGGACTTAAGTTCAAGTCCTTCATTTTACTAAGTTATTTTTTGAATAAGTTCATATAATTTTAATTTATAAAGTAACTTCACTGTAAAAGTGCTTCTCACTTCTTTTATAAAAGTGGGTCACTTATTTTAATAGTAAATTGGTTATAAAAGTGAGTTTATAGTCTAAGTGATCTTCTTCTTACTAGTTCCAACTTCTCATAGAAATTTCATAAGGAGGACTTACTATGAAGTTTGGAACTTTGTTGGGTTACCTTGAGAACATAAATTGTCCCTCTTAATGCATTAAGGAGAGACAAATGGGATAGTAAAAATTATGGAGCATGTTGGTTAATCAAAATGTCCATCTCCTGTGATCTTCAGTTTCAGATTCAAGGAATTGAGACCCTAGATGTAGCATGGAAAAAGTTGGAAACTATGTTTGGTAAACACAATGATATTCGATCCCACCATCTTGACAACCAATTGTTTTATTTAATCCCAATGATTTATCCAATGATTTATCATGCATTGAAGGTTTTGTAAGTTCTATTGGAATATGAATAACACTGAGAAGGGGGAACTGAATCAGCGTTCTTAAATTTTAACAATATAGATCACTTTTAAGTTATGCATTAAAACACATGATCAACAATAACACAGAGAACACAAATTTATCATGGAAGCCCAATTGGGTAAACCACCAATAATTTCTATTACTGCAAAATTGTGTTTACAAATAGTTTATACCTACTTCTACAGACAAGGATGGTATTACACCCTTATTTACCAACATATACTAGAAGGGGCTTCGACCCCCTTTTTTTATCAACTGCTTATTGAAAGGATGCCACGACACCCTATTTACCAGCTATCACTGGAAGGAGGCTACGACCTGTTATACCCAAATCCTGTCACTACCATATGATAAGAACTTTGACTTACATGTTTTCCCTTAATCCCAACACTTAGAGTGGAAACCTACTCTGTTTGTCAATTCTACATGAAAAAACTCAGCACCGCGCTTTCCTTGTGGCCCATGAGTGGTACCTTGGTCGCACCGTTTGTATCTTGTTTTCCATAAGCGGTGCCACCACATTTGGTCTTTGGTCCATAAGCGTTTCTCATCTAAATCGCTCTGTCATAAGAGAAGAAAAGTGGTACCCTGGGTAAAATGGGAAAAAGAGAAGTTTCTCGAGGCTTCTAGATCATGAGCCTCGTGTCCTCCCTTATCCCTATAATTATGGGTCAGTTGAGCTGAGATCCCCCATGGTAGGATCTTAGAGCCACCTCACCCACAATTCTCTCAACTATTGCTATCCATTGAGACTTATAAATACAAGCTCATGTCCATAGTTGATGGGGAGAACTATAGAGGTATTGTTATGTTGTTGGATTGACCACTTAGTCCAATCCATTAGAGAGCATAGAGAGCAAAGTTGGAGCTTATGGGGATGAAGTGTTTGTCTCGTGGAGATGCTTGTCGACACTAAGGCAATGGTTGTAAGCTTCTCCATACATCTTTAATGCAAAGCTGATTTCTGTCCCACATTACTGTTGTTTTGATTTCACATGTACATGTTGTTAGATTCCTTAGTCACTAACATGGATAAGTAGATTATTTTCTGGTAGCTTTGATGTGTTTGCATGTTTGATCTATTTGCAAGTACATAGGTTCACTATCGAAGCAACATTCCATGTGTCTACGACATTCAGGGAAGGTCTTCATCCTTTGTTGTTCACTCATTTGTTCTGGATTTGAAAAATTCAGACCAGAGGAACAACTTCTGTCTGCAGAAGGTGAAATATTCCTGGTTACAAATATAGCGACTCCACTGGGGAACAATGCATATATCTATTGATCTAATCTTCCTCAGTTCTTGAACTCTTGTCTGAATCTAGGCTCCATCTCCAAATCTCTTCAGTCAGATCTACCATCCGACTTAGTGAATTTTGGTTTGAAACTTTCAGATTTGTTCAGATCTGAATTATTTTGACTCTTTATGCTCTTTTTTACAGTCAATCCATCAATTTTTTCCTTGATCTGATCAATTTCTAACTTGATCTTTCATTCTCCTTTGTGTTTTGGATCTATTTAGGGAATCTCTCATGCGCTGTTGGCAATAAGCGGTGCCACCGCCTGAATCCCGTTAGTAGCACATGGTGCCATCACCTAAGTCCTGTTGTCCAGAAGCGGTGCTCATCCGGAACCGCTCTGTCAACATCCCTCCAGCGCGGTTCTAGGTAGGCCTTGTTCCAAGACTACTTTTTTCTCATTTTTGCAAAAAAAATGAGTTTGTTTGCTTTCAGCCCTGCACAGTCAGGCTTGTGTGTTAGAATCTGATGCATGAGGTTTGAAATTCTGTGGTAAAAGATTGGTTTGATTGAATAATTCAAAATCTAGATTAGGCTTGTTGATTGTTCATTTTCTTCAATGCTTGTTGGTTGTGTTTGTGAAAGGATTTCTTTTTTGAAAGCTTAGGTTGTAGTGAGCTCTCTTTTCATTTCTGTTATATAAACTGAAAGAAAAACATTTGATTAGCATCTTGATTTCATTTTTTGTTTTCATAGAGGACTTCTTTTTGCTTGTCTAAAAAGAAATTTTTTTGACTGAGATTAGGTCATTATCATTAGTGAGCATAAGACATTGGATCTCTGATTGACCTCACAAGATTTCAAGTTCTCTGTGTTCTTTTGTCTCTTTTTCATTAGTACTATCTCATCAAAATAAAAAATATTGTAGTTCTAAGTTAGATCTGTGTATGCTTTAAGAAAAATCGAAAAATAGAGTGCATATGCATATAGTGTGCTTCTTGTTTTTCCTTTAGGAAAAGAGACTCTTCCCCTTTTGATTGCTTTCAAAAAAGAGAAATGAGTTTGGAAAGTGTTGCTTGTCTCTGATTTTGATTTGTTCAAGATTGTTGTTTGGAAATTTTTGGTTTTAAAACAAAATAAAATACTCTCTTTCCCTCCCGTAGGTAGGCATACCACAAACGGTAAAGTGAAATATTTGCATATGCATCTCGCATGGTTTTACTTTTTCTGTCAAAATTCCACGCATTCACCTAACCGTCCACTTTTAAATTAACGAAAGTTATAGGTTAAAATTTACATAGCAATTTGAGTGATAAGTTAGAGACGTGTTCGGGCATCGTTAAGCATGGGAGCTATTGTTACTTGTCTGCATTATATCCTAGGACTCGCGCGGTTCTTCCACGTATCATCGGTATATCGAACAGCCTTTCACATAGCCTTGAGGTATATAGAAAGGTACTTCACGTACTTGATTGTATATTGGAAGGCCCCTTGTGTATGGTTATGCATTAGACAACACTACTACCGATTTGAGCTCCCACGTACCTTGTGTATATCGGGAGACCCCACTAGGATACCTTATCCATATGAGAAAATCCCTTTGGCCGTCTTGCTTGGAGCCATACACCGAAAACAACATTCAGGGAGATTACTATGCAGGTACCCTTGAGGTATATCGCGAGTGGCACCTTCTATGTTATAATCCAAGAATGAACCCACATTCTCCAAGAAGTTGTTCATTGGATAATTGGGTAGAGGCACATAAACGTTCTCTTTCATGTCAAGAGCATACAAGCTTTGGGTTGTAACACTGTTACTTCGGTGTGAAAACCTTGCATAAACCCAATAACATGAAGTATCGTGCACCATGCTTTCAAAATGTTCCTTCCTCACTATTACTACTGCAGACGATGTCCGGGAACTAGATTCAAGATCCCGAGGACTGTCTGTCATTACATTCTCATCGTCAGGATCATTCTCAACATCGTCTCTTCATATATTAAGAAGGAAAGACGTACAGATTCCCATGCTTCTGCCTCTTAGGGTTTGCAGCGGATTTAGGACAACTTACCTTCGACTCGTTCTTAGGTATATCTAATGAACAAAACAAACTATCTGTTGAAAAGGGTTTAAAATTCAAAATATATTAGGTGTAATGTTCGTTCTTGAAGAGGTTTCTTTCCACTGTCATAAAAATATCTACGAACTTTGAATTATGTAATGAGCAACACCGTTTTATTCGCTACTGCAACCAAAAGAAGAGAAGGTAGGTGCTCTCTGTGTGTATATGCTTAATAATTTTTATATTTTTATATTTTATTTATCTTTTCTGAATTATTGTATTATTTATTTTATTTTTCATATAAGAATCCCATCTCCCAAATCGTCTGCAACGTCCAAGCACTTGTCGTATATACGGTTTTGGTTCGATACGAGCAAATAAAACAAAATAATAAATATGAAAAACATGGCCTTACATAATAATAACAATGAACCTTAAATACAAACTTCAACTGAATTTGTTTTTAAAACATATAATAATGTGTTTTAAAACATATAATAAACTTCAACTAATATAACAAATTGGTTTTTAAAACATGTGCTCATTAAGAAATAAACATTTTTCCTTTCTTTCGTAAAGAATTTCTTTTTATATTTATGTTTTTAGTCGAGGTATATAAAACACAACTTTTAAGCTTCACATGTGTAATTATCCAAGCTTTAAACTATGTGAAGTTTGTATTTGAGGTTCATTGTTTTTATTATGTAAAGCTATGTTTTTCATATTTATTATTTTGTTTTATTTTCCCGTATCAAACAAAAACAATACATACCACAAGTGCTTGGACATTGCAGATCATTTGGGAGAGAATTTGCATTACATTTTGATTTACTATGGGAGACAAGATCATATGCAGTGTATTTAAGATATATCACTTTTTCTTGAGTGTAAATGTCTTTTTACGTATTGAACTCAAGAAAGTTTGCACCTTAAGAGATTTGATCCCTCTGGGGGCTTGGTAAAGCCTAAGCCTAGGATTTGGATCTACGCTGGTAAGTTATACTCTTATGTTAAGATGTTTTATATTATGTTATACGTTTATACTATGGAATAGGTAACACCTTATACTTTTATGTTAATATGTTTTATAATATGTTATATTTTTATGATGCGTAATATGTTATGCAATATATTTTAGTTATCGTGTGATTTTTTTATGTTTAATATAACATTATTATTATAATATTTATTATATTTAATATATAAATTATAATAAAATCATTATATATTATAAAGAATATAATGTTTTTAAAATGTTAAATTGTTTTTTTAATGAATATATATTAGAATTATATAATAAATAGGTTAATACATTTTAAAATAAATAATTATATATGTCAATTTATTTATTCAAAATCTAATTAAAGCCTCAAGGTTGGTTACCTAGGTATATATCTACGGAAGATTCCTTTACTTACTAATCTTAGGCTAGGTGATCTAATTACTATAGAAAAAATGAACTATTGCAAGTTAATTAATTATGGTTCATTAGTGAGCAACCACTAAGCCTATAAGATTTGTGTAAACTAATAAAAAGCAAAGAAATGAAGTAGCAACATGCAAAAAATAGAGACAAGTCCGTAGTAGTGCATAGAAAACACTCAATGGTGCGTAGTAGCACAAGAAGGTCACACAGACATTGAAAGACGAAATGTAGGGTCAATGGTATGTTAACATGCACAAATAGTGAGACTATCGAAAGATTTGGTGTGCAAACTACATGGCCACAATGGTGAGATCTCTGTGTCTATGTAAATAGATAAAACAACCAAAAGGAGTTTGAATTCCTGGAATAAAAGGTATGGACCTCTTCACTTGCAAAGGACAATAAACCAGAAATTATCTATCTAACAAATAACAACCTATTTAAGAAGAAATGGACAAAAATGAAGTGGATTTGCCATAAGTGTTTCTTTGGGAAAATATGCACAAAGGTGTGCATACTCTCCCACGTTGGTTGAAATCCCTTGATGTTATTGACTAGGCGCAATATTTAGAAACATAAAGCAAGTGTGATAACCCAAAGTAGAACTTTATTTAGAAACATAAAGCAAATGTGATAACCCCAAGTAGATCCTGCAAGATCTTGTTAGTAACAAAAAATATAAAAATAAAATAAAATGAAATACAAAAAAAAAGATATAGGGGTGTAAACCATAATAAAGAGTGAATACGAGAACCAATTTAGATTTCCCAATGGTAAAGCAAATATGTGTAGTGTCACCTAGAAGGTGTGGGATTCAAAGAGAATACAACCATCTCCCTTAGGGAGGCCTATTTTGTCCACACTAGATGCTAGAAATCTTGAAGAAAAAATGGGAGAAACACTTTCCCCTTTGATGAAGGAGGAAAGGGAGCTTGGAAAATGATAATAGGTGTGGAAGAGATGGGATATGAAGATGCTACAATACAATTCCAACAACATAACCTTGCTCTAAATTTCTCCTTACAAAATGCATTCCCATGGTTTCCTTTTATATGCCAAGAGGTGGCCAAGAAACAACTAGATCCAAGTGTGAACCCCATCACCTCATGAACTAGATTTAAGGTACACAATGGGGGTATTGAGTGCTCATCCATAATGTTGAGAAGATAAGTTTGATTTTGAGTTGGCGAGGGGCCTTTATGAGCCTTAAATTCATGGATGATGGTTGAGATCCTGTCATTTTGACAGTCGTGTGGATATTGAAGGGAAATCCACGCAGGTCTAGCATAGGCACAAAACTAGTAATATGCGCAGTAACACACCTTAACATAGGCTTGACCATGCAGCCTTTTTTTTTTACTGTTCTTTGGAATTTCCAAACTCATACTACTTCTTGGATTTTGATGAGGATGTGTTTGGTGGGTTGTATGCTTTATGTTAATGATGCCTTATTATGTGAATTGCAAAAATGTAACGTTTGCACGAGATTTAAGCATTAACAAGGGTAAACAACTGATGATCGATCTGAGGAACTCATATGTAAATATTTTTCCTTTTCATTGATATATTACCTCAAGTTGTTGTTTGGCTGGGGTCATGGATTGTTTCCCTCTCTAATGGTTTTAACCATGTAATACATTGGTGTGTCAATTTGTGATATGTTTATGGTAGTAGTTGGTTAAGGTGTTTGACCTATGTGGAAATACCTTTCTTTAGTTGAACATGGTATCATAGTTCTTATGAAGACCCTCTCCCATTGTTAATCAAGATGTTGAAATTATGTATCTGCATGCAACAAAATGATTCTAGTTTTTTATATTTCTATGCATTTATGGGCTAAGAGAGGTGTTCCATTATGTCCAGAGCATTGCTTCCAATTGGGAATGCTTTCCTTGCCACTTGAAAATGTTTTTGTTTACTCATGGTATGACCATTTTACTAGATCTAGAGGTACACTATTTACATTTATGGTATTTTAAAAAATATTTCTCATATTGTTTTATATTTTAGTTTGATATTTTTTTATTCCCAATATGTTTCCTTTATCTGGACTTGGTAAATTAGAAATAGAGCAGAAAGGGTTTTCTTAACTACATATGCTATTTGTCGTGCACTTTGTGTGAACTCAATAAACTAGAAACAAAGAGAAAATTTTCATTTTTGGGGTAAGATAACCAAGATCCAACATGAAGTTTGAGAAGTTCAATTTATAAATTTCACTTTTTTTGTGTTCTGCAAATGTGTTTTGAAGGCAAAAAAACAAGTTTTTTTAAATATGCGTGCTCAACATCCACCCAATTCTCCTTCACAGCATTACTATATCTTTTGTTTAATTCACTTCATTGAAAGTTATTTTATTAAGAGGTCTTAAGTTCAAGTCCTTCATTTTACTAAGTTATTTTTTGAAAAAGTTCATATAATTTTAATTTATAAAGTAACTTCACTGGAAAAGTGCTTCTCACTTCTTTTATAAAAGTGGGTCACTTATTTTAATAGTAAATTGGTTATAAAAGTGAGTTTATAGTCTAAGTGATCTTCTTCTTACTAGTTCCAACTTCTCATAGAAATTCCATAAGGAGGACTTACTATGAACTTTGGAACTTTGTTGGGTAACCTTGAGAACATAAATTGTCCCTCTTAATGCATTAAGGAGAGACAAATGGGATAGTAAAAATTATGGAGCATGTTGGTTAATCAAAATGTCCATCTCCTGTGATATTCAGTTTCAGATTCAAGGAGTTGAGACCCTAGATGTAGCATGGAAAAAGTTGGAAACTATGTTTGGTAAACACAATGATATTTGATCCCACCATCTTGACAACCAATTGTTTCTTTAATCCCAATGATTTATCGTGCATTGAAGGTTTTGTAAGTTCTGTTGGAATATGAATAACAATGAGAAGGGGGAACTGAATCAGCGTTGTTAAATTTTAACAATATAAATCACTTTTAATTGATGCATTAAAACACATGATCAACAATAACACAGAGAATACAAATTTATCATGGAAGCCCAATTGGGTAAACCACCAATACTTTCTATTACTGCAAAATTGTGTTTACAAATAGTTTATACCTGCTTCTACAGACAAGGATGGTATCACACCCTTATTTACCAACATATACTAGAAGAGGCTTCGACCCCCTTTTTTTATCAACTGCTTATTGAAAGGATGCTATGACACCCTATTTACCAGCTATCACTGGAAGGAGGCTACGACCTGTTATACCCAAATGCTGTCACTACCATATGATAAGAACTTTGACTTACACGTTTTCCCTTAATCCCAGCACTTAGAGTGGAAACCTACTCTGTTTGTCAATTCTACATGAAAAAACTTAGCACCGCGCTTTCCTTGTGGCCCATGAGTGGTACCTTGGTCACATCGCCTGTATCTTGTTTTCCATAAGTGGTGCCACCGCATTTGTCTTTGGTCCATAAGCGTTTCTCATCTAAATCGCTCTGTCATAAGAGAAGAAAAGTGGTACCCTGGGTAAAATGGGAAAAAGAGAAGTTTCTCAAGGCTTCTAGATCATGAGCCTCGTGTCCTCCCTTATCCCTATCATTATGGGTCAGTTGAGTTGAGATCCCCCATGGTAGGATCTTAGAGCCACCTCACCCACAATTCTCTCAACTATTGCTATCCATTGAGACTTATAAATACAAGCTCATGTCCATAGTTGATGGGGAGAACTATAGAGGTATTGTTATGTTGTTGGATTGACCACTTAGTCCAATCCATTAGAGAGCATAGAGAGCAAACTTGGAGCTTATGGGGATGAAGTGTTTGTCTCGTGGAGATGCTTGTCGACACTAAGGCAATGGTTGTAAGCTTCTCCATACATCTTTAATGCAAAGCTGATTTCCATCCCACATTACTGTTGTTTTGATTTCACATGTACATGTTGTTAGATTCCTTAGTCACTAACATGGATAAGTAGATGATTTTCTGGTAGCTTTGATGTGTTTGCATGTTTGATCTATTTGCAAGTACACAGGTTCACTATCGAAGAAGCATTCCATGTGTCTATGACATTCAGGGAAGGTCTTCATCCTTTGTCGTTCACTCATTTGTTCTGGATTTGAACCATTTAGACCAGAGGAACAACTTCTGTCTGCAGGAGGTGAAATATTCCTAGTTACAAATCTAGCGACTCCACTGGGGAACAATGCATATATCAGTTGATCTAATCTTCCTCAGTTCTTGAATTCTTGTCTGAATCTAGGCTCCATCTCCAAATCTCTTCAGTCAGATCTACCATCTGACTCAGTGAATTTTGGTTTGAAACTTTCAGATCTATTCAGATTTGAATTATTTTGACTCTTTATGCTCTTTTTTACAGTTAATCCATCAATTTTTTCCTTGATCTGATGAATTTCTAACTTGATATTTCATTCTCCTTTGTGTTTCGGATCTATTTAGGGAATCGCTCATGCGGTGTTGGCAATAAGCAGTGCCACCGCCTGAACCCCGTTAGCAGCACATGGTGCCATCAACTGAGTCCTGTTGTCCAGAAGCGGTGCTCATCCAGAACCACTCTGTCAAGATCCCTCCAACGCGGTTCTAGGTAGGCCTTGTTCCAAGACTACCTTTTTCTCATTTTTGCAAAAAAATTGAGTTTGTTTGCTTTCATCCCTGCACAGTCAGGCTTGTGTGTTAGAATTTGATGCATGTGGTTTGAAATTCTGTGGTAAAAGATTGGTTTGATTGAAGAATTCAAAAGCTAGATTAGGCTTGTTGATTGTTCATTTTCTTCAATGCTTATTGGTTGTGTTTGTGAAAGGATTTCTTTTTTGAAAGCTTAGGTTGTAGTGAGCTCTCTTTTCATTTATGTTATATAAACTTAAATAAAAACATTTGATTAGCATCTTGATTTCATTTTTTGTTTTCATAGAGGACTTCTTTTTGCTTGTCTAAAAAGAATTTTTCTTGAATGACATTAGGTCATTATCATTAGTGAGCATAAGAAATTGGATCTTTGATTGGCCTCACAAGATTTCAATTTCTCTGTGTTCTATTGTCTCTTTTGCATTAGTACTATCTCATCAAAATAAAAAATATTGTAGTTCTAAGTTAGATCTGTGTATGCTTTAAGAAAAATCGAAAAATAGAGTGCATATGCATATAGTGTGCTTCTTGTTTTTCTTTTAGGAAAAGAGACTCTTCCCCTTTTGATTACTTTCAGAAAAGAGAAATGAGTTTGGAAAGTGTTGCTTGTCTCTGATTTTGATTTGTTCAAGATTGTTGTTTGGAAATTTTTGGTTTTAAAACAAAATAAAATACTCTCTTTCCCTCCCGTAGGTAGGCATACCACGAATAGTAAAGTGAAATATTTGCATATGCATCTCGCATGGTTTTACTTTTTCTGTCAAAATTCCATGCATTCACCTAACCGTCCACTTTTAAATCAATGGAAGTTATAGGTTAAAATTTACATAGCAATTTGAGTGATAATTTAGAGACGTGTTCGGGCGTCGTTAAGCGTAGGAGCTGTCATTACTTGTCTGCATTACATCCTGGGACATGCGCAGTTCTTCCACGTACCATCGGTATATCGAACATCCTTTCACATACCCTTGAGGCATATAGAAACGTACTTCACGTACTTGATTGTATATTGGAAGGCCCCTTGTGTACGGTTATGCATTAGACAACACTGCTACTGATTTGAGCTCCCACGTACCTTGCGTATATCAGGAGACCCCACTAAGATACCTTATCCATCTGAGAAAATCCCTTTGGCCGTCTTGCTTGGAGCCATACACCGAAAACAACATTCAGGGAGATTACTATGCACGTACCCTTGAGGTATATTGTGAGTGTCACCTTCTTGACAATCCTGGTGAGAGACCTGACTATTTGAACTCCTCCTGTCATTTAAGTTTGCTTGTTTGATCTATATCTTAAGTAGGGAAATTTTTGGTGTGTTTTCTAGTTTTTGAGACCCTAGGTTAGATAGGAGCTGTACAAACTGGCTGAGCTAAGACAGTCCAGAAGAGTACGGGGCTTGCCACCCAATTTTATTCATGTTTCAAGAGAAAATCCAATGGAAGCTATCGACCAAGGAGCTGCTACCACCTCCCAAGTGGGAGATAATGTGGTTGAAGAAAGCAGAGAACCATATCCTTCACACTCGCCTCCCTTGGTCCAAAAACCTTCTCAGGGTAATACTTCATTCCATTCTCCCACAGAAGGTCATGTTGATGATACTACCCATCCAGATTATGGTCCCAATGCTCCATTTCGAGATACCTCTATAGGACAGGCCATTGCCTCATTTGGCACCCGTTTAAACTTTTCTGAAGAAGTTTCTCCAGATGAAGAAGAACGTAGACAATACCACACAACCATTCTCTGTGCATAGGAGATTGAAAAGAAAATAGATGACATATTGGGCACACCACCATCACATTCCATAGCTGTTCCTGTGGGATATCGTTCACTTGCCACTTCTATGAGACCCATTGAACCGATTCTAGATCGCACAGTGACTCCACACAACCCAGGTCAAAATACCAACCCCACCACCTCCCATATTATGTCTGTTCCCAATTCTCCCAGGTCTTTCTCACCTAGGGCTCAACCTTCAATTCCTGTTTCGTCATTACCTTCTAGTGTCGGGGGGAAACCCCCGACATGACCTACATTATCTGGCACCGGAATCAACCTAGTCAAGGACAGACCTTTGGTATAAAGCAATCTATAGTTTGTCTCTCCCACCCACACTAAAGTGGTTAACCCCCCATCTAGTTCAGGTCAGCCCTTGGGGGCACAACCTGTAACCAATCCAACCTCTTCAAGTTATGGTTATACAGCAAATCAAATACCTATAGGAAACATTAATTATCCACCCAACCCTATAGGAATGCCTTATTCTGGAATTTCATATCCTAGTAATACTTTCACGCCATTGGGGCAACCTAACTGGTCCTACATGCCAGTTATTGGGGGGATACCTATACATACTGCGGGAGGTGGCAGAGGATAGCCTTATGGAGGTCCTCCCCCTGGGGGGGGCTAATGGTCCCAGAGGGCCTGGTGCCTTTCCTCCTTATGGTCCTAATGGTATTGGTGGTCCTGGGGGGCCTGGTGGCTTCCCTCCTATTGGCTCTGGAGGGTCTGGTGGCCCTCCTCCTAGTGGTTCCGGAGGCTCTGAAGGTTCACCTCCTAGAGGTCCCAGAGGGTCTGGTGGTCCTCCTCTTGGTGGTCCTGGTGGTCCTAGTGATCCCAATGGCCCTGGTGGTCCTAACGGTCCTGATCTTGGAAATCAACCACTTGCGGGCGAATTTTCTGGTAGTTCTTCGTCACAACAACCTGTCTATCAGTCTACCTATGGTCCTACTGGTAATTATATGCCATATCAATATTACCAGTATGTCCAACCTAACCGTCAGTTACCTTTCCTAGCAACTTTGGACTTGTCTGATTTGTCCAAGTTGATTAATGACCCCATTCGACATAACCCCTCATGGCCTCCCGTTCCGGTAAAGTTACCATCGAACATTTCAAAGTTCGATGGGAAGCACGGAGACGATCCAAAAAACCATGTCATGACATTCCATCTGTGGTGTTCTTCAAACTCCCTTATGGATGATTCAGTTCGTTTAAGACTCTTTCGGCGAACTTTGATCGGTATAGCCACGAAATGGTACATTGAACTTCCACAACATTCGTTTGTGGATTTTGGCTCATTGGAAACTATATTTCTTACGCACTTTCAGCTTCCTATTCGTTATGAAATGGGTACTGATCTCTTAAATTCTCTACGATAAAACACCTCCACCCACATATCTGATCATATCCATGAGTAGAGAAGGTGAAGAAGACTTATTAAGGCTCCTATTCATGATAAGTTATTATCTAATTGGTTTACTAAATCTTTGTTGCCTTTGATTGCCCAAGATGTGGCTATGGGCGGTGTCATTACTGAAGAGCAAGACATTAGTCGATCCCAGTATCTTGACTTGGTCTATTCCTAGTCCAAAAATTTGTATGACTTGATTCCTCAAGCTCCTTGCCCAAGCATCGATCCTGCAAAGCCACTAGCAGAAGTCCATGTTGATGGGATTGTTGGTTCAATCCAGTCCTCGTCAGTAGCAAAACCTACCAAGCAACCCCAGACTGCCACCCCTACTCCTTCGACTCCCAAGGTTTCTGCCGAGGTCAATTATATCCAGAGTATTCAAACCTCCGACAATAATAAAAAGAAAGGTAAAAGTACAAATAAAAAACCTGGAAACCAACAGGAGAATCCAAAACCAACCACCAATGATAATGATAAAGGGAAAAGAAAAGAAAAATATCCATTTCTGCTATGCAGAGGTGACCATTTCACAAAAGAGTGTCAACGCTAAGACGAAATCACCCAATTTTTAAAAATGAATCCCGCACCCACAGTTCTCACGGATCCTTTTCCCTCTCAACAACAACTGATAGACCACATGTCTAATCAGGGAAACTCTAGTTCGTCAGAGAAAATTCGCATGATGTCCTCGGATACCATTAGTTTGAAAACTCGAAGTCAGAATTATGACAAACCCACAGATAAGAAAGAAGACCATTCTTCTTCAGGGAAAGCTCCCTCTACTGGTTCTCCTGACTCCTCGTCTACTGCCCCCTAACCAATGAGAAGCCTACTCTCAATATGGTTTTGCGTCCACCCAAGAGTACTATTAGGAAGGCTATATTTAACCCTAATGCCTGAGCTGCTCAATTTTATAATGTAGTTGTAGATCTCGCTCAGGCACCATATGTAATGTCTACCTTGGAAGTGCTCCAAAGTTGTCCTACACAACGCAAAAACATGTTAACTGCGTTGGGAGCTTTAGACCCTGACAATACTAATTTGATTCATTTCAATGTTGAGAACTATAAGTCTAGACTACCTCACAAACTTTCTTTCCAAATCATCACGAAAGTAGTTGGAAAGAAAGTCTTTAGGACTGTCTTAGATGAAGGAGCTTCAACTTTGGTTTTGTCCCTGTCTTGTTGGAAATCTATCGGCTCTCCCGAGCTTGTAACATCTCCTACAACTTTGAAAGCATTTGATGGACGAGGTTTCCAGCCCCACAGTCTCATATCAACTCTTGCAGTCAAGCTCGGGGGCAAAACTGTTTCTATTCAAGTAGAAGTAGTGGACACCGCGTTAGATTACAACCTCCTTCTAGGAAGAAATTGGTTTTATGCCATGACTGCTGTCTCTTCGACAGTATTCCAAACAGTCCAATTTCCACATCTAGGGAGAATTGTTACCATCGATCAGTTGGATTTCTATATGCCGGATGTTAATACTTCTATAGCTAATAACATCCCTATGTTAGGCCAGTCCCCTCCTCCTTACCAGTCGATTAGGGTAGGCATGTTGAAGGATTCATCCCTTATGGGGATTTTTCCATCCACTCCTCCTAACACAGACACAATGACAGTAAATATGATTGCATCATTTGATTATGAGCCCAAGGGAAAACAAATTGTTGAGTCCACCTCATTGATTCCGCATGAAGAAATGTATAACATCATTCAAACCCTTTCCGATGATCACACCGATGAGATTCATTTGGTGGCTTCGGATCCTTCCCACCTGCCTTACTGGTTAGAACCATCTCTTCCTGTTTTGGATTATCTCTGATACTTTTCCTTCCAACGAGTCCATTATGGAGATCATGAATACGAATGAGTCCATTTGGGAGGATCACCATCATAGATCCTCGTTCCTCCCCAACACCAGTACAATCGACCATGACTTTACATCCTTGTTTTCCATTGATATTGTCAATGCACCTCAAAGTCCTATATTGTTGCAAGACACAGATTCTAAAGGAAACCTTTGCAACATTACTCAAACAAATCCAATTGACATATCAGCCAAGCCTGATACCATCGAGCATGTTCATGTTGGGAAAAACTGCTCGGCAGATGAATCTGAAGCATACAAGGCACTTTTCAAAGAATTATGCGATATTTTTGCCTGGTCTTATGAAGAAATGTCGGGGATAGACCCATCCATTGTGATCCATGAAATTAAAACCTATCCCACGGCTAAACTTGTCAGGCAAAACCTAAGGCAAGTCCATCCACGGAAGGCTGCAGCTATTAAAGCTGAAATAGAGAAACTTCTAAAAGATGGGTTTATTTATCCCGTACCCTTGATGGAATGGGTATCGAACATTGTCCCTATCAATAAAAAGCAGGGCACCATTAGAGTCTGTATCGATTTTAGAGATTTGATTAAAGCTTGTCCCAAGGACAAATTTCCTACTCCACATATTGATTAGATTATCGACAACTATGCTGGAAGTGTCATCTTCTCATTCATGGATTGCTTTTCTAGCTATAATCAGATTGAGATATTACCCACCGATCAGCACAAGACGGCATTCATTTTCCCATGGGGAACCTTTGCATATAGGAAGTTACCATTTGGCTTAAAAATGGTGGAGCCACTTTCTACCATGCAATGTCCTATGCGTTTCACGATATTAAACATATTGTTGAACCATACCTTGACGACCACTCTACTCATTCACAGCGATGAGAGGACCACCCTGGTCATCTTAGAGATATTTTCCTGAGATGCCGTCATTATAATATATGGGTCAATCCGCATAAATGTGTTTTCTGCGTTGAGACGGGATGCCTGTTGGGTTTTGTGGTCTCTAAGGATGGAATCCAGATAGACCCTTTGAAAATTGTTTCCATTTTAGCTCTACCAGCCCCAACCAATCTTCTCGAACTCCAAAGTTTGCAAGGGAAGGCAAACTTCCTCCGTCGTTTCATGTGCAATTTTGCAGATAAAATGCACGGTTATATGCATCTCCTTAAGAAGGACACTCCGTTATTTTGGGATGAACAAGTCCAACGCGCCTTTGATAATCTCAAACACGCTCTAACTCATTCACCCGTGATACACCCCCCAGATTATTTAAAGGACTTTCTCTTATATATTGTTGCCTCCACTACTACCATCGCTATGGTTTTGGTGCAGGAAAATCCCGACGGTCAGAAGCACGTGATTTATTATTCTAGTAAGAATCTTATGGATTCTGAAACCCGATATTCATGCATGGAGAAGTTAGCATTGGTCACGGTCATTGCTGTACAAAAATTTCGTCACTACATTTTGCTCCGCACAACCACTGTATTAGCAGACTAGAACCCTATGTATTACATCCTGACTCTTCAGGTAATCGGGAGCAAGTACTCTTGATGGATAGTCATACTACAGAAGTTTGATTTGGAATTTTCCAAATCCACATCAAAGAAATCCTTGGTCTTTGCCGAGTGCATGTGTGATCTTCCCTGTGCTTCGATGGAATCTGAGCCTAGTGATTCATTTCCGGATGAATTCATGTTCCTATTAAGCACTACTGATCCATGGTATGGAGATTTGCTTATTTATCTCCAAACACAAAGATTTGAGCCAAATCTATCCCGTGATGATCGCCATCGTATCCGTCACCACGCGAAATACTACCTCATCCTGAATCACACCTTGTATAGATGTGGGATTGATTCCATTCTCTGGTGATGCCTCACCCATGAAGAAGCTGAACAAGTGTTGAATGATTTCCACTCTGGAGCAGGTGGCGGTCATTTATCTGGGATGGCTACAGCCCAAAAAATCCTTCATGCTGGCTATTTCTGGCCTTTAGTCTTTAAATACTGTCATGAGCCTGTTAAGAAATGCCCACCTTGTCAACATTTTTATCCCAAAAAGCGCACTCATCTTGCTTTGCTACACCCTGTCATTGTCGTTGGCCATTTTCCAAATGGGGGATTGATTATATGCATTGTAATCTTACCTCAGCCGGGGGGCATGGTTACATCATCGTAGTCGTTGACTATTTTACAAAGTGGGATGAGGCCATGCCTACATATGTAGAAGATGGTAATACTATCGCTCTCTTCATGTCCAATCATGTCATAGCTAGATTTGGAGTCCCACAGTCCATTGTTACTGATCATAGATCACATTTCCGTAATCAAATGATGGAGGAACTAAGTGCTAAGCTAGTTTTTCACCATTAACACTCTACGCCATATTATTCGCAAGCTAATGGTCAGGTAGAGGCCATTAACAAAGTTTTGAAAACTATGCTTCGTCATATGGTTGGAGACCATAAATCCAACCGAAACCATTTTCTTTTCTTTGTTCTTTGGGCTTATAGGACTTCAGTGAAAACAACTACTTGTTTCACACCTTTCTAGATGGTCTATGGACTCGAAGCTATTTTGCCGATTCAATGTCAGATTCCATCCTTGAAACTTGCCATCAAAACTTCTCCCAGATACTTCCGCAAAGGAAGAGAGATTTTTGTACTTGAATAACCTTGACGAAATTAGGAGAGATGTTGCCTTGGCTAATGAGGTACATAATAAATGCGTCAAGGCGTAGTATGATAAATCTGTCCAACCTCGTGCCTTTAATGAGGGTGACCTAGTTTTGACTTACGATCATAGGTATGACAAACTGGGGAAAGGAAAGTTCGAGTCCATGTGGTATGGTCCTTTCATCATTTCTAAAGTTTTAGAGAAAGGGGCCTATGAGCTCATAGACTATGATGGAATCCCTTTAGGGAAACCTCGCAATGGGTTGTACCTGAAGAGGTACTACGCCTAGATCTCTCTTGGATAGTATCTTGTATATATGTATATTGCTTGAATTTCAGTGTGCTTTAAGTATTTTCAATATGGATTTGAGTTTAGTGTCCGTATATGTTTATACCATGTTTTGGTCGTGCAGAGCAGATGGCTTTCTACAACTTCGCTGATGGTGGTTGTTGCCACACCTTGAATCTTGCCTCAGCTGCTTGGGTTCTCTATTCCCCAGCTCATGATTTGGTCAGTTCAGGAGCGGTTTGTATTGGTCCCTCTACCAACAACATCGTCGAGTATCGAGCAGTCATAGGTCGTCTAGCTGAAGATTCCTCCCAAGATGTTAATAACTTGGTAGTCTTGATGGACTCACAACTCGTGGTTTGTCATCTAAACCATGTTTATACCATTAGGAACCCT
>LPNX010053052.1:3218-68537 GCA_001517045.1 Pseudotsuga menziesii
TTCTTTAAAATGCTCTGGTGTGTCTTCTCAGATCGTTAACAATCTCGTTGTGGACAGGGTACAAATATTCTCTTTCTTCTTCTTCTGGAGTTGAATTGCGCGGTAGACTATTTCCAGAACTGTAACCAGCGGAATATTCTCGGGAAAATGGGTTTCCTCGGCCAGCCATGCACTGGCGGCCCTCCTTCTAGCGCCAAAACTGTTGATGCCTAGAAATTCGCAGGCGGCAACAGTAAGGGATTCTCCCCAATCAGCGTTCCCAACTAGCCCGCTGACTGTTTGGTATAGGGAATCCATCCGGTTTGCGGTCCGGCTACCGTAGGTCAAATTAACGAACAAAGGATTTACCGGTTGCGGCCCGGCCCACCGAGTTTTTGTATTTTTGTCTTAAAGGAAATGATATGCACGTGCCTAATTAAATGCAGGCTGGTTCAAATGCAGGGGGGTGGTCACAAAGTGATGCGCAGGTTCTTACCTCTCGTCTTATGCTCACAAGCAAACAAACCAGATATGAACAGAAATAACTAACTATCTAAACTATCCCTAGGGAGCGAGGCTATCATCTTAAATGAGCAATAAAGAATCACATACTGTAAGAAAATCACAGATAGCTGATACTTTTCCCATAGCACATGAAAACTACAAATATTCAAATAACCAGTTAACCGATCATTTTTTAACAACAATTACTACTCATAGTGCAAATGCATCCCAGAAAAGACTGCAGAATAATTAACAAGAACTTAGGTTCGAAACATCAAATATCCTCACAGCGCATGAAATACGGTTGAACACGAAATAGTTCTTCTTCAGCATTATTCATTGAATAGCATTGGTACATTTCACTTCTTTACTCTTTCCAGCAGACAAAATTGCAGTTTACTTCGAAAAAACGAAATAGTTCCTCTTCCGAGTCAACAGTTACAAAATTTGCTAAGGGAAAAATCCCTCCTTTCATCGGGCTTCCCATTATTTAAACAACAACTGATGTCCCCTGGGTTCCCTCAGTGCGTGACCTTTCAGCGCTCTTGGCGATTCAGTTTCTCTCCTGGCCGTTTTGTTTTCTTCAATCATTTGAATAAACGTTTTACCCTCTGATAGTAACTGCTGAAACACTTCAGTGGCGCCTTTGTCATCCGTTTGGGTTGTCTCTTTTCTTGCCGCAGGCCGCCTTCATGACCCCTGTGATTCTCCCTGCACGTAATTTATGCGCATTATCCACTAACTTGAGACATCGAACATCAAAATTTTATAACCCTAGTGAAAGATTCACAAAGAAATTGGCCTGGCTTTACGGGCGAAAACTTATGAAAAGAAACGGCTGTCGGGTGGGCTAATAATCAGGCATCTGATGGGTAAGTTTCGGGGAGCCGCAACAGAGGGCGAGCACGGGAAGAGAGGAAGTGGAAAACGAGCGTCGTAGGTGATCGGGCGGCGGAGGAGAGTGGATCGGCGGGCAGACTACTCTGCCACCCGCAACGGCGGACGGGATGCAAGCTACAGACAGGCGACGGAAGCTGCAAAGGAGGTAGTTCGGGCGTCGGGTGAAACTCAAGTCGGGACCCGACTTTATCTCCCCAGCCGCAAAGTCGGGTGAACAGGAACTCTGGGGCAAGCGATTCACAACCCGAATCGGGCGTCGGAGAGAAGTGGGTCGGGCGGAGACTTTGTTCTGAGGGCCGCAACGGCGGGTGAGATAAGACTCTACTTCCTCCAAAAGAGGCCCGATCCAAAGAGAGAAAAACATCATAGCTAGGATTAACTTGCATCCTAAAAACCGTCTTTTCCCCTGTTCATGCAAAATTTTCAAACTTTGACGGGTACCAGGAAAATCGCACGACTCAAGCTAACTTGGACAAACACTTAAAAGTCGAGCAATCGACTTCAAACACAAGATAAGCTCCAAGACGCCAAACTTTCAACAGTAGGTTCGAGCAACAAATGACAAGGAGGGGTCCCTGAGTTTAAGTAAAAGACTAAAATCGGGGAAACATGTTGCGGCAGCAACACCACCTCAAGAGAAGAATCCTCACAAGAGGAAACCATCTTGGGTACAAGAAGCTATCCAAGGTGCAGAAAGATATGGGGCTCTAGAAGAGAATCATAGAGAAAGAAAGAGGACTAGATCCTGCTCCAGGTATGTAGCATTATTATGTGATTTCATCAATAAAGAACCTTCCAATTATGAAGAAGTGGTAGAACGGAAAGAATGGAAGGATTCTATGATCGATTTGTATCAATCGATCATGAAGAATGATGTTTGGAATGTTGTCCCAATACCAAAAGGGAAGTCAGTTGTAACTTCCAAATGGATCTACAAGATCAAGCATGCTGCAGACGGTAGCATAGAAAAATATAAAGCAAGATTTGTTGCTCGTGGTTTCTCTCAAAAAGAAGGAATAGACTATGAAGAAACTTTTGCACCTATATCCAGATACACTTCCATAAGATTAGTACTTGCTCTGGCTACAGTTATGAAATGGAAGATACACTAAATGGATGTCAAGACTACTTTCTTGAATGGTGTAGTAGAATAGGAAGTGTATGTGGAGTAGCCACTTGGTTTTGAGACACATGACAGGGAATCTCATGTATGTAGATTGAAGAAAGCCCTGTACAGTTTGAAACGGGCACCCAAGACTTGGTACGACAGAATTGATAGATTTCTATCCAGTTTGGGCTTTACTAAGAGTAAAGCAGATTCCAACCTTTACTACAAGGTTGAAGATGGCAACCTAGTGATGCTCCTACTATATGTAGATGATCTGTTTGTAACAGGTATGGATGGGTTGATTGCTGATACGAAGAGGAAGCTTATTGCTGAGTTCGAAATGAAGGTCTTGGGTATGATTCATTATTTTCTAGGCATGGAGGTGTGGAAGAATGTAGATGGGACTTCCCTGGGACAAGGGAAATATACAGTAGAGATCTTGAAGAGGTTTGGGATGATGGACTGCAAGGCTATGGCCACACCTATGGCATCGAACCTGAAGCTATTGAGTGATGCTTCATCAGAAGCAATTGATGCTACGATGTATCATCAAATGGATGGGTCCTTGATGTACCTGACGAACACGAGACCAGATATTTGCTTTGTTGTGAACACCTTGAGCCAGTTCTTGACAGATCCGAGACATGTTCACTTGATTGCTGCAAAACATATTTTGAGCTACCTGATGGGTACAGTTGATTATGGGCTCAAGTATGAAGCGAGTCAGAAGATTAACCTGGAGGGTTATGTTGATTCATATTGGGTAGGCAGTGCCATCGATAGGACTCAGCACTTCAGGGTGTTGCTTAAGTCTGGGATCAGGTGTGATCTCTTGGTTTAGCAGGAAGAAATCCTATGTGGCACTGAGTATAGCTAAAGCAGAGTATGTCGCATCTTGTTCAGCTAGTTTTGAGGCAGTATGGCTGAGGAAGCTACTATCTTATTTATTTGATCTCCAGTTGGATGCTACTTGTTTACATTGTGACAACCAGAGTTGTGTGAAATTGTCAGAGAACCCGATGTTCCATGACAAGTCAAAGCATATCGAGATCAAGTATCACTATATCAGGAATATGGTGCAGAGGGGAGTAGTGAAGCTCTAGTATGTTGCGATGGATGAACACATAGCTGATGTATTGACGAAACCATTAGCCAGAGTGAAGTGTGAGTACTTCAGGAAGAATCTTGGTGTTCTCCATATCAAGGTCCCTTCCAAGGGGAAGTGATGAGTCCATGATCCATTCTAACATGGTGAGAAGATTGGTTCCTTCGATGGTCAGATGTAAGGGCTGAGCCATTCTGTCATGGTGAGAGGATTGGTTCCTTCCATGTCAGATATGAGTGCTAAGCCATTCTAATATGACTGTAGGATTGGTTCCTACATGATCAAATATAAGGGCGATTACTATTTGTTGGAGGAGCAAGTCGGTAAGCCGACTTGAACGATAGCCGACTTAGTCGGTCAGCTGACTAGTTAGAGATTAGGTCGGCCACCTAAGGTCGTGTCGGTTGAGTGAACCGATAGGTAGTTATTTGTAACTATTTGTAATTCATATATATTAGGCTGTTGAGCTAGATGAGAACTCGGTTCAGTTCTCGGTATTGTATGGACCCTCTCATGTTAATATAATCTATTATTCTATCTACTTGTTCTTATCTCTTGTCTATGTGATGTATGTATGTTTTAGTATGTATTATTGGTAACCTTAAGGATCTATGAGATTACAACATTGGTTCCATTGTCAGTAGTACATGTATGAGATGTATGCAAGAAGATGATATCAGAACAGGAGATTAAGGACTAGTGGGAGCATAAAGTAGCAAATTATTCACAGAATTACGCACAGAGAAACAGATTGACGACCGCACAAGCAAAGGAAATATTATTTATGGAGACACATGAGAAGTTTGTAGAATCAGTGCCCCAACTGTTGAAGAAACTCCTAGATGAAAAAGCTGGAAGGAACTAAAGATCAAGAGTTACTAGAAAAACTGATTCGAAGGGGAAGAACAAACTTGTCGGAGTGGTTCGAAAAGATCGCCAACGAATTCTGCGAGGAGAAAGCAGTAGAAGAAAGGACTTCGGTGGAAACCATCAAAAATAAATTCTACACAGACCTCACCGAGCAATTTTTGTGTTCCTTACCGACCTTGCTGTTTAAGTTCCTCATCGAGAAAGGAGTGGGTCACATTGTCGAACCTCGTCCATCACTTCGTGGACCGCCATTAAACCTTAACTGGGTGGAAAAACAAAAGAGGTGGGAAAAATCCATTGCCGAAAGGGAGTGGGAATACTTCCTAAGCAAGTAGACAGAACTATCTGGGCTTTCTAAAGCATCGAGTAGGCTATGGGGGGGTAGCTAGTCATATGTCAGGATAAAGTGGAGTGGATTCTAGTCGGCTAAGAAAGATATCAATCACCAGTAATGAGAAGTTAGCCTAAAAGGGAAATCAAGAGGACAGTGTCACACAAAGGTACAGTGGACTTCCAGAAAATAGAGAGGGAGAAGAGGCTACAAAGAAGGGAAGAAAGAAGATAAAGATCCTTAGTGCTGCAGAGAGGAATGAGTATTAGGATGATCAGCCAAAAAAGAGATCCGCTGGATTTGGGTCATGACCGACAAGAAGAAGGTGTGGAAGAAGAGGCATCCCCTATGGAAGAAGAATTGTGGATAGAGCAGCGAGAAGCTCTCCAATTAGAAGTTCCCTAGGAGGTAAAACCTCTATCTCCGATGAATCTGAGTACCCGGATACAAGCCATTGTTGAAGAAAACCTTAGACTAGGAGCTGGTGACTTTGGTATATGGAGTCGACTAGACGACAAGACATGCACTGGTAGACATCTAATTATCCGTCGACCAGAAGAAGGAAATTGGGTTACGCTTCAAGCAGTACCCTCCAACCGAAGTATCCACTTACTTTACCCGACACATGAAGGAGCACCCCCCCTGCCAAATACAACTTTGGAGAACACAGAACATTCAGAACTGTAGACAAACAATTGCAGTTAGACATCGACAGAAAAAGTCAACAATAATCAACTACTGGTTGAAGAAAAAACGACAACTAAAACAGCCGATGAAAACGAGAGTTTCGTCCACGATAGTTCCGCAGAGAGCAATAAACAAATAACCCCACTGCCCCCACCACCACCTCCTGAAGAAGACAGTGACAGTGATTCCAACATGGGTCACGGGTCAACACACATCCCTCTATATGAGGGTGATGAGGACCCTAGATGACACTGGTTCATCTGTGAGTCGAATTGGGAGGCTAACCAAGTTACGGATGAAGACAGGTAGATGGCGTAGTTCGTTGGTGCCTTGAATAAAAGGGAATTAACTTGATACATGACCTTTTCTGAAAGAACCCCCCGAGCAACCAAAGCCAAAGTCAAAGCGCAATTCCTCTCATTTTTTAAGACTCCAGATGCAAAACATCTGGCAGCAAAGAAGCTAAAAACAACATCACAGAAACCAGGAGAAACTGTCTGTGATTATGATAAATGATGGAAAGACCTTCTTAGCCAATTGGACTATGTTATTGATGAACAATTATTAATCCAGTGGTTTCTTGCAGGTTTATCATAGAAAATTCGTCGACACATAAGTCTGGAGACATTCAAGACTTACGAAGATGTGCTTACAAAAGCTCTCCAAGTAGAAATGGATGAGGACATACCAACATACTCTGCCAATCACAAACTAGAAGAACAACTTGAGATCATACAAAAGTCATTAAAAGAATTAAACCTCAAAAGTCAAGATATCTAGTGCACGAAGTGCTCGACGGCCGGACATTCAAAAGACAACTTTCAACAGGACATCAACCGACAGGATGTCCGATTTGTGCAGACAAAATGTTTTTACAACATTTGCCAAGATCATGGAGACCAATTGACAAAAGATTTCCCATTCAATATGAATAATGGCAAAGCATCATGGTGTGCAATTTGTGAAACTAAAAATCATAACACTACCAATTGCCATCTGAATCTCAAGAATCAATAGAATTATCATGCAGTCTATCAAACCAATGCAGTTGCACAGAATAATGAGCAAAACAACGTGCCAAATGATGAGAACAATCAAATATATGAAGGTCGGAGATACGAGTGCCGGTATGACAATCGACTTGGAGGCTATGAAGGTCGAGGTCGATTCTCTGGGAATCGAGACAATCGACCACGTCGGCCCATCCAGTGTTTCACATGTTATAAGGAGGGACACCGACATGCAGACTGTCCATACAAGGATAGGACTGACCTAAAATTCTGTACTAATTGTGGTGTAGGGGATCACTGATTAGAGGATTTCCCTATTATGCTTGAAAAGATAAATAAAAAGAAGAATGTTAATGTCTTGTCGTGTGTGCAAAAACATGATATTATCAATACCAAGAATTTACATATTGTAACCCAACAAGGGACGAAACCTGGGAGTGATAACCCCCAAATAAGCAAAATAAAAGAAAAAAATGTATACCCTGATCCAGTTAAAGAAAAACAAATATATAAAGATGCAACAAATATATTTAGAGAATTTGCTTGACAGGAAGAAAAAGATGATAATCAACAGGACACAGTAAAAGAGCTAATATAGTTGGTACAAAAGATAAAACAATATCACAATTCATCAACTTACTGTATAAAATAAAACACAACAAAAACACCGAAAAACAAACAAAGAATATCTGCAGTCTAAATAAAAAAGATAAAAGCGATGCCAACCCACTTGTCGAACTGGAAATTGAAGGATACCATGTCCGACAAGTTGTACTTGATTTCGGATCACAAGAAAATATTATGACTCAACACACATGGGAACAATTAGGCAGACCTTGATTATATGAATCAGGCATATACTTGAAACTGGCAGACCAAGGCCTAATTGAACCTATTGGAGTCTAGAAAAATGTCGACACAACAATAAAAGGTATATCGACTAAAGTCGACTTCGAAATTATTAACCCTAAGGAAGGATCCAATTCCTTCCCAGCGTTAGTAGGTCAACCTTGGGGTAGAAAAATGAAAGCTTCAATATCCTTGGATAAAGAAAGAATCAAATTAAAAGGGAATGGACAAAAAGTCATAGTACCTATTCATCCATCCCAAGGAGAACCTTGGACAGAACCAATTGATGAAGAAGTTGACATCTGACAACTATATCAGATATAGAATAATGAAGATTACACAGAACCTAATATCTATGGAGAACTTTACTTAGGAAACCAAGACTGAGTAGGATACAATTCAGATGCCGAAAAATATGATTGGGAGGTTGAAAACTATGAAACAAAAGCAAGAGGATGCTGGACTATTTAAAAAGTACATAAGAAACTAGTCAAACAATGCTTTGTGGTGTCCAGCATCCCAAAAATATTTGAAAAGAAAATTAGGGAATATCCTACATTACAACCAACAAATATAAATACCACAAAAATCCCAAGGTATAAATAAAGAGAATCACCAGTTATGCATGTAGAGAAAGTATCTAGGAACATCGATGAACATGGCCGACTACAAATTTTAGTAGAAACTTTTACAGGACAAGCTACTAGATGGTGGGATACCCATCAGTCAAGATTGCAGACATGGACAACAACTTCGACTTATTTTGTAGAAAGGTTTGGAGGAAAGAAGTTAACCAACTAGGCTCAGATACCTATATTTACCCAAGGACAGGATCCAGAAAACCATATAAAGATATGTGAAAAACAATGGAGAAGACTGGGATATAAGGATGAACACACATGGCCACACTTATTTCCATCAACACTCGCTGAATTACTGAACAAATGGTACAAGATGGAAGAAGCCTAAGGTGAAACATTCCTCTGGCATGAACTCAGAGAAAATTTTATCAAAGACTTCAACTTTATACCACAAGATGAGAATTTGGTCGAAACAACAAAACTGATTAAAGAATTTATACAGCTGACAGAAAACAAACCCTTAAAAGATAACCGACATACAATGGACTGTAACAATATACAAACCGGGACAATACCACAATCGACGAGACTACAGTTGGAAAATGAAAAGTCGGAAGGGAAAAGTTTTAGATGGAAATCAAATCATGTCGAAACGACCAAACCTATTCACACAGTACTCAAAGTTGAAACAATCGACAAGGAGGATAATGACCGAATGACTGCAGCAGACTTCCCTGCCACATTCTCACAGTTTAAGGAAGGAAGTCGACCAATCAATGAAGCTGAAGCACCGAAATGGCTAGATGCTAAAATTAAAACTAGAGAAGTCGACATATCAAATGATGATCGACCAAAAATAGTAAAAAATGGAGACTATTGGTCGGAAGAACAAACATCAGAGATCACAAACCTACTAAAATAATTTCAGGATGTATTTTCTAGAGACTATAAGGATTTTAAAGGTCTAGTACATGAAATGGGTGAAATGAAGATCGACATAAAATCTGATATTTGACCTGTCAAGAAACAACCATATAAACTAGCTCATAAATACAAAGAGATAGTCAAAAAGGAGATTGATAACATGCTTGCAGCAGGCATTATCTACCCTATTGACCAATCAGAATGGGCAAGTCCAATGGTGGTTCAACCAAAGAAACATGATCCAACAAAGCTAAGGATCTATGTCGATTTCAGGGAGCTAAATAAAGTGACACTAATAGACCCATTTCCAACTCCTTATGCAAATGAAATCTTAAATGAGGTAGCAAGACATGAATGCTATTCATTTACAGATGGATTCTCAGGCTATAATAAAGTACCAATAGCCAAAGAAGATCAGAAAATACAACATTTATATGTGAATTTGGCTCATTTGCTTACAAGGTTATGCATTTTGGACTTAAAAATGCACCTGGAGTCTTTTCGAGGATTGTGGTCAAAACATTCCAAGAATATATTTACAAAAAAATGGCAGTATATTTCAACGATTGGACAATATACTCTACACTAAAGGACCATTGTAAATGGCTAAGACTTATGTTGGAACGATGTCGACAAATCCAGCTATCACTAAACATAAAGAAGTGCATATTTTTAACTCCTATAGGAATACTATTAGGGCATATAGTCTACAAAGAAGGTATTAAAGTTGACTTTGCAAAACTAAAAATCATCCTCGACTTAAAACCCCCAATGAATCTGAAACAAGTCAAGGTACTACTTGGTCATACAGGATACTATAGAAAATTCAAAAGACATTATTCAAACATGACATACCCATTGGAAGAATTGCTAAGAGATGATCAGGAATTTAATTGGACAGAAGAGTGTGACATATCATTCGAAAAACTAAAAGAAAGCTAGTCGAAGCACCTATCCTAAGGTTTCCAAACTGGTTGACTAAATTCCACGTCCACATCGACACATCAGGTCTAGCAATAGGAGCAATCCTAACTCAGCCAAGAGATGATGGAATGAATTATCCTATAGTTTACGGTAGCAGAAAACTAAAAAAAGTTGAACGAAACTATTCGACAACAGAAAGAGAAGCATTAGGAATGGTCTTTGCACTACAAAAATATCGACACTACCTACTAGCTAGCCCATTTGTATTCTATACCTACCACCAAGCACTAAAATACCTTGTCAATAAGCCACTACAACATGGAATAATTTGTCGATGGCTACTTCTATTCCAAGAATTTGAATTCGAAGTCATTGTCACACCAGGTAAGCTAAATGTTGGTCCCAACCACTTATCCCGAATCGACACAGGGAAGGAACGGACAGGAGTTGAAGATGACTTACCAGATGCACATGTATTTCGAATAGAAGCAGTCCAGGTAGAGTTAGAGGAAATAACTCAATTTTTAGAAGATGGACAAGCACCAGAAGGTATGAGTACAAAGAAGAAACAAATTTTAGCCATGAAAGCTGCACCATATAGCATCATAAATAAATTCTTGTACAAAATGGGCTTGGACAACATCCTTAGGAGGTGTGTACTGGAACACGAAAGAAATAATATCATGCATGAAGCACATTACGGACCTACTGGAGGACAGTTCCAAGCAAACATGACTACAAAGAAAATCCAACAATCAAGGTTGTGGTGGCTGACACTTCACAAAGATTGCAAAAATTTTGTAAGCCAATGTGACCGATGTCAACGACTGGGTCGACCCCTTCCTAGCACAGAAATCCCTTTGATATCAGTAAACCCAAGTTTGACATTTGCAATTTGGGCTATCGACTTCATAGGACCATTTTGCATACCAACAATAAGAACAGGTGTAAGGTACATAATAACTACAGTTGAGTATGTAACCAAATGGGCAGAAGCAGAACCAGTCGACACATGTTCCAGTGAAATAGCCACAAAATTTATCTATGAAAATATTATCACCCGATTTGGATGTCCACTAACCCTAATCAGTGACCAGGGAACACACTTTATCAATAGAACTATTAAAGCCCTAACAGACCAGTTCCAAATCGAACATCGTCAGAGTACAACATACCATCCTCAGTTGAATGGAGAAATTGAAGCATTTAACAAAACATTAACAAAAGGATTAACAAAAATATGTAATGTAGACAAAGACAACTGGGATGAAAATATACCTGCAGTACTATGGGCATACAGAACAACATAGAAACGTTCAACCGACCAAACACCCTTTCGACTAGTGTATGGACAAGAAGCAGTAGTTTCGTTACATTTCTGACAACAGACACCTATTATCGCAGAGATTTTACATGTTGATGTCGAACAAGGAAGAAAGGATGGACTATTGCAACTAAGTAAACTCGAAGAACACCCACTAATGGCGATACAACATCAAGAAATCTAGAAACAACAACAAAAAGCATGGCACGATAGAAACATCAAAAACAAAAACTTGTCGGTAGAAGATCTTGCTTTACTATACAATAGTCGGGTAAAAGGCAAACCTAAAAATCTACATACAAAATGGATGGGACCTTATTTTGTCAAAGAAATACATGTCAATGGATCAGTCCGACTACGGACGTTACAAGGCGTATTATTTCGGAAACTCATCAATGGGGCCCGACTAAAACGCTACAGAAACTAAAAAAAAAAGACCATAACGGTTAAGCAAAATCTATAAAAATCTAAAAATCAAAATAGTACCGATACACGCACAAAAATATGACAGGGAATGACCATTTTCACAATCGACATCATGCCCATCGACACGATACCATCGACCACTTTCATAACCGACATCGATCAACGAGCTCAATAGTCCCATCATGCATTCATGACTTCGAGCGCCAAAACCAAATCACCAGTAACGCACACTCAAGTGTTCTTGTTGGACCATCACATCCACCATTAATACACCCCTCGACAAAAACATCCAACGCTTAAACTATAAATACTGAACCGCCAAAGGATCATTCACTGGAATTCAAACAAAGAGATAAACAAAGCAACCAGATGATTAAAAGCCAAGAACACTGAAGTAAAATCGACTAGCAAACCGACAAGATGGCACCAAAATAGACCAGAGCTTCAGCCAAGAACAAGGAACTACAGACCGCGGAGACATGTTGGATCAGGGTCCCGCAGCTACAGAAGAAGCTGCTAGTTTAGTGGATAGATAAGTTTTGGCGGAGAGAAGATAAGATAGAGCTACGACGCCGTAGCACGTTTCCAGCTACAGAGTAGAGCCGGAAACCATGACTTTTAAGATAGAGAAGTCAAGAAAGGCAATGGTACCTGAGAGGCCGAGAAGAGAGAGCTCACCCACTGCATTGAAGGCAGCGGTGGAAGACAGGAGGGCTCAGCTACCCTCATAAAGGAAAAGAAGCAACGAGGCCAAGGCATTGAAGACAAAGGATAGAAGAACGAAGCGGTGCATAGTACCCATGATCAGCACCGGGAAGCATGGAAGACTGGAGAAAGATGTGGTATGACGGAAAGCGGCTACCTCAAGTACAGATATGGCCGATTGTCACTAATTAGGGTTTGGGTTACTGTTGGGACAGGCCCACAGTGTTGTAATGGCAAGACCTTCGGGCTGCCTATAAAGATATATATTTTGTATTGAAAAAGGGTGGTTGGGGGGTTGGTTGGTTAGTTGGTTTGTTCAGTTGTTAGTTTTGTAGATTATTAGACTATTGTAAAATCCTAGCTCTGGTTCTGTTATTAGCGGTAGCAATCTTACTGTAACCAGTAGCTGGCTTATTAAGCATGCATGTAACGATCCACAGGGATCGACAGAGAGGGAAGAGTATATTGTAGGAGTGCAATATAGAGAGGAAAATAGATCTAAGAGAGAAGATCTTGAGCTGCATATGCGGTGCAGTAGAACTGTGTTTTACCTTCCCCTGAGCTATAATAAAACACAGTTCTGTGGACGTAACTTCCATCCTGGAGGTGAACCACGTTAAAATCGAGTGTTATGTGATTGAATGATGTGTTATGTTTACTTGTGCATTTATCAGTCATTTCATGGACTTTGTTTACAGTTTAATGAACGAATGTGTTAATCAGTTTATAGCAATATAGAAGGATAAACATAAGTTGAAATCTTTGGCATGTTGTATGCGGGTTCAGTTATGCTTTGCTTGAAATAGTCACTAGTCGTAGTGTTAAACAGCCTGTCACATTGAGTCTTGCAAGTCGACACGAACCACGCTAAGTGCGCTGAGCCGTGGGGGTAGGGTATCGCAGGGAGGCGATACCGCACCGGCAGAGGAGCTGCGGTGCGCAATACCGTAGGCTGAGGACTTAGCGTTGGGAGGAAGTTATGTGTCGCCTGGTACGTGGCGATGCGATAAGGCTGGAGCCATTGCAAGTCAGTGAAAGTGCGTGACGTGGAAAGGGACCGCACGACAGTAGAAGGGATAGCTCGCAGCTAGAAGATCTGCAAGATGAGGAGATCACGCGACGCGAGCAGAAGGTCATGCAACACGTAGAGAAAGAGGCCTCGCAGCTAGCAGAGTTTGAGTCGCAAGTAGGATCGCCACAGAACCTGGTCCAAGACACTTGAGTCCTTGGCCAACCCATTAGAATCACTTCGGGTGAGACTGCAGGCCGCCCTGTGGTCTGTTGCCGAAAGGGCCAGTGAGCTAGGGGTGTTGTTGGTTGATTATAGTAAACCCAGGTCTTCCCATCATAACCAACAAATGGTTCCGTTGCCGGCTTTGAACAAACTGAGCACTGATGTTCTGGTGGCATCCTATGAGAGACGAACTCAATGAGTGGGTTTGGTCTAATCTGAATGAGTTTGTTGAACGAGAGAACAGGAGCCCTAAACTGAACACAGAGGCCTGGTTACAAAAACATATCATTACAGACATACATGCCATATTCTTTGCTACCTTTGGAAACGAGCTTTATGACTGGTTAGCAAAGCTAACTGATACAGGCATATTCAAAAAGAAAAGAGACATTATTTGGACACCGAAGCTGATTCAGACCGTGGAGAACCTTGATAATCCCCTCATGAGGGCAGTAGACTTTTGGCTTGCGAGTGTGGTAGGAGGCTTCGTCACAGAGTTTGCAGTTGACCAGACGAAAAGCTTCAGCGAGGCTGAGCGCTACTTCTTCAAAAGATATCGCGGTAAGTACCTCAAATCTTTAAACTTGTCTATTAAGATGTTGTTACATGAAAAAGGAACAATGGACCTAGTTTCAGATGAATAAGTAGAAATAGTAATGTCACAAGAGTTCGAAAGTGATTTTGATGACATTGGAAGAACCCGAAGTGGAAAGAAGTTTAAAGTAGATTTTAGATCCCCAATATTTGAGGGCAGTTCAGATAGTGCCAGACAGCAGATTCCTAGTACTACAGAAGGTCCAGAGGGGGGTATCCCTTACCACCCTTACACCCCACAGAAACAGACCAGGACTCAGAACAATCCTGTAGGAACTCCATCCAGTAGCTCATAGATAGTACCTACCACTGCTACATCACCTCCACCTACACCACCGAGTGGTAGTAACACAGTAAATCAACATCCACCAAGAAGACATAGAATGGGGGATGATATGAAGCTACCTATATTTAAGGGAACAGGGGAAGAAGACCCAGAGCAGCATTGGTTTCTATGTGAAGCCATGTGGACCATTAAAACCATCAATGATGATAATATTAAACTTGTACAGTTGGTCACCACACTCAGAGATCGAGCTTTAACATGGTACATAAAGTATACCACAGTACCCAGGACACTTTCCCAGGTCAAGACTGCCATGATTAAAGAGTTTAAGAAGCCTAAATCTGAGTCATAGTGCATAACAGAACTCAAATATATCAAGCAATTACCTACAGAATCGGTGTGGGACTTTGATCAGAAGTTCAAAGCCCTTATCGACCAAGTCAGTTTTGAGTTCGCGCCGAAGCAGCATAAGGAATGGTTTATTGCAGCACTGCTCCCTCACATTAAACTGCCGTTAATGTAGCAGAAACTCCAGACGTAGGATGACGCATTGGAGATGGTGATGAAACTAGAGGCTTCACCTCTAGCTGAGAGCAGTATAGGCATGGCAACTTTACAAAGTCAATTGGCTAATCTCACGTTGCAGATACATGAACTTAAGAAAGGGAAAGAGGTTGCGCAAGACATATGGTGCATAAAATGTAAATCCCAAGGCCATAGTAAAGACACTTGTCCGGTCTTTGTAGAATATATAGCAACAGGGGCTCCTAACCCCTTACCACAGACCCATGGACCATGGTGCGAAATATGCAAAACGCGAGGACATATACCTCACCAGTGCCCCTTACTTCAGAAGTACGTGCAGACACCTAAGAACCTATACTGTGTCTTCTGCAAGTCTGTGGGCCATGATCAACATGATTACAGAGCCTATGATATGATGGTCGGAGCAAATCAAGACTTGTACAGAGTCCAGTCAGAGACACAGGGTCCAGCAGCAGGACCACAGCCTGATCTGGCTTACGGTGGCCGTGGAGGAGGATTCAGAGGACGAGGCCGTGGAGGAGGATTTGCACGAGGAGAAGGTTTTGGCCGTGGTCACAGCCCAGTTACTTGTTATAACTGTGGAGTTGTAGGACACTATGCTAGGGACTGTCAGAGCCCCACTACCACATGTAATTATTATAAATATTATGAACACACTATTGAGGAATGTCCTACCTTAATAGCCAAGATCAGAGAACCTAAGCCAACAGTACACCAGAACATCCAGCTTATTGCTGCTGAGCAGGAAGAGCCAGAACCAAGCGTCAATATTGTGACTCGTAGCGGTGTTTCCACCAGTGGGACATCGCAGGAGACGGAAAAGAACACAGGATAGCAGTGGGTGCACAGAGATCCTAGTAAAGCGACACCACTCGACCTACAGAAAAATAAAGAGACATTTCAGGAAGCTAAGACTTTCTTTGAGGACTCTACACAATCAGGATCGCAGGTGCCGCCGTCTAGGGGCGTACCGCAGCAAGCACCTTGTGGTGATAGCCTTGTACAGACACCACAGGCTACCACATCAGGAAGATGCGATGAGGACAAGATGACAGGAAGTGTACATTCCTTCCTGCGGAGTTGTCTAAAGCTTGTAAGAAATGAGCAAGCTATTGCAGAAATTCAGTGCATTATAGATCAGTGTCTCCCATCTTCTTCCATGAGCAGTACACAGCGTGCTCTTCATAATATTACAGGACATACAAGAATGGGAAGAGAGATGCGACTTACAGCGCAGGTGGGAGAATTTGAAATGGATGAGGTAATCCTAGATCTAGGATCGGACGTAAATGTTCTGACTAAGCAGACATGGGAACAGTTGGGTAGCCCTAAGTTAGTCAGATCTCCTTTCCACCTAAGATTAGCTAACCAGCAGCGAGTATCACCTCTGGGTCGGCTACCGCAGGTGCCAGTTGACATTGACGGAGTTCGCAGCTTTGCAGACTTTGAAGTTATAGAAATCATTGGCGACAGTAAACCGTATCCAGCACTACTTGACATTGATTGGGAAATTGGTAACATGGCTGTTATCGACCTAAAGAGAAGACAAATGACCTTTGAGGACACACAGATCCGGGTCATTGCACCGTTGGATCCTTTCCAGGGTCCTAGATATATTGAACCTATCCGAGCAGAGGAGGAGGCACGTAACATGGAGAGTCTCTATCAGATGACCACAAACCAGAGTGACTATGTCAATCCGACGGAATATGGGAACATTAGTTGGCGATGCGACAACTCATGCGCATCGGATTCAGATGTTGGTCTAGAAAACTAGCAGAACAGACTTCACGAAGTCTCAGCGCGCAGGTGCGCGTACTTAACTAAGTCACTGCGATGGATTGGTGCAGAGGTCAATGAGATTCCATCATATCATGGTCTGATAGATATCCAAGACTTCCTTGAGCAGTTTGAGCAACAGATTCCTTACGAGCAGAGGATCGCAGCTATAGACCTTGCAGTACAAGCCACACCTGCAAGATGGTGGTACGCACATAAAGAGAACATTGCATCATGGGATGATATTAAAATATTAATGGCAAGCAAATTTTCTGTTGACAGAGAGTATGTCCCGCAGAAGTACACAGGAGAGAGTGACCCCAGGTCACACATTCAGACATGCGAACAGAACTGGTCGGACATTCCCGAGGATGAATGGGTTCACCGATTCATTCATACTTTGGACACAGTTCCAAGGAACTGGTATACAGAGACTAAATTGCGCAAGGGAACAACAACATGGCCACTTATGATAGATAGCTTTCTACTCACCTTCGCTTTTGAATCTGAGTATCCAGGCATTGATCAGGCCCTACAAGTAATAAAGAGAAAGATATTTGAAGATTGTCCCATATCAGTGCCAACTCAACCTGAGTGGGCTATCCAGCTAGAAGAGGCATTAGAGTGTTATAATTTTACATCAGAACCAGAGGAGGCGGATGAAGAACCTCACAGTACCAATATTCCAGAGTCGGAAGGGACTCGCGACGTTGAGGGACCACAGTTAGAGATTCCAGCAATCACAGAGCCCATCAAGATTAAAAAGCTCAATATTGGCACAGACGCAGAACCTAAGTTTGCCTCTATTGGAGACTATTGGAACGATGAAACAGTCGGACAGATTGCAGATCTGTTACATGACTATCAAGACCTATTTCCCACCAAGTCCACAGAGATGAAGGGAATAGTTGGCGACCTGGGAGTCATGAGGATACCATTAAAGGAGGATGCTAGACCATTAAAGCAGCGCCCATATAGATTGAATCCGCGCTACAAAGAAAAAGTAAAGGATGAGATCGATAAGATGCTGGCGACAGGAATCATTGAGCCGGTAGAAGAGAGTGAATGGGTTAGTCCCATGGTCATACAGGAAAAGAAAACAAAAGGGGACATCAGGATCTGTGTTGATCTGCGCAAGCTCAACGATGCATCGCTTCACGATCCATTTTTGACACCGTTCACTGATGAGGTATTAGACAACGTGGGAGGACAGGAGGTCTACTCCTTCACCGATGGCTTTCCAGGCTATCATCAGATCAAAATACATCCAGAAGATCGATCCAATACCACCTTTGCAACAGAATGGGGCTTGTTCTAGTATACGGTAATGCCCTTTGGTCTTAAGAATGCACCAGCTATATTTTCTAGAGTAGTAGTTGCTGTATTTAAAGAATACATCCATAAATTCCTAGAAGTATATTTTGATGATTGGATTGTATTTGGACTAATTGACAAGCACATAGGAGACTTAAGACTGATGTTAGAGAAATGTAGGCAGTACTAGATTTCTCTAAACTTGAAAAAGTGTATATTTTGTGCACCATTCGGTATTTTGTTGGGTCATATTGTGTGCAGACAAGGCTTGATGGTAGATCCCGCGAAGATCGCCATCATTGTAAATCTTCCAGCACCCAACTCAGTTAAGCAACTGAGGATAGTACTTGCTCATATCGGGTACTATAGAAAGTTCATCAAGGGATACGCAAAGATTACAGCACCAATGGAGAAATTGCTAAAGAAAGATGTAAAATTTCTATGGAATGAGGAATGTCAGCAGAGTCTAGACACACTCAAAGAAAAGATGGTTACAGCACCCATCCTAGTATTTCCAGACTGGACTAAGCCATTTCATGTACATGTGGATGCATCAGGCATCGCACTAGGGGTTGTCTTAACGCAACTAGGAGAAGGGGACATTGACCATCCTATCGCATACTCCAGTAGAAAGTTATCGATAGCAGAAAAGAACTACACCACAACAGAAAGAGAAGGCCTAGCTATGGTGTACGCGCTACAGAAGTTCAGACACTACCTATTGGGTGTCCCGTTCAAGATGTTTACTGACCATTCCACCTTGAATTATTTGGTCAATAATCTAGTGTTAGGGGGGAGAATCTGTAGATGGTTACTCCTCTTTCAGGAGTATGATTTTGAAATTATTGTGAAACCAGGCATACTGAATGCCAGACCTGATCACCTGTCGCGGATAGACTCGGGAGAAGAGACAAGTAACCTAGATGGCAATCTACCAGATGCGCCGTTGTTTTCTATCCAGATCACAGACGATTACTATGCCGATATTATTCAATTTCTCACTACAGGAGTAGCACCTGATGAGTTTACTAAGTAGCAAAAGAAGCAGTTGGTTGTTAAAGCAGCAGACTTCACCCTCATCGCAGGACACCTATACAAGTTAGGTCCGGATGAAGTTTTGCGCAGATTTGTGATGCTGCATGAAAAAGAGACTATCATCAGGCAGGTACACTCAGGAACCGCAGGAGGTCATTTTGCAGGAAAGACGACTACGCAGAAAATCCTGGAGGTAGGATTATGGTGGCCTACGTTGCATAAAGACACCAAGGAATTTTGCAGATGCTGCGATATCTTCCAGAGGGTAGGAAAACCCTCGCGACATGATGAAATGCCGCTGCGACCGCAAGTCACGCTGCGCGCATTTGACAAATGGGCTATAGACTTTGTGGGTCCTATCAACCAACCAGGAAAGTGCACTGGTGCGAGATATATTATCACTGGAACAGAGTACCTCACCATATGGGCAGAGGCCAAAGCAGTAAGAAATTGTGATGCTGCTACAGCTGCATAGTTCCTTTTTTAGAACATCATCAGTAGATTTGGATGCCCAGTAATTTTGATGAGCGATCAAGGCACACATTTCTTGAACCACACCATTGAGGCCTTGACAGAAGAATTCCAGATTCAGCACCATAAAATCACTCCCTACCACCCACAGGCTAATGGTGCGGTGGAGGTCTTTAATAAGATTTTAGAACATGCTCTTACTAAGATCTGCAATAACCAAAGGAATGATTGGGACCTCAGAGTTAACGCTGTATTATGGGCGTATAGGACCACATGTAAGAAACTTACGGGACACACACCTTTCAGCTTGGTGTATGGACAGGAGACTGTTATGCCTATGGAGTATATTCTTCCCAGTTTAAGAATCGCTCAGATTATCGGGATGACTGATACAGACACCGTGGAGGAAAGGCTAGCGCAGCTGCTTGCCTTAGAAGAAGACAGATTCATCACGGGATTCCATCAGCAAGTGCAGAAGGCACGAGAAAAATCTTGGCATGACAAACACATTAAGAGTAAGACTCTTCAGATTGGAGATCTAGTGCTCCTCTATGACAACAAATTCATTAAGTTTCCTGGAAAGTTCAAGACGCACTGGTTGGGGCCATATCAGATACAGCAAGTCACAGAGGGAGGTGTTGTTTAGCTCAGCCAGCTGAATGGGGAGCTTCTTCCCACATGGATTAATGGCAGTAGGCTTAAGCTCTATAGTGATAGCCACCCTGCCTCTCAGCCCTAGCTTAACCAGTTTATGGTGGTGCAGATGTCCAGTGTAGTTTAAAGGAGGCATCGCACCGGGAACTAGTCTACACCGGCAGGTATTTTCTAAGTATGAGGAATCGCATAAGGTCGGTTCGTTTTGCGCAAGTCATCAGTGGCTTGCGGGAAAAAAAAAAGGAGTATTGTTTGACGCAAGTGATGCGGAGTCGCATCGCGGCACTGCGATGTTCCCCCGTGCCACGTATTCAGTTTTGCAACCGACAGAGGGCCAGTCAAATCACCCTCTGATAGGAAGTTAATGAGGAAATGACCGGTATATCTTACCGTAGATTTGGAAGCAGTCTAATCAATTTTTCCATATTTGGCAAATCTTCGACGAGACCGACGCCTGTCCACACACGTTTTGAGGGAAATTCGATCGGATTTCCGCATTTATTAAGGATCAGATGACGGGTGTGGTCTTGTCTAGGCATTTATTACGACCGATGGGTTTATTCTAAATGACCATTGCGTCCGGGATTATCGTATTGGGCATAAAAGCAGAAAGTATTCAATTGGGATAGTTACGTTTGCAGAAAATCCGAGAGCTATAGAGTAAGTTGTTAAGAAGTCCCTATGAAGAGCGAAGTTTGTTACAAAGTACTGTGATTTTAAGAAGTTGCATCCATTGCACGTCCGTCGTTTTGTACTAAGAGAGGGTTCTGCCCGAGGACAAACCTTTATAAGACATGCCGAGACGCTTCGACCCTGGTGGCCGTAGGTATGCTATGACAACGCCACCCAGGGTTGTGAAATTAGGTACATCACAGGTCAGCCAGCCACTAAGGATGAAGAGTTAAGCACCAGAAGTAGAAGTTGTCACCAAGGTCTCTGCTAAGGAGATGAAGAACGCCGTGCCGATCACTGAAGATAAGAAAGCAGAGCATAAGAATGATGAGAAGAAATCTACCGCCAGGAATAAAGTAAAAATGAGAAAACAAAAGCAACGGAAGAAGGTCGCTGACCTATCTGATCAGCTAAGAGAAGCACGAGAGATTGCGGAGGCAACGAAATGAAAATCTGATGATCAGAGGCAGCATGAGTACCTGGAGCACCTCGAAGAGAAGAAAAGTGGAAGAGGACAGCAAACCCAGTAGACGATAGAATTCCAGCATGCAGACAAAGGCTTGTTCTCGGAACGGAATTCATGGTTTGTATCTATTTCATATAAAGGGATCCAGACTGAATGAAATGTTTGAGAAGGCTGGAAGATACATATTTTCCTTGTGATAAAATTTCTAACCCAGATAAAGAGGAAAGGATATCTGCAGAAGCCTTCTCAGCACTTGAGGATCCTTGGAGATCTCACAAGCGATGAGAGTGAGAGCACAACACCATAAGAACAGGAAAAATAAGAGAGCCCAGTGAACCAAGTTACAGAAACTATAAGGAGTGTGTCGAGGTGATGTAGAAGGAAGTCACAGGACTTCGAGACAGGTTGCAGACGGCTTTGCAGGAAGCCAAGGCAAAGCTACAGTAGGAGAAGCCCGCTGGTAGTGGCTCGAGGGCGAGCCACAAGTAAGTGTTAGGGGACTGTTGGAGCAGGGTCCCGCAGCTACAAAAGAAGCTGCTAGTTTAGTAGATAGATAAGTTTTGGTGGAGAGAATATAAGATAAAGCTACGACGCCATAGCACGTTTCCAGCTACAGAGCAGAGCCGGAAACCATGACTTTTAAGATAGAGAAGTCAAGAAAGGAAACGGTACCTGAGCGGCCAAGAAGAGAGAGCTCACCCACTGCATTGAAAGTAGCGGTGGAAGACAGGAGGGCTCAGCTACCCTCATAAAGGAAAAGAAGCAACGAGGCCAAGGCATTGAAGACAAAGGACAGAAGAACGAAGCAGTGCACAGTACCCATGATCAGCGCTGGGAAGCATGGAAGACTGCAGAAAGCTGTGGTATGACAGAAAGTAGCTACCTCAAGTACAGATATGGCCGACTGTCACTAATTAGGGTTTGGGTTACTGTTGGGACAGGCCCACAGTGTTGTAATGGCAAGACCTTCGGGCTTCCTATAAAGAGATATATTTTGTATTGAAAAAGGGTGGTTGGTGGGTTGGTTGGTTAGTTGGTTTGTTCAGTTGTTAGTTTTGTAGATTATTAGACTGTTGTAAAAGCCTAGCTCTGGTTCTGTTATTAACGGTAGCAATCTTACTGTAACCAGTAGCTGGCTTATTAAGCATGCATGTAACGATCCGCAGGGATCGACGGAGAGGGAAGAGTATATTGTAGGAGTGCAATATAGAGAGGAAAAGAGATCTAAGAGAGAATATCTTGAGCTGCATATGCGGTGCAGCAGAACTGTGTTTTACCTTCCCCTGAGCTATAATAAAACACAGTTCTGTGGACGTAACTTCCATCCTGGAGGTGAACCACGTTAAAATCGAGTGTTATGTGATTGAATGATGTGTTATGTTTACTTGTGCATTTATCAGTCATTTCATGGACTTTGTTTACAGTTTAATGAATGAATGTGTTAATTATTTTATAGCAATATAGAAGGATAAACATAAGTTGAAATCTTTGGCATGTTGTATGTGGGTTCAGTTATCCTTTGCTTGAAATAGTCACTAGTCGCAGTGTTAAACAACCTGTCGCATTGAGTCTTGCAAGTCGACACGAACCACGCTAAGTGCGCTGAGCTGCAGGGGTAGGGTATCGCAGGGAGGCGATACCGCACTGGCAGAGGAGCTGCGGTGCGCAATATCGTAGGCTGAGGACTTAGCATTGGGAGGAAGTTACGTGTCGCCTGGTGCGTGGCGATGCGATAAGGCTGGAGCCATCGCGAGTCAGTGAAAGTGCACGACGTGGAAAGGGACCGCACGATAGTAGAAGGGATATCTCGCAGCTAGAAGAGCCGCGAGACGAGGAGATCACGCGACGCGAGGAGAAGGTCACGCGATGCGCAGAGAAAGAGGCCTCGTAGCTAGCAGAGTTTGAGTTGCAAGTAGGATCGCCACAGAACCTGGTCCAAGACACTTGAGTCCTTGGCCAACCCATTAGAATCACTTCGGGTGAGACTGCAGGCCGCTTCGCGGTCTGTTGCCGAAAGGGCCAGTGAGCTAGGGGTGTTGTTGGTTGATTATAGTAAACCTGGGTCTGCCCATTATAACCAACAAGACGCCATTAGTGAGGAGACTAAAGAACATCAAGAACGCTAAGATGCAAGAGGGCTCATGGACAAAACTATGGACCGAGATAAAAGAGTGGGATTACATCAACAAGAAGCCTACCCCTGCTGCAGAGAAGATACAACACAGTAACATTGTAAATTATGTCAACGCGCCAGTCATGGCCAGTTTTGCAGGCACAAAAGAAACAACGGTAAAATTTATCATAAGCCGGTACCACAACAGCTAATTTTACTTTGATTGATCGGTCGACATCTCTAGGGAAGTCATTTACAAACTGACAGGGCTATCAAACAAAGGAGACCCAATACCCTTCGGTATCAAAGAAGGATTATTCAAAGAACTAACAGGGTCGGCATCAGGAAAAAACTAAAAAGGGTTAATGATTAGTCAAATAACACATCGAACGCCACAGATTGTGGCCAAAATCATAGCTATTACACTCACAATGGCAGGTCGTGGAAGCAACCTCAAACTGGACATATTAGAGGCAGTAGACACCATTGCAACCAATGGAAAGGTATACAGATGGGCTGAGTATGTCATCGACATGATCAAAAACATCTGTGAGAAATGCCAAGAGACGGGAGGAATTATCAGGTTCCCATCCCTTATCGTATGGATAGTAATGTTCTCTATTTTCCCTGAAGGAGACAAAAACTTTCAAGAACCGACAAGATTTCATATGTGGAGATTCAAACCATTCTCCCAGAATTGAACAATGAAGGAACTTGCCAAGAGAAAGGTGCTATTGGAAAACTGGCTCCAGCAGCTCAAAGCCCGCACGACCAGATGGAGGGTGCCTCAGAACATCCGACGAAGTCTGCCCAAAAAGGCCCACATCCAGCTAGAGCTTGACCATACCGCGGTGTGGTACATGCAGGGCGCCAAACCAAATGCTAAGAGCCTCGACTACTATCTGACAGTCGAAGAAATATTTCGGGAGTTATCTTGACAAGCTGGAACAAAAGTGCCCATACCAGTAAGAGTAAAGGAAATAGACTTCTCGATAGAGGATCCATTGACAGACCAGGAGAAGGAGAAGTATTACGAGCTTAACTTATACATCAGTACCTTTGTGTCGAAAGAGACACCGATCGAAGGCACTGGCCGACTACAAATCATAATCAAGCCTCCGACAGCACAAAGGGAAGAGAAACATGCAGAACAATAGGTAACCAATCTGGTTGAGGAAAGTCGCATCCCGACCCAAGACCTAAGGGGAGAAATAGAAACTGAAAATCCAGAGTATGCTCTCACCAAAGACAATATAACCAAATTGTCGAAGGAGATAGCAGCCTCGAGAAAAAGAAAGAAAACATAGGAACAAGAGCAAGGGAAAGGTAAGCGCAAGCTTCTCATTGTAGAATCTTTAGAAAATGAGGAGGAACTGGCAGCTACGGCCCTCGACATAATAGAGGATGCCGCAGGAAACAAAGTGTTGGTGGAGACCCAATTTAAAAAATTTGTCAAGGAAGGGGCACAAAAAGGTCAACCAAAGAAGGCGAAGAGCACAAACACTTCGACGACCGAAAATGTTGTGGATCTTGTGCCTACACCCCCACCTTCGTCTCCGACAAAAATAACATAGGAGCTAATACCTCAATAGCTTTCAGTAATCCCACTAGAATTATGCAAGAATGCTATGTCGGATGCTGTGAAGGAAAAATACGACCATGACAGAGACCTCCAGGCATACATTGAAAAACTAACTGAAATATTCACCACGGTACAAAAAATCTCCACCAAAGCCCCTTTGTTTGAAGCTGGTGGATCCAGACAACCTGGCCAAGTACTCCAGAGGATAAAGACTTTTGCAACTGTGACTTCGAACTTTGAGAGAAATCTTGACATAGAAGCTGAAGTTGTCGCACGTCTGATCACGTCTATCACTTTGACCAACCCTGAACCGACCGGAGATGAGGAAGGAGAAAACATGGAGGACATAAGTCGAGAAATCGACCAAATGTTCTCTGACCTAGATTCGCCCCCTCAGATCAACAATCCACCACTCGATCACACTTCCACCAATTCAATCACACCCGACCATTCACCAACCCCATCACCACCACCTCCCGACCTAGAACCCTTAATTCAACCAGCTACACCAGAACCACCTCCATCGCAACCATTAGCGACAACCGCATCCACTTTTGGACCCTTTGCATCCAACCAACTAGAGGCACAACCAGATGCAGCAGTCATCCCACCACCCCAAGAAGAAATACCATCCATCATTGCTACCCCACAAATAGAAAATCCAGACTTGACTCTTGCAGGTACATAGGTGCCGAAACAAGCAGAAACACAGAAGCACAAGAAGAAGAAGGACCATCATGAACAGACAACAATGGTCCACATCAGCCAACTTGGGTCGACCACTGCGGTCAATGCAACCAAGTTGAAAGATGCAGAGCTAGGACAACTCCTAGAAACACTAGCAATTGAAGCAAAGACAAGGAGCCAGCAGAGACGTAAGGAGCTCGACAACGATGAAAAAGAACAAGTTGAGTTTCTCAACAAATGCAGAAGCCTTGTACAAATGGTGATACCAGGACCAGTAGAGGTTGACACCGACAAACCACTAGAAAAATCTTATCAGGTGTTTGAGATCATGGTGTCGGCGCTGCAGGCACAAGTTCAAGACACAAAAGAGGAGCAGAAAGAAGAAACCATCCGACTATTGATGGAGCAGCACACAGCCTTTGCAGAAGCATACAAGGTGTTGCAAGATCACATGGAGGAGTCTGTCATTACAGAAGAAGTACTGCGAGACTGACCTACTTACTACGGGAAAGTCTATCAACAAACCCAGCAGACCTGATAAGAGATCCAAGCATTAGAGAAGAGGAAAAGCACTGACGAAACACTCAGACGCATAATTGAAGATCAAATAGTGTTGAAACAGCTAAATTGCATAAGCTTGAGCGAGAAGCACATCAATGGGTGCAACAAGCCATTCCAAACCTGGAAAAAGTAGACATCATCTGCCTGCAGATGAAAAGACTACTGGAGACAGTGGAGGAAAAGGACCACCTTATGGGTCCTGACATGGAAAAAATAGCAGAAGTTTCCATACCAGAGAAAATGTCGATCTTATCCAGTTTGACTACACTAACCATCGACATACAAAAAAATTTGCAGAGTTGGACGAATTTCCAACATCAACTAGCAGTGACAACTGAAGCAATTGTTGAAGTCTGTGTACAGAAAAGACCAACCATCAGACTTCACAGCCCAGGAAGACCAAGCACAAAGAATGACTACTTAGACGGACAAAGAAACTTTGGGTACCTCCCTGTTTCTTCAGGACGAAGAAACGTTTTGTCCATGGGGGAGATGTTGGAGGAGCAAGTCAGTAAGCCAACTTGAACGATAGCCAACTTAGTCGGTCAACCGACTAGTTAGAGATTAGGTCGGCCACCTAAGGTCGTGTCGGTTGAGTGAACCGACAGGTAGTTATTTGTAACTGTTTGTAATTCATATATATTAGGCTGTTGAGCCAGATGAGAACTCGGTTCAGTTCTCGGTATTGTATGGACCCTCTCATGTTAATATAATCTGTTATTATATCTACTTGCTCTTATCTCTTGTCTCTGTGATGTATGTATTTTTTAGTATGTATTATTGGTAACCTTATGTGATCTGTGAGATTACAACACCATTCTTGGAATGGAGGTGCCTGGTCAGTTACTAGGAATACTTGGTCTAGGACTGAGGGCCATTCTGATATGACTGTAGGATGTGTTCCCCCATGGTTGGAAGTGCAGAGCCTTTTTAGCATGGTTGCAGGATGTGTTCCCGCATGGCTAAATGTGAGTGTTGGGCCTTTCTAATGTGATTATAGGATTGTTTCCTACATGATCAGTTGTGAGTGTTGGGCATGCCTTTCTGACATGGTGTTGGATGTGTTCCTCTCATCGTCAGATGTAAGTGGTGGGCGGGCCATTCTGACTTGGTGTCAGATGTAAGCACTGAAGAAGACCTACATGGAGGCTAGGCCTACTACCAACATGAAAAAGGGCTAGCTCTGTAGAACTTCCTGTGACGAGAAGAATCATGAGATAACACCTGTGATGATCCAGTGATGATGATCCAGCAGTGATGATCCAGATCCAGTGATGATCCAGATCCAGTGATGATATCTAGTGATGATCCAAATCTAGTGATTATCTAGATTGAGTGATGATCCAGATCGAGTGATGATGATCCAGATCGAGTGATGATCCAGATCTGAAGATGAAGATGACTTGAAGACGAAGATAAATTGAACATGCAGATGACGAGATGATCCAGAGAAGAAGACCAGTGATGAAAATTGTGTCGAGAGAATACCTTCCTAGTTAAGAGGGAGTGTTAATGTAATTGTAACTTTGGAACGTATTCACTTGTATTTCTTATATATTGTAACCCGATGTTTATTTCGAGATGTACTTGAGTCATGTCATGCCCCGATGTTTCTATCGGGATCTTCTACAAATGTAAACAAGTCAGGTCAAGTCATTGTGGTTAACCCTCCTATTGATCAAGGGTTAAAGTCCCCGCAGTTCCGAGGCACTAGGGTTATTAGACTCACCTAGTGAGGTCGACCCTAGTTGGGTTTAGTCAAGTTGGAAATTAGTATAAATAGAGAGCTAGCCTCTCTATTTAACACACACTCACTCACACTCAGTTGTAGCGCATAACTGAGGAAGAGAAAGACACCGGGGCAAGGAAGAAAGAGGTTATTGCTGTCGGGAGATCATCTTACTGTTTTTTGGGTTTTACTTTTGGTGATAATTCTATCTCTGAGGAAGTTGCAGGGTTTTCTCCATTTATGGTTTCCCTGAGGAAAAACATTGTGTTCATTGTCTATTGTGTTTGATTGCTGTGCTTGTTGTTCTCTTAGTTAAAGATCCTAATGTTATGCTAGCTTAATGTTAAAAATCTAACACTAAGCTCTTCTTTCTTTAGTCATGCGTCCTCCTTTGCACAACATTCAAACTAGATATAACCCAAGAAAAGGGAACCAAATGTTGTTAATTCCCTTGATTGCAAGAATAAAGGTAGAGGAAGTGGAGGCAATTCATCGCATCTTGAGAATGACCCAAATCCAAGCTATGCACATGATCATGCGACGTTATTGGAAAGTAAGAGGACTTTTTCTACGTTCATTTGGATTCAAACATCAATGATGTTTGTTTTGATATGAAGGTAGGGAAGTCCATCAATGAAAGGGTTCCAACTTGAATTTTTATGGATTTTAATTTATTAAGCTTATATAAAACATTTTCTCTCTATGGATATACTTGTATTTACATGAAATAAAATTAGTAGATTGGCAGGATGTGGTGTGAAACATCTGCAATTCTCATCTTTTCTAAGCATGCACTGACTGTTGTACTATCGGTACTTTACATTATTTGTTATAATGATCTCTCGACTAGGTTGCCTTTTATGCATTTTTCCTTCCCCATTACTATTTCGTTGGTTCTTCCACTATCCAACACTACAAATTGATTAGTCGCCCCGTAGTCCCAGTGGGATCATTATGAGCATTATACTATTATTTTATTTAGCATCCTATTTGCTTATATTAATATGTGTTAGGGCTTGTGTTTGTTACCACTTGCTAATATGATATAAAGGGGGTGTTAAAAATGGGTTAATAAAAACGGATAGTTACAATATATGGTCAAACTAGGGGTTTTCTTTAATATCGAGCGAAAATTCGTGCTATGTAACAAGTTCATTGAGTAAACCCCCCATGGGGGCCACATGGTGCTATTCACGAATAGGATCTCAATATAGGCAAGGATTTTGATATGTAATTATTTGTTGTAACATAAAGTTTTTTGGACTCTATAGGCCATTTAACCTTTTTTATGTTTTTTGGGTAAGATATATGTTGCACTTGATTTTTTTTAGTTGTATGCACCCTTGCTATATACATGAAAAACTTTGCATTTTTGTTTATAATGATATGTATATATATATATAATAGAAATTATTTAAATTTCATAAAGAAAAAGAATACTACATGTATGTGAGTGTTATGTTTCAAAATTGTGTGCAACACCTATCCAAACCAGTAACAACTAAAATTAAGGCAATATAATAAATATCTATAAGCTATTGTGTAGAATTCAAACCCAATGATATATATCTCAATACATACAACATTTATTGTTATGCTACATATATTTTTAATGGCCTACAATAAACACCCCACGAGATGCTAAGAGTTGGATTTGATCCAACTTTCTATCAAACGTTTGAAATCGCCATACCCATAGCCATAACATTTATTGCTAACTGCACTGCTAAGTGCTTATTGCAGGCCTATTTTTAATCATCATGAATAATTTTTATCCAATCCCATCACATCACATCCCAGCCTTGCATCACATCCTTACAATGTAAAATGCATCTTGGTACCTTTGTACGTCCTATCAAGATAATGAATGAATCTTCGTACGTTGTAATGTACTATGGCCTCCAAACATGAATTAATGTTAGTACGTTCTATGGTCACCAAACATGAATATGAGAGTTTTAAATTTGATATTAATATGTACAAAATGGCTAGAAAGTAGCACGAGATCTTTGAGTGATTCGTGAAAGCATAGATATTTGGAGTGCAATGGAATCTTAGACCTAGGGAATAAAGTTCGTTTTACTTTTCCACAACTACATCCTTTTTTCTAAAAGAAAACTTATGTATGAGGGTACAATTATTTTTGCGGATGATTGTTTTGCTGGGTAACTTAAGGTATACATCATATAGTGATGAAACAATGTGTATACACTCTCGATATTATTATCAACAAAGGTCAACTATGGTTATTAGTTGTTAATTAGGGTCTCAACAAGTTTTGTGGGTGATATAATCCAATATATTGGAGAGTGGATATAAGGTTTAGTATGATAAGTTATTGGCGGGTCAATGTAGTTGAGTTATGATCTATTATGGTTCATCATAATCAAAAGTGCTTAATGGTATTAACAATTGTTCATAGTGTAGGTATTATAGAACTATATAGTAGACACATTTGTAGATAAGCAACACACCATTCTACACCTAGTAAGCTATGAGTTGGTTAGTAAGCTATGAGTTGGTTGGTCAATATGATTAATATAATACACCATTATACCATTATGCATATGGCCCATGTTAGGAGTAGGCTCACCATAGAAGTTATTGGACATTAGCTTGAAATGACTCATGACTAGTACACTAGGATAAATGAGGATTTCACTCTATCCTATAGTGATGCCAAAGTATGTCATAAGTGAAGTTAATAAACATGTGATAACAACCAATATAAAAACATAAGGATAACTTATTGGATATTAGCTTGAAATGACTCATGACTAGTACACTAGCATAAATGGGGATTTCACTCTATCATAGAGTGATGCAAAAGTATGTCATAAGTGAAGTTAATACGCATGTAATAACTACCAATATAAAAACATAAGGGAACCATGGAAGCTATAACAATATGGGGTGGACGTAAAATGATGTTAATGTATGTTTTTGTCTTAAGTGAAGTTAATGGGCATGCAATAATAATAATAATAATAAACATAAAAAAAAAACCATAGAAACCATAACAATATGAGTTAGGAACTATTCTAGCAAATAAAGTATAAAATAATAAGTCTAACATACATATAAAATGAAATGAAGTGAAAAATATTAAAATAAATGTATTAACAATGAACTATGGAGAAATTAAAATGATTAAAACAATGCATTTATATATTAAAAAAATCCTCTCTTTTTAAAATTTAATATTTTTTCTTAATGTTAAATTAATTTAAATTTAACATGTTTTAATGTTAAAAAAATTGTAACTATTTATAACTCTCTTTATTACAAATTTTATCATTACCATGTTATTACACTATTCTTTTGAAAATTTAAATATTTATATTCTTATATAATTTTAAAGTTTCTTACATTCATTATTTTTATATAATTTTAAAGTCTTTTACATTGATTATTCTCAATATGTAATTATTTATAACTCTCTTTATTAAAAATATTTTACAATGTTATTACAATATTCTTTTCAATAATTAAGTATTTGTATTCTTATCTAATTTTCAATTTTCTTATATTGATTATTCTTATATAATTTTAAAGTCTCTTACATTGATAATTCTTATATAATTTTAAGTTTCTTACATTCATTATTTACTATTAGATTAAAATCTAGTTTTATACTAAATCAATATAGATTTGTTTTTAAACTTTCATCTATCAAGGGGACGGATCCAATTTCTTGGGGTGTATACTCGGTTGTAGAGCACATTTCTCAGCTGGGTGCAATTTATATAAGTTAAATTATAAGATCATATTAATAATAAATATTTTAATATAATCTTTCATAATAGTATAATTTTATATGTTTTAATCATCTGCATATTGACATTTATATAAGTTAAGTTATAAGATCATATTAATAATAAATATTTTAATATAATCTTTCATAATAGTGTAATTTTATATGTTTTAATCATCTACATATTGACGATGATGGTAGTGGTGGTGGAAATTAGTTTTGAATTATAAGATAAATTGATTAAATGCCAAAATATATTTACAATTTTTATATTTTAAAGATTCATTAAAAGTTACTATTAAAATTTAAGATAAAAGTGGAACTTCAAATAGAATAACATCTTATATTATTTTTCTTATAAATAGATATAAATGATTTTGCAAAGAAAAACAAAGTAAAATACTTGCACAAAAAGTTAGATGAATCATTTTAAACAAATGTGTGACTAGTTTCCGACACAATCTTTAAAATAAACATAGAAGTAACACATACTATTAAATGAACATTGGAAAAATATGTACAATAAGGCTACAAGACCATACTTATTACTTAATTCACATTAAAAAAACATGTACATTAAGGCCATGAGCCCATTGTTGACATGGGTTTTGGGTAAGTGAGTTGCGCAGAGTCACGACAGCTATGCAAGCTCACACGGCACCGCGCAAGGCTAGATCAGCATGATGGGCGAAAGAATAAACGCTTTTGAATATTTAATGTATTAATTGACCAAGTTTTGTGGACATAGGTCATTAGTGGTTAGAAGTTAGTTAGAAGTGGACCTTTGATGTAAAGGCGCAAGCCTATATATAGAGCTAGCTTGCAATTGTAAGAGAATCATCATCAGTGGATACAAGTCCAAGTCAATATCTCAGAGTGGTCAATCTATTGTGATCTATCTATGGTCTTGATGAGTCTTCTGTTTTGAACAATCTGCGATCTGTTTGTGTTAGATACTAAATTTTGGGATGTAATGAGTCTCCTATTGTGGAGAAGAATTATTTGTTTTGGATCTGTTGCGCAGAATTAATATGACATGACGGTTGTTGCCTAAATGTTGTCTTCTATTTTCTTGTTTTCTCTGTTGTGATGTCAATGAGAAGTGTATTGAATATGTTTATGATTTACTGATTTTGCTGCAATGAACTGATGATGCGATGTATTCCATTTTTGTTGCAATTCTGATGAATGGTGATGAAGCTTATTAAAGTTGTTTTATGAAAGATACTGCTGTGATAAATGAATGATGTGATCTATTAGATCCATAGTTGTGAATATGAATTATGATAACTGTCTTAGTTTTGTCAAGTGACTTGGAGTAATCTAATAGTTATGTTGTCGAAGCCGCGGATGCCATATCTTCCCTTTTTACTGTCGGAAACTTGGTTTCGACAGCTCTCCCTTGAACATCTCGGGTGAGACTTCGTCTATTCTGCGGATGTTGCTCGACAGGGTAAAACCTGTCTGGGCCAGTGCTCAAGGAGATCGCGCTAGTTGGGCGTCGACAGAGTGAGAACCTTGTTGGTGAGGCTTTGTTGGTGGATTTTTCCAACAAATGGTTCTGTTGTCGAGACCGAGTTGTGATTGAAAGGAGGATATGTTTTGGCATCTGACTCGACTGAAGATCGAGGAGTGGTTTGGTCTAAAACTGTGAGAGTTTCCTGAAATAGAAAATTAGAATCCGAAGCTGTCAACGGGAAATTGGTTCGACAGATATATTCATGACGGTCCTCACGAATGGTTCTTTTGTGAGTTTCCTATCAACTTGTATGAGTGGTTGGTGAAGTTCACTTCTAAGAAGACAAACTTCCAAGGAGGAGAGATGACATCTTGGACTCCGGAGTTGATCTAGGAATTACAAGAAATAGACAATAAGGCATCGCGGGCTGTTGAGATGTGGTTGGACAGTATCCTGGAGGCCTACATTACTGAGTTTGCAGTTGATACCAATAAGTCATCTAGCAAAGTAGAAAGGGAGTTCTTCAATGGACCACTAGGTAGATGTTTGATGTCTCTGCAACTATCTATTAAATATCTTATCTGCAAAAAAGGTATTCTGAAGATGGACCAAGAGTAGTGGAACTCTGGTGTGCGGAGGCTGTAGACACCGCGATGAAATGGGGGAGACGCATGGAGAGGTAAGGGGTAGATGGGTATGACTTATGGTGAGATTGTGAAGGTCGTCAAGGAAACAAGTGGTTGTACAAGAGGAGGAGCAAGGTTTCGAGAAAAGAGGCAGAAGATAGGAGAAGGTCCTGCTGCAATCGAAGTGTGATACCACAAAGCAAAACCACACGAGACAAAGCGACCTCTTAGTGACGACGAGGATGACTAGGCCTAGGATATGCCCAGACTAACGGTAGGATCGAACCCCAGCAGTAACGTTTCTACACCTCTGCGCACTACTCTAACATTAGGAAGAAACATGCATTCTGCATCAACTTGCCCAATGTGTCAGTAGTAGTCTAGCAATAGAGTACCAGCCGGAGGAAGAAGGCCCAGAATGGCAGGTAAAGAAATGAAGCCACCAATATTTCATGGAAACGACACTGATGACCCAGAGCAATACTAGTTCTTGTGCGAGGCGATCTGGACTACCTGACAGACTGTGGGTGACGATGTCAAGAAAAGGCAGCTCGAAACCACCCTTAGGGGTCATGCACTAGATTGGTAGATGAGATTCATTCTAGTTCCTCAGGGAGGTACAGTGAAAACATTGGATGAGATCCGTAAGGGGTTATTTGAATAATTCAAGAAGCCGAAGTCTGAGGATCAGTACATTACCAAGTTAAAAGAAATCAAGCAGTTCCCCAATGAAACAATTTGGGATTTTGATCAATGGTTTAAGACGTTGATGGCTTGAGTCATCTTCCAGATGAGCGATGTTTAGCACAATTAGTGGTTCATCGCCGCGCTTGTCTCACATATCAGACAACCACTAATGCAGCAAAATATTGTGATGCAGAGCGAGGCTCTGGAAATTGCGATGAAATTAGAAGCATAATTGGTAGGAGAAACCACAGTTGGGATGAACCAGATTCAAGCACAGTTGGCCAATCTAACACTCCAAATGCAAGATATCAAGAAGGCTAAGGAAGTTCACAATGACCTTTGGTGCACCCGGTGTCATGTGGGCAGACAAACCAAGGATACATGTCCGACATTCCAAAATTATTTGCTTTCAAGAGCCCCGAACCCATTGAGCTGCACTGGTGTACAATGGTGCCGCATATGTCAAGTCTATGGGCATCGACATGAGAACTATGACTACATGCAAAAGATGGTTACCAAGGCAGAGAGTCTGTACTGTACCTTTTGTCGGTCAGTAGGACATGACGATAAAAACTGTCGAGCTTATGACTTGCTCTAGGAAAGGACAGATGATTCATACTTTGTGAAAGGTGAGGACCCCCGAGCAATGCAAGTGTAGCCACAGATGGCACATCCAGCAGCGCAGGTGTAGTATACACCGCCGCCTAGATGCAGTTTATCTTGTCACAACTGTAGCAACAGTTTACGTAGCTGCAACCACAGTTTGCTCCACGACCACAGTATAATCAGGTACTGGTCATTCAGCCTCAGCCTCAATATGTTCAAGCTACGCACTATGTCCAGCAGCAACCAAACCCCCTGCAGCAACAGTTGGCCTAGCCTCAGTTTCACCAAGGATGATTCTGAGGAGGATTTCGCGGAGGATTCAGGGGACGAGGAGGAGGCTTCGGTCGAGGAGGAGGATGAGGTCGAGAATCAATCTAGTGTTATACCTATGGAGTATTCAGGCACTACTAAAGGAAGTTTCCTCATGCGCAGTGTACATACTGTGTGGCCAGCGAGCATAATGTTGAAAATTTCCCTCAACTGATTGCAAAATGGTAGGCTCAAAGCATTCCTGAGTTGCAGAATGCGCAGACTCAGAACCAGCCAATGTTCCAAGTGCAGAACCAATTGACGATGCAGAATCAGATCCTGCCACAAACTCATACTCAGCCAACAAACCCACCGCTGAATCAGAACCCACCATTGAATCCAACCCAGAACCTAAATCAAGGATTGTCGGTTGCAACAATTCAAGCCAAACCGTGAACGAAGGATGTCAACGTTGGGGTTGTCACTCACACTGGTGCAACAACTGGAGAAGATGGACCGCGTCAGCAAGTTTGGTTTGCTAGAAAGAAAAAGATAGAATTTAATATTGCGATGGAGAAAAACACCTACTTCAAGGCCAAGCATGCAATCGGGAGAAATTCGGGTAAGTTACCTATTATCAAAATTTCATCTGCTTTTGATCCATCTATAGAGGAAGGACCATCGCGGCAGCATGGTACCTTGCAGAAATTCTTTGAGAGTTGTCTGTTGCTAGAAAGGGATCTCGAATCCCTTGTCAATCTTGAGAAGTTGTTGTACCACAGGAATAAGACATTAAAGTTGTGAACTCCTTACAAAAGAGGAAGACAGGAAAGGAGATGAGGATGAACATCCAGATCGAATATTGTGAGGTTGAATCTGTTATTTTGGATCTCGGATCAGATGTAAACATTTTGACCAAGAAAAATTGGTAGCTGATGGGGAAGCTGACATTGGGATGGTCGTTGGTGCAACTGCAAATAGCTAATCAGGAAAAGGTCCAGCCCATTGGTCGCGTAGTAAACCTGGTTGTCGATGTTGATAGTATGAAAATGTATGTTGATTTTGATGTGATAGAAGTGGTTGAATATGGAGGTTCCTATCCCACATTGCTAGGGATTGGGTGGGCTAATGATAGCATGATGGTTATCAATATCAAAAAATGGGTTATGATGTTTGAGAACCAGGATGTCAGGGTCATTACTCCCATGGACCGTCAAGAAGGACGTCGGTATATTGAACCTGTGAGGGATGAAGCCGGTAGAAGTTGGGATCATGCCTATATTATCCCTGAAGACTATATCCACCCTACCATCGATGGTGAACTTGGATGGCACAACGATAGTTCTGCATCCTCTGATTTTGATGATGCTTTGGAAAATTGGCAAAATAGGCTGCATGAGGTGTCGTTCAGGAAATGTGGGTTGATCACACAGTCTCTCCGTCACGTAGAAACTAAGATTGTCGAGTTCCCAATTTATGAAGGGCTTCTAGAGTTATCAAAATTCTTTCGAGAATTTGAAGAGAAAGTGTTTGAACCATAAAGGGTATTGGCCCTAGATATAGCACTAAAGGCTACCCTGGCTCGATGGTGGGTGACGCACAAGAAGATGATCCATGACTGGGGACAGTGTCAGAGATTGATGATGGTGTGCTTCGGTGATTCAGAGGTATATCATGCTGGGAGATATGATGGACGAAATGACCCCGCCAGGCACTTGATGGAATGTCAGGCCTTATGGGCATCGCAACCTAAAGATGAGTGGGTCCATGCTTTTGTTCATACTCTATATGAGATGCCGAGATCCTAATATGTAGCAGCAGAACTGCACAGAATTATAACCACTTTCGAGGAGTTGTCCATTTTCTTCACGCAGATGTTTAGTTTCCAGGATGCCAACCCAGAGGCACATAATGCATTTCAAATCATCTGTGACGTAGTGATGAAGGTCGTCCCTGTCACATACCCAGTTGATCTACATGTGCACTACTTGATGCAATCCATGATGACATGCTACAATCTATTTAGGGAACCTGAAGATGATGATGAGTTGTGGAATGTTAATATTCTGGAGTTATAAGGAATTCGTGATGTTGCAGCACCAGACATCCTGATGGATTCGATGAGTTGGTCGCTAAAGATCAGGAAATTCAACATTTGGTCGGAAGAGCACCTAAAATTTGCTAATATTGGGGACTATTGGGACGAGGAAACAATGGCCAAAATCAAGGACCTGCTGCATGAGTTCCAAGATCTTTTTTTGACACGATTCTCAAAAATTAAGGGGATATTATGGGAGCTGGGGGAGCTGAAAATACCATTGAAACTAGATGCAAGACCCGTGCGATAGAGGCCATATCGACTGAAACCACAATACAAGGACCGTGTGAAGGCTGAGATTGACCAGATGTTGGATACTGGGATCATCGAGCTTGTCATAGAATCAGAGTGAATAATCCTTATGGTGGTTCAAGATAAAAAGACCGGTGAAGTCCTCATTTGCGTCAACCTAAGAAAGTTGAATGATTCCTGCATGTATGATCCGTTCCCGACTCCATTTACAGATGAGGTCCTTGAAGAAGCAAGCAGTCAGGAGATGTATTCCTTTACAGATGGCTTTTCGGGGTACCACCAAATCCGAATTGCAAAGGAGGTTCACCATAAGACCACATTTGTCACTGAATGGGGTTGTTTTCAATATACAGTCATGCCCTTTGGGTTGAAGAATGAACCAGCAATATTTTCTCAGGTAGTTGTCCATGTGTTTAAAGACTTTATTCAAAAGTTCCTGCAAGTATATATGGATGATTGGACAATCTATGGGATAATTAGGGACCATATCGACAACTTGCCATTGATGCTAGAAAGGTGTCGACGACATCAGATTGCATTAAATTCTAAGAAGTGAATTTTATGTGCGTCGTTTGGAATGCTACTCGGACACATAGTATGTAAGGAAGTTCTATTGGTTGATCCAGGGAAGATCGCGCTAATTCTTAGTTTGTCACCACCAACGAATGTGAAGATGCTTCGAGCGATGTTGGGGCACATGGGGTACTGTTGCAGGTTCATCAAAGGATACGCTGCAATTACAGCCCTTATGGAGAAGCTATTAAATAAGGATGCTGCATTTGAGTGGAGTCAAGAATGTTAAGGAATTTTTGACACACTGAAGGCCAAGATGGCCTCCGCACCCATATTGGTATTCCCTGATTAGAACAAGGAGTTCCATGTGCATGTCGACGCCTCTTCTGTTGCATTGGGGGTTGTGCTTGTGCAACCAAGTGAGGGCGACCTGGATCACCCGATCGCATATGCCAGTAGGAAGTTATCGTTTACTGAAAAAAATTACACAACAACTGAAAGAGAAGGCTTAGTGATGGTTTATTCCTTGCAAAAGTTCAGGCACTATTTGTTAGGAGGTCACTTCAAGATGTTCACCGATCATTTCACCTTGCAATATTTCGTCAATAAGCCTGTGTTGTAGGGGAATATCTGTTGATGGATGCTACTTTTTTAGGAATTTGAATTTGAAATAGTTGTGAAGCCATGATGGTTGAATGTTGGTCCTAATCACCTATCTCGCATTGAGACCAAAGAAGAACCTACCAATATTGATGACGGATTGCCAGATGCGCAATTGTTCCGTGTCGACATCGCAGATGATTATTATGCCCCAATCATTTAGTTCTTGGCCACTGGTGTTGCTCTTGAGAACCTGTCAACCAGTCAGAAGAAGTAGTTTGTAGTAAAGGCTTCATATTTCTAGCTGATTGTTGGGCAGTTATACAAGCTTGGACCAGATGAAATATTGCAACGATGTATCCCACTGCATGAGCAGGGACCCATTCTAGAAGAAGCACATGCAGAAATAGTAGGAGGCCACTATGGAGGAAGGGCTACTACGCAGAAGGTGTTGCACACCGGGCTATGGTATCCTACGTTGCATAATGATGCCACAAACTAAGCACGGAGTTGTGATGTCTACCAGCGTGTCGGTAAACCATCACGGTGGGATGAGATGTCGCTTCTGACACAGGTAACTCTACAACCTTTTGATAAATGGGTCGTGGATTTTGTGGGTCCAATTAATCCATCGAGGAAGAGGACTGGTGCGCGATACATCATTACCGCAACTGACTATATGACCAGGTGGGTAGAGGCCGCACCAGTTGTGGATTGTACCATTGTGACAACAACGAAGTTCATATTTGAGAATATTGTGACATGGTTTGGGTGTACCAGGATATTGATGAGTGACCAGGGAAGTCATTTTATATAATGCACTGTGAGAGCACTAACTAAGGAGTTGAAGGTGCAACATAAGAAAATCACACCATACCATCCACAGAGCACGAATGGGACTGTTGAAGCGTTCAACAAAATTTTGGAAAGAGGATTGACAAAGGTATGTAATGCTAATCACGATGACTGGGAATTGAAAATTCTAGCAGTGCTATGGTCCTATCACACCCCTTGTAAATGGCTGACAGGACAGACACCGTTTAAGCTGGTATATGGGCAAGAGGAAGTCATGCCCATGGAATACATTGTTCCTAGTTTGCGCATCGCTGCGGAGACTGGCATGGATGGTGCAAAAGCATTAGAAGAGCGCATTGCATAGTTGATATAGCTTGAAGAGGACCGCTTTATTGCAAGCTTCCACCAGCGCGTTGCGAAGGATCGATAGAAGGCGTGGCATGATAGTCACATTAAGCATAAATAGTTTGCAGAAGGGGATTTGGTGCTATTATACAACAGAAAGTTCATGAAGCATCTAGGTAAGTTACAGATGCACTGGTTAGGCCTGTATCTTGTTCATTCAATTACTTCTGGAGGTGCGGTTCAGTTACAACAATTAGATGGTGCGGTACTGCCGATGCTCATCAATGAGAGTAGCTTAAATCCCTATAGGACGGGTTCAGAGCTGTGCGTCGCTTAAGGCTCTGTAAAAAAAATAGAATATTTTGTAAGATAGAAGCAAGACGATCCTAGGGGAAGAGGCCACGCAAGGATAGGAGTTAGTAGTGATGGTAGGGAGACCACCTGCGACAGCCGTAGGGCTGTGGGTTGGTCAAATCAACAATAAATGCAGGTAGTTAACACAATTAGCTGGAGATGCTTGTTGAAGTGATGTGCATTAATGGCTGATCTGACTGTTAGTAGGTTGATATTGTCGATGGATTTAGTGTCATTACTACTGGATTTGGTCATGATAGACACGGTGGATTTGGCAATGATGATTTTGAATTGGGAAGTGGCTATAAAAATTACACAGGACGCAGGAGGAAGGAATTGTTCAGAGTAGTTTAGTTGAGTGAGCAGAGTGTTGAGCTGAGTAGAGTTGAAGAGTATTGAGTGCGATTTGTGGAATAGAGGTGGAGGGTCGTCAGGTGCATAGTAAGGATTGGGGAGTGCGGCATGCTGAGTGACCCCTATGCAATTGAGATTTCTAGTGAGCAGGAATCCCCCTTTCATCCCATGGATGTTGAGGAAGAATTCATGAGCATGGTGGTAGGCTTTTCGTCGATCCCCAAAGGAAATAGGAAGGCTCAGAAGCCCAATTCCATGCCACTGCAAAAGAGGCACACCCACACTTTGGCTAGAATGCAAGGAGAGGGGAATACATAGACCGATATGTCGAGCTCAGGATTTATCGACTCTGCATCACCTAGGGGTGTCTCTGTCAATGATATACTAGGAAATGTCGCTCCAATGCATCTCAGAGCAAAGTCGAGATAGCCCACAAAGAGTCAGAAGTTTTTACCCAAATTGTCACCACTACCGGAAGGGATGACTTGTTCGGTAGATATCATCCCTGCCTTGATGAAGCTGAAGTTTGAAGACCACGATTTGATGTTGCTCAAACATTTCTGGGATGAGCCCTCTGAATTAGTTTTGACGGGGCCTGGTGCACTGATTCAGAGGATTCCTCAACCATGGGCGAGCAGGTTGAATAAATATGGATTGTTGGGGCTCATTAATATGCCTCACTTTTGGTGACTGAATGAAGCACAACTGAACGAAGCTCATGCATGCGTCAAACAACTCTTGGCCTACTTTCATGGTGGGGCATTCTGGTTGAATGAGCCTATTCCTATCACGGTCGACTTAATTGTAAACATTACGGGCTTGCTGAAGGCCGAGGAAGATCCGATGCAGTATATCCGTGGTCGGGATACCGACAAGAATCTTGCCAAGCAGCTAAAGGAGAGATTTGGCTTGTAGCATGATGGCCATGCCTATCATATCGACAACGTTAATGCACAGGTGGTGCATATCGGGGTGCGCATTTTGGCGATCAAGATTGTTAGAGGGAATCGATTGGTCCAGTGCAACTCGGGCGTGGTTGCATGTGCACAAAAATGCGCAGAGGGCATGCAAATGAATTGGTCCTTGTTTTTGCTTGACGATGCTCTCGCTACTAAGGTCAGGAAGCCATTTTCCTACAGTTGGATGTTAATTCTCATTGCGCTTGTTGCATGGATGGAACTTGAAGATTATCAACCGATGGTAGTCGATGCGGTGAAGGTGTGTTGAGGTGCATGCTATCAGAATTTGTGGTGGGTTGAGGAGCCCAGTTGACAGATGGATTTTGTGATCTATTTTTGGGTCTATTGGGAAGCACTACAAGCCGTCGCTGTCAAATTTACCCGCTTATCCCATTACGCAGCAGCTAAGTATCAACGGCTCATTCAGTTCTCTATCGGGCCTCATTCCATTTATAGTGAGGCACGGTAGGACCCCGAAAAGCAGTGGTTACCTCTGGCCTACAAAGTCACTAATGAATAATTGGATGCTCTTGTTCAGGAGTGGTCAGCTGAATGGCACAACCCCATGACCCAGGAGGAACTCTATAAGGATCCACTAGCTGATGCCCCGGATGAGCCTATCCATAAGGAGCTAAGTGTTCATGGCTCCGACAATGAATCGTCAACAGACCCTGATGTCGAAGCATAGAACATGCAGGGGGAAACTCGAATCAAATGGTGCCTAGAATATGACACAGGAAATGGGAGCCAACCAGGGATGGAGGCTCGACTGCAGCGGCTCATCAAAGAGGTCATTGACTACTCTGAGGCTACGATGCAAACGATACGAGAGTCCAACCAAGAAGGGTTTTCCGCGGTAAGAGATAAGTTGAATTCTATTTATGATGTTGTTTCCATGAAGACACCCGAGAAAGATGTCATGCATGAATTACCATCGATCAGAATCGAGCAGTGGGCTAGGAATGTTCAAGTTCCCCCAACTACGATCAACATGGGGAGTGTAGAAGTGAACCTGTTACTGCGATTGCTCCATAGCATTGCCTTGGATATTAACAAGTTACCCGCTTAGGCGCTTATGAAGCTGCAGCATGTTTTTGCCCAAGAATTGGTGGATAGACAGATGGAGCTTAGTGATGGGTATGTGCAGTCGTAGAGCGTAGCCAAGAAGCTGAGGAGCTACATCAGGTCAGGGTGCAGGTGGGGGAAGACAAGGTATGGGAGATTTAGGCATTGAAGGAAGCACAGGTCGAGCTGCAGTGCAAGGTTTCCGAGGAAATCACCGAGATTAAGAAGACATAAGACTGCCTTATCATTGAGAAGGTGCAACTGTGTGCCAGTTGTGGCATGGTCGAGTAAGCTGTCGATGAGGGCTGTCAACATATCTTTGAGAGCATGGCCGAGCTTGCTGCAGTCGCTAAGGCCAAGTAAATTGGGAAATTATTGTCCAACTCCAGGACACCAATATTTTTCTCAATTCCCTGGCCCATCCAGCGACACTGCCAGAGCAGGTTGTTGAACAAAAGGCTACTATTGAGGAGATAGTGGCTTAGTTTGAAACAATGGAGCAAGAAGCAAAGACAATCATGAAGGCGATGACATAGTTCTGGCACAACATTGTCCAAGACGAACAACTCGACCAGTTGACCAATCATGCACAAGAAGTTGAAGGACATTTGATGACACTAAAGACGTCACTGCGAGCATTGTCGCTCATAGTGTAGATCACACGATTTGAGGAGTTGAAGGACCTACAACAGAGAGCTTCCTGCACCCAAGAACGCCAACAAAATCTTTGTGCCCAGTTGGATGAGTTTGAAGAAGTTGGTGGGCAGTTGGTTATCAAAGCAGTCACAACACTGCAGGCAGTGCATGAAAGTTGACAGATGGTCGATGGAAATGCTAGGGAAGTGCACCCTGTGCAGTAGGATTTGCTCAACTGTAAAAGCGCTTCCAGAAGAGTCCAACTCCAGGTTTGAGAGATCTTGTAGCAATTTGAAGATTTCAAGGCCAAGACATCGACATATACCCTATCAACCTAACGTGGCTCGAGGATGAGCCACAATATTGTGTTAGGGGCCTATTGGCAGGGGTTTTAGGTAAGTGAGTTGCGCAGCGTCATGAAAGCTTTGCATTCTCACGCAACACCGTGCAAGGCCAGATCATCACGATGGGAGGAAGAATAACCGCTTTTGAATATTTAATGTATTAATTGACCACGTTTTGTGGACATAGGTCATTAGTGGTTAGAATTTAGTTAGAATTGTACCTTTGATGTAAAGGCGCAAGCCTATATATAGAGCTAGCTTTGCAATTGTAAGAGAATCATCATCAACGAATACAATTCCAAGTCAATATCTGAGAGTGATCAATTTGTTGCGATCTGTCTATGGTCTTGATGATTCTTCTATTTTGAACAATCTACGATTTATCTGTGTCAGATAATGAATTTTTCGATGTAATCAGTCTCCTCTTATGGAGAAGAATTATACTTTTTGGATCTGTTGCGCAGAATTAATATTACATGACGGTTGTTGCCTAGATGTTGTCTTTTGTTTTCCTGTTTTCTCTGCTATGATGTCAATGAGAAGTGTATTGAATCTATTTATGATTTACTGATGTTGTTGCAATGAACTGATGATGCGATCTATCCCAATTCTGTTGCAATTCTGATGAATGATGATGAAGCTTATTAAAGTTGTTTTATGAAAGATACTGTTGCGATAACACTGCTGTGATAAATGAATGATGTGATGTGTTAGATTCGTAGTTGTGAAGATGAATTGTGATAATTGTCTTAGTTCTGTCAAGTGACTTGGAGTAATCTGATAGTTATGTTGTCGAAGCCGCAGATGCCATATCTTCTCTTCTTACTCCCGGAAAATTGGTTATGACAGCTCTCCCTTGAACATCTTGGGTGAGACTTCATTCGCTCTGCAGATGTTGTTGGATAGGGTAAAACCTGTCTAGGTCGGTGCTCAGGGAGATCGCGTTGGTTGGGTGTCAACAGAGTGAGAAAACCTGTCGGCAAGACTTTATTGGGGGGTTTTTCCAACACCCATACTTTTACATAATCAACATTAAAAAAATCACTAGAATTTTCTTTACCTATTTATTAATGTACCAAATCATATTCAATACTATAATATTGTTACTATGCTTTTGATATGGAGTTAATGACCTCCTTATAATGTCATAATTTTATGTTAACCTCTATATTTTTAATATATCTATATTTTGCTAAAAATAATATTTGAGAACGAATGCTTAGTAGTTTACAAATGACCTTCACAAGTGTGGTCCCCCAAGTTATTTAACTTTTACTTGTACATTAGGTATATAGCCATAGGTTTGCTCTCATTAGGAAAAGATCCACTTTTATGAGTTAGGTATTCCAACCCTAATCCTCTTTGGTTAAACGAAGACCTTGCACTAGCTAATAGGTACAAAAGAAGTTTTGAATATCTAGGTGACAATTCATTCGATTATGAGCTCGTCAAGCTTTGTAATGCTCAAGATCTTATCATTTCCAACGGTCTAATAAAATGGTCAAATTATATCCCAATGACTTGTATTCATTGGGGCCTTGGAATTAGTGTTGTAGATTATGTGTTATCTAACATCTTTGTATATAAAAAAATAGTATATTTTTCCATCTTCAACAACCATGAACCTAAATATGAAGATAAGAATTTAATATAACACTAAATCTTGTCATGAATAGTGATCCCAAAGAGGAAAACTAACATGGCCAAAATCACCTGATCTTAGATAAAAACAAAGATGACCTTTTCCTTCATGTTTTAAAAAATCATATAATTCCTTTATTTAGTATGAACAATATAAAAGATATCTACCATAATTTCACTACAGCCTTCTCGTCGTCCATTAACAAGTTCTCTATTGAAGTCTTGGGTAAAAAGAGAGATAGTAAAACCAACCCTTGGTAGGTCAAGAGTGTAAAGATGTGAGAAAAAAAATTAAGCTACTACATAATTGCTAAAAGTGGAGAAGATAAATTGGTACAAATCTCTAATTAAAAGAAAGAAACAAAAGGTATATGAGTAAAAGGAAGTAAAATATTTTACAGATCTCTAAGATGGCTCCTAAGGAATTCGGGAGGGAAATTCTAACTCACAAAAGAAAATAAGTTTTCTCATTAGAAGAGGTAAACCCTTCTTACAATGAAGGAATTTTTCTCTTTAGAAGACATAGATTTTGGTGTTAAGCACCTAGAAAATGGAAAATACAAATACATTGAAGGTTACTAAGAAATAATATTCAAAATTGCAAATTCTATGCTCATCTTGCACATCCACAAAGGTTTCCCTACACCTTGGACCAAGAGGGTCATTATCCCTATTTTCAGAAGTGGGAATAAGAATAACCCCTCTAATTATCGGGCCATTATGATTATCCCTCTCCTAGGTAATTTATACAATATTATCTTAGAAAAGAAGATCAATGAGCGACTATAAATGAAAGGTAAGTAGGATACAGTCCAAGTAGGTCTTAGAAGGCATCACACAACCATGAACCACCTCGTTATGCTTAGGATCCATAGGAGTACTGTAATAACAATTTTAATCTTTTTTGTTTCTTTGTGGACTTTAGAAAAGCTTTTGATATAGTGCATAGAAAAAACCTATGGAATAGGTTAGAGGAGCTTAAGGTTCCTTCTGAGTTGAGAGCTAGCACGATAAGGGGCGCTCACACCAAATTGGTTCCACTTTTTAGTGCCACTTTAGAAATTGAAAATGCACATCCGAAAAGTAAATCTATAACACATATGTGTTATTGATGCTACGTTTAGAAAAACCCGAGCCAAAATCGTGGGTAAGGTTAGTTAGCGAATATCACAAGTGCGATATATTGCACTTGCGATTTGTAAATCCATTAAAAAAACAAAGGTCCGCGGCCTCAATTTCCTATTTGCACAGTGAAGGAAGTGATATCGAGACAGTGAAAAACCGCACCAACGATTTGAGTTTGACAATTTGGAGGCGCCTTTGGAGGATAATTTGCAAGGGACAATTTAGAACTTGGATCCAATGGGGGGTAAGTACTCATTTCTTCACAATTTCTTTCAAATTTTGTTTTTTTGTTAATTTTATAGTTTTTATATTTCTTAAAATGAATTTAATAAAACAAATTCAATTAAATCAAACAATGATATATTAAAACAATTTTTAATTTGTTGTTTTAATATTAACACATAATAGAAATGTTGAAGTTAATGTGCAAAATGAACCCACTAATAACCAAGAACCAAACCCAAACACAAACCCAAACACGAAGGGGGGACAAGACTAGAATTCAGAGATTCTGGCTCGTTTGGGTTCATTGAGGCGCCTTAGCTCATTGTTTAGAGGGGGAACCATTTGAGATAATCATTAGCTGAGCCATTGGATACCATAACAAACACAATTTCCAATGCCCAAGGAGCACTGTACAACATCAGCTCATACAGAGAATCCATGAGGCAATACTAATCTGATGGTTTGAGCTATAAAGAAATTAAAAAAACTAAAGATAGCCAAAGACCAATTGTTTTCATTATTCCAGGACCCTAGCACCGAATTGGTTCCACCCACCAGTCGAGCACACATTTCCATAGACTGGTGCGTGGAACCAAATGTGAAATCCAATTGGATGGATCGTTGGTACATGGTATTTGATGAAGACCCTCATGGGAATAGAGACATCCCTTTATATTTCCAGAGGAAGTTGTATGCAATGATTTATCTTGGGGAAACATGTTAACTATTTTAATATTTTAGAGTTACAGGGTGTGGGTCATGGGATGCCCCAAGATAGGAAAGGGGCTAGGACTAATTCTAACCGAGTGCTACGCCCTCCACGCACACCAAAACCCCCTCAAGAATATCCTCCTGCGGGTCCTGTGATTGATGATACATAGGAGGCCTTATTCAACTTGACAGATACATTGCTTCAACATGGGACTGTTTTCCAAGGCAATGTAGGTCAAGTGGTTGGCACTTCTGAGGTTGGCCCATCCCACACTCAGGATCCACATACTACATCTCCATACCGTACTATAGGTACAGATCGCATGAGAGACATTGAGGGTTCAAAGTGTCATGTTATTCCACACCCTTGCACAGTGTGTGGAGGCATATTCTATGGACCTGCTTCAGAGTTCCGGGGTGATGGATTACTCCGATATGTAAGTAAAACCCATTCTTTTCATATTATATTTTGTTTTATGTCATAATTTGAAATTGTTTCCTAATTTATTTCTATTTAATTATCTAACAAATTATGTGAACAAATATACAGATGGTGTCCCATCACACCCCAGATTCACATAGTCCAACAATCGATGTTGATAACATTGATGCAACGATCAATGTTGCATATGGTTTTGGTGCTTCACCATTAGCTGTAAGAACTTTACTTTTTAATTTGTCATTGTTATTTACATATTTATAGTAGAGATTGCAACATTCAATGTTTCCTAATTTGGATACAATATGTTTTATGCAGGGTGGGTAGGATGAGTTTGTGGAATCCCAACCAAGTCCCTCGCATGTAGAGGAAGACTCCCAGACATGCGTACAATTTTAATTATGCTTTTAATAATTCAACATTAATGCTTTTAAGTTTTAGAAATTTTATAATTGTATGTTTATTTTTTTTTATGTAGCATGATATCTATGCTAGCAGAATGACCTTTGTGATTGGGAACCCACCTCTCCCCCCCACCAGGTACATGTATGTTTAACTTTATTTGAAAAAATAATTTTTCATCCATCTTGTATATGTCTCGTTTTCTTTGTATTATATGACATTGAAATATGTTACTTTATGCACGTGTCTATTGACCCAATGGTTCTTGAAGAGCACCAAATCCAGTTTTTGGGTGACCCACCTCTCCCCCCCCCACCATGTACATGTATGTTTCGTTTTCCTTGAAAACATCATTTTCTGTCCATGTAGTATATATGTCTCATTTTCTTTTTATTATCTCACATTGACATATGTTAGTTTATGCAACTTCTAGTGAGGCAATGGTGCTTGAAGAGCACCAAATCGAAGTTGTTGGTGAACCACCTCTGACCCCCCAGCAGGTACATTTATGTCTCGCTTTCTTTTAATTGTGCTTTTAATGATTCAACATGTACTTTTTTAATTATTTGAAATTTTTTAATTGTATCTTTATCCTTTTATACGTAGGAATGTGATTTTGATTATGCTATCCAGCAAGCGGCCTTCTTCTCTAATGCATGTAGAAATCCTTTCAGCCCATTGACAGTTGTTCAAACCAATTGTTACACACCTCTTCACATCCCCTAGGTATATTTATATATTGCTTATCTTGCTTATATTGCTTTTTGTACATGCAAGTATCTTTTTCCTTGTTGCCCCCATTGATATGATGGCATTGACACATATACTATTTTATGCAACTTGATAGTGAGCTAGTGGTTATTGAAGAGCACCCAATTGGGGTCATCACTCACCCACCTCTCCGCCCCCCCAAGGTACATGTATGTCTCGCTTTCTTTGAAAACGTCTTTGTCCCTCCATGTAGTGTAGTTTTATTTGTACATGCAAGTATGTTTTTCGTGCACCCATTTATATTTTGACATTGACATATATATTATTTTATGCAGCTTGATAGTGAGAAAGTGGTGCTTGAAGAGAACCCAATTGGGGTCATCCCTCACCCACCTCCCCCCCCTCGCCAAGGTACATGTATTTCTCGCTTTCTTTGAAAAAGTCATTGTCCCTCCATGTAGTATAGTTTTATTTGTACATGAAAGTATTTTTTTCGTCCAGCCATTGATTTTTTGACATTGACATATATATATATATATTATGCAGCTTGATAGTGAGCAACTGGTGCTTGAAGACCACCCAATCAGGATCGTTGTTAGTGAGGCACCACGACCCACCATAACTTAATCACATACAGTAAGTAAAAATGTTATATTGGTTTGGAATTTGAACAAATGTACATAGAATTTTTATAGGTTGGTAAACTAACTTACAAATTTTTGTTTGTCTGCAGTCTCCGCTAATGCGACCTATCCCTCTTGTTCAGCGTTGGGGATTGCCACTGAGCAGCCGGAAAATAAAGCTACACTTCTCAGAAGACATTGTAAGTGGCAGTGAAAGGGGGGATAAATAGAATAAATGTATAGGGGGGATACATACATGTAACTTTTTGTTTGTATACACACAGATGTACAGTTTGATCCACTATTTTGTATTATGGCCATGTGGCATGGCATTTTTTGTAACATTATTTGTATACATATGTAATATAAAGCAAGGTTCAAATTTATACATATATGGTTGCCTTGATTTTGGAACATGATATGTGTGGTTCACCTATGTGATAGTATGATATGTGTGGTTCATCTATGTGATAGTATGATATGTGTGGTTCACCTATGTGATATTATGATATTATAGACCTTATCATGACATATCATACTGACTATTTGAAGATTTCCAATACTTCAAGGAAGAATTTATGACTCATCCAACTAAGATCAAGTAACCATTAAGTAAGTCATGGGAGATAATCATTAGACACCATAACCATAACCATACCATACAACTACCTAAATTCAACTATCATCAACTTTTTAACATTATGGCTATCCTAAACTTTTTAACATCATAACCATACCATACACTACCTAAATTCCATTCACTAACATCAGAACACTAACATCATAACATCATAGCCATACCACTAACATCATAACATCATACATGTGCTTCTACTTCTAAGTCATGCATGCATGTGAACTTCCACTTGTGATCCATGTTCAGCTGTATTCATTTTGTTTCATGTATGTGCATAGCCTACTTATATGGCCTTTTGGTTTCTACTTGAATTATACTAACCAATATAATGATCTAAAACTAAAGATACTAACATCATACCATACTAATATACCATACCATACCCTACAATACTAACATACCATAACATACTAACATCATACCATACTAACATACCATACCATAATAATATATCATACCATACTAATATACCATATCATACCCTACAATACTAACATCATACCCTACAATACCCTATGATACTAACATCATACCATACTAACATACCATACCATATTAATATACCATACCATACCCTACAATACCAACATACCATACCATACTAATATGCCAAACCATACCCTACAATACTAACATACAATAACATACCATAACATAACATATCATAACATACTAACATCATACCCTCCAATACCCTATGATACTAACATCATACCATACTAACATACCATCCCATACTAATATACCATACCATACCCTACAATACTAACAAACCATACCATACTAATATACCATACCATACCCTACAATACTAACATACCATACCATACTAATATACCATACCATATCATACCCTACAATACCCTATGATACTAACATCATACTATACTAACATACCATACCATACATATCATGCAATTTGTAGTTCATGAAACCCTAGCCGTTTTTCAATTTGCACATGTGCATGTGTTTCTACTTCCATCTCATAACTTGTAAAGAGGTCACAAAACCCTAGTTCCATCTCAAAACTTCTCAACCCTATTTATAGCATGCAATTGCAGTTCATGAAACCCTAATTGATTTTCAATTTGTACATGTACATGTGTTTCTACTTCCATATAATAACTTGTAAAGAGGTCACAAAACCCTAGTTCTATCTCAAAACTTCTCAACCCTAGTTATAGCATGCAGTTGAAGTTCATTAAACCCTAGTTGGTTTTCAATTTGTACATGTACATATGTTTCTACTTCCATCCCATATATTGTAAAGAAGTCACAAAACCCTAGTTCCATCTAGTTCCATCTCATAACTTCTCAACCCTAGTTATAGCATGCAATTGTAGTTCATGAAACCCTAGTTGTTTTTCAATTTGTACATGTACATGTGTTTCTACTTCCATCTCATAACTTGTAGAGTGGTCACAAAACCCTAGTTCCATGTAATAACTTCTCAACCCTAGTTATAGCATGCATTGTAGTTCATGAAACCCTAGTTGGTTTTCAATTTGTACATGTACATGTGTTTCTACTTCCATCTCATAACTTGTAAAGAGGTCAAAAAACCCTAGTTCCATCTCAAAACTTCTCAGCCCTAGTTATAGCATGAAATTTGTAGTTCATGAAACCCTAGTTGGTTTTCAATTTGTACATGTACATGTGTTTCTACTTCCATCTCATAACTTGTAAAGAGGTCACAAAACCCTAGTTCCATCTCATAACTTCTCAACCCTAGTTAAAACATGCAATTGTTGTTCATGAAACCCTAGTTAGTTTTCAATTTGTACATGTACATGTGTTTCTACTTCCATCTCATAACTTGTAAAGAGGTCACAAAACCCTAGTTGGACATCTCATAACTTCTCAACCCTAGTTATAGCATGCAATTGTAGTTTATGAAACCCTAGTTGGTTTTCAATTTGTACATGTACATGTGTTTCTACTTCCATCTCATAACTAGTAAAGAGGTCACAAAACCCTAGTTGGACATCTCGAAACTTCTCAAACCTAGTTATGTCATGCATTTTTAGTTCATGAAACCCTAGTTGGTTTTTAATTTGTACATGTATATGTGTTTCTACTTACATCTCATAACTTGTAAAGTGGTCACAAAACCCTAGTTCCATCTCAAAATTTCTCAACCCTAGTTATAGCATGCAATTTGTAGTTCATGAAACCCTAGTTGGTTTTCAAATTGTACATGTACATGTGTTTCTAGTTCCATCTCATAACTTGTAAAGAGGTCACAAAACCCTAGTTCCATCTCATAACTTCTCAACCCTAGTTATAGCATGCAATTGTAGTTCATGAAACCCTAGTTGGTTTTCAATTTGTATGTGTACATGTGTTTCTACTGCCATCTCATAACTTGTAAAGAGGTCACAAAACTCTAGTTCCATCTCTAAACTTCTCAGACCTAGTTATAGCATGAAATTTGTAGTTCATGAAACCCTAGTTGGTTTTCAATTTGTACATGTACATGTGTTTCTACTTCCAGCTCATACCTTGTAAAGAGGTCACAAAACCCTAGTTCCATTTCATAATTTCTCAACCCTAGTTATAGCATGCAATTGTTGTTCGTGAAACCCTAGTTGGTTTTGAATTTGTACACGTACATGTGTTTCTACTTCCATCTCATAACTTGTAAAGAGGTCACAAAACCCTTGTTGGACATCTCATAACTTCTCAACCCTAGTTATAGCATGCAATTGTAGTTCATGAAACCCTAGTTGGTTTTCAATTTGTACATGTACATGTGTTTCTACTTCCATCTCATAACTTGTAAAGAGGTCACAAAACCCTAGTTGGACATCTCAAAACTTCTCAAACCTAGTTATATCATGCATTTGTAGTTCATGAAACCCTAGTTGGTTTTTAATTTGTACATGTACATGTGTTTCTACTTACATCTCATAACTTGTAAAGTGGTCACAAAACCCTAGTTCCATCTCAAAATTTCTCAACCCTAGTTATAGCATGCAATTTGTAGTTCATGAAACCCTAGTTGGTTTTCAAATTGTACATGTACATGTGTTTCTAGTTCCTTCTCATAACTTGTAAAGAGGTCACAAAACCCTAGTTCCATCTCATAACTTCTCAACCCTAGTTATAGCATGCAATTGTAGTTCATGAAACCCTAGTTGGTTTTCAATTTGTACATGTAAATGTGTTTCTACTTCCATCTCATAACTTGTAAAAAGGTCACAAAACTCTAGTTCCATCTCATAACTTCTCAACCCTAGTTATAGCATGCAATTTGCAGTTCATGTAACCCTAGTCGGTTTTCAATTTATACATGTACATGTGTTTCTACTTCCATCTCATAACTTGTAAAAAGGTCACAAAACCCTAGTTCCATCTCATAACTTGTAAATAGGTCATAAAACCAATCTAATGATAAAAACCTAAAGAGATCATATAAACCTTAGCCCATTTTGATTGTTATTCATGTACATTTGTTTCCAATTCTAAGTCATGCATGCATGTGAACTTCGACTTGTGATCCATGTTCAACCCTATTCATTTTGTTTCATGTATGTGCATAGCCTAGGTATATGGCCTTTTGGTTTCTAATTAAATGATACTAACCAATCTAATTTGATCTTCAAACATAAAGAGGTTATAAAACTCTAGTTTTTAGTTACATGTCTCAATTTGTGAACCCTTTTGATGTAATTGTAACTTCCAAATGTATTCACTTGTATTTCTTATGTATTGTAACCCAATGTTTATTCTGGGATGTGTCTGTAATGTAATTGAGTCATGTCATGCCCCGATGTTCTGATAGGGAGTTTCTATAATATAAACAAGTCATGTCAAGCCATTGTGGGTAACTCTCCTATTGGTCAAGGGTTAAAGTCCCCGCAATTCCGGGGCATTAGGGTTATTAGACTCTCCTAGAGAAGTCATCCTTAGTAGGTTATTGTCAAGTCAGGAATTAGTATAAATAGAGAGTGAGCATCTCTATTTATCACACACTCACTCACACTTAGTTGTAGCACATAGCTAAGGAAGAAGAAGAAACTGGGGCTAGGAAGAAAGAGGCTACCATTGTCAGGAGATCATCTTACTATTTTGGGGTTTTACTTTTGGTGCTGATTCTATCTCTGAGGAAGTTGCGGGGATTTCTCCATTTATGGTTTCCGTGAGGAAAAACACTGTGTTCATTGTCTCTTGTGTTTGATTGTTGTGCTTGTTATTCTCTCGGTTAAAATATCCTAATATAATGCTAGCTTAATGTTAAAAATATAACATGGTATCAGAGATAACTTGAGAACAAGACACTGTGCAGCTGTGGAAACTAGGGCTTCCTACTTTGTGGATCTCTCTTCATAGATTTTCAGCAAAAGAAGTTTGGACTAACTTTCCTCCCTAGGGTATATCTTTCTGTTGAAGCAGAATCCAATTCTGAGCTTTTTCAGTTTTGGAACCGACAGTGCTGTCGGAAATTAGGGCTTTCCAAAGAAGTGGAATTTTTCAATGAGCCCAGGCCTGGATTGATCTCCTCAGAATCAAAGTTTAGAGATCAAGATCAAAGTATTTGGTTGGACAAAACTCTGGAAAATCCAAACCCTAATCTGCTCCTGAACCAGCACTGCAGAATTCATCAAAGGAAATTTGAGGTCTAAAATGGGCCTCCTAAGGAAAATAATAAAATAATAGTTATTAATTTTGGAGGAAGAATGAAAAAAACTACTTTTTGTGTTCGTATTTTCACCATATCTCCCTGTTTTTTTACTCAAATTCTGAGCGGGAGAGCTCATTGGATGTGGAATTTAATTCTGCATCCAACGAGTACCCACACTGCATACTTTTGACAACCCCCGCTACCCCAAAAACAAGAAATACCTGAAAAAACATGATGATGACATCATCATCACATTTTTTCATGTATTTATTATTTTTGGGGTAGCGAGGTCCGTCAAAAGTATGCAGTGCAGGTACTCGTTGGATGCGGAATTAAATTCTGCATCCAATGAGCTCTCCCTCTTGAATTTTGAGTAAAAACACAGGGAGATATGTCGAAAATACAAACAAAAAAAGTAGTTTTCTTTTATGACAAATATGTCAATTCAACTATTATGGTTGACTCATTTTATTGAAATTCTATTGGTTCTTGAATTCCAACTCACAAAATTTATTGTTGGCGTGTTTTCTTATAAGGCCCATTTTAGACCCCAAATTTCCTCTAATTCAGCTCCAAATCCAGATCTGACATCTTGACCTGGTAAGATCTAAATCTTTTGTATTTCCATTTGAGGTTCTCAGTTAAGATGTCTCATCATACCAAGCTTGATGAAAATCTTGAGAGAGCTGATAACTTCCGAGCCTGGAAGTATAGGATCTCCCTAGTCTTGGAAGAAAATGAGTTGGACTCCTACATCAATGAGGATGTTCCAATTCCAAAGGAAGATGAGGCTAAGGCCTTACACAAGAAGAAGTTAGTTATGGCAAAGAGGATTATTGTTGATTCAATCAAGGATCACCTCATACCACAGGTGTCCTCCCTAAAGACACCTAAAGCTATGTTTGATGCCCTAACCAAACTGTTTGAAGGAAAGAACATAAACATGAAAATGACTTTAAGGAACCAGTTGAAGAATGTGAAGATCCAGAATGCAGAGACCTTCTAGTCTTACTTCACAAGAGTCTCTTAGATCAAGGAACAACTAGAAGCAGTGGATGAAGAAGTGGAAAATGCAGAGATTGTAATGACCACCTTGAATGGTCTCCTTAGGACATGGGATTCTTTCATTCAAGGGATCTGTGCCAAAAATAAGTTAGTCAAGTTTAGCAGACTTTGGGAAGAATGCTCACAAGAAGAAGCTTAGATAACAACTCGAGAAGAAAAGATGGGAAGTGAAGATCAAGCTCTCACAGTTCAATCCAAGAAACCCATAAGGGACCATCATCATCATCATTCTAAAGGTAAGCACTCTTCCTACAAGAAATCTCAACTCATATGTTATACTTGTGGTGAAATAGGGCACTTTGCCAGAGATTGTCCTAGAAACAAAATAAACTCTCACAAGAAGAAAAATAACAAGAGAAGACATCATGCTCATCCTGCAAAAGATGATGAACCTTCCTCAAAGAGAAACAAGCAATAAAGTGATGATTCTTCAAGTGATGAAGAATATGTTTTGATTTTCGCTCTCATGGGAAACATCACACATAGAAGCAATGATTGGATTATAGACAGTGGGGCTTCCAAACATATGATGAGATTCAAAGAGTCTTTTGTGAGACTGTCAGAACATGAGTCACCTCACAAGGTGAAGCTCGGAGATGACTACCAGTATCCAATAAAAGGTAGCGGGGAATCCTCCTATAAGCTAGACTCTGGAAAGTCCTCGAAGATGAAGGATGTATTGTTTGTACCAGGACTCAAGAAGAGCCTCCTCTCCATATCTGCATTATATGTAAAAGGCATGAGGGTTGCATTTGTAGATGGCCAAGTTCTCATGTGGCCAAAAGGAAAGACCTTCGATGATGCAGTAGTGATTGGGGAACAAGAGGGAGGTCTATACAAATTGAAGGGCCATCCAGAGCAAGCCTTGATCCATGACACAATAGAGCCAAATGAACTTTGGCATAGAAGGCTTGCACATGTGCATTACAGAGCACTACCACTTGCAAGAAAATCTATTGAAGGTCTTCCAGAAATTCAAGCAAAACATGATGGAGTCTACAAAGGATGTGCGAAAGGAAAGAATACAAAGAAGACATTTCCAAGTAGTGAGAGCAAGTCAAAAGGAATCTTGGAAACCATCCACTCCGATGTATGCAGACCAATGTCATCAAGTTCACTAAGTGGGTATGTATACTATGTTTCTTTCATTTATGAATTTTCTAGGAAGACACGGATTTATTTCATGAAGAACAAAGATGAAACTTTCAGCAAGTTCAAGGAATTCAAAGCCTTGATCGAGAATCACACTGAAAATAAGATCAATACCTTTCGATTAGTTAATGGTGGAGAATTCCCATCAAATGAATTCAAAGATTTACGCAAAGACTCGAGGATTAAGAGGGAGTTGTCCACTCCATATAATCCACAACAAAATGGGATTATAGAAAGGAAGAATAGAACTATCATGGAAGCTACAGAGCTATGCTTCATGATCAAGATCTTCCTATGCATTTATGGGCAGAAGCTTCCTGAATAGCGGTGTATGTACAGAACCGTACTCGACACAGGGTACTCGAGAATAAGACACTTGAAGAAGTCTTTTCTAGCAAGAAACTAGAAGTTAGCCATCTTATAATATTCGGTTGTCCAGTGTACATACACATTCCAAAAGAGAAGAGGACAAAATTAGATCCTTCAGGAAAGAAGGTATATTTGTGGGATACTCTGAAAGCTTGAAGGCTTACATAATATACTTCCTAGGATTTAGGAAGATCGACATCAGCAGGGATGTGACATTTGATGAAGACTCAGCTTACAACAAATCCAAAAAGAGACCTGCTGAAGAACCTGAAGTAGTAGAAGTACCCAAAATTCATGATACAACCATGAACGAAGAAACTCAAGAAGAAGATCAAGAATTTGAAGAACCTCAAGAACCTATAGATCCACCTCAGGAGAAGAATCCTCACAAAAAGAAACCTTCTTGGGTATGAGAATCTATCCAAGGTGCAGAAATATATGGATCTCCAGAAGAGAATCATACAGAAAGAAAGAGAACCAAGTCCTTCTCTGGTTATGTAGCATTATTATGTGATTTTATCGATAAATAACCTTCCAATTATGAAGAAGCGGTAGAAAAAAAAGAATGGAAGGATGCTATGATCGAAGGATATCAATCAATCATGAATAATGATGTTTGGGATGTTGTCCCAAGACCAGAAAGGAAGTTTGTTGTAACTTACAAATGGATCTACAAGATCAGGCATGCTACAGACGGTAGCATAAAAATAAAAATAAAGCAATATTTGTTGCTCGTGGTTTCTCCCAGAAAGAAGGAATATATTATGAAGAAACCTTTGCACCTGTATCCAGATACACTTCCATCAGATCAATACTTTCTCTAGCTATAGTGATGAAATGGAAGATACACCAAATGGATGACCAGACTGCTTTCTTGAATGGTGTAGTGGAAGAGGAAGTGTATGTGGAGCAGCCACTCGGTTTTGAGACACATGATAGGGAGTCTCATGTATGTAGATTAAAGAAAGCCCTGTACAGTTTGAAACAAGCACCCATGAAATGGTATGACAGAATTGATAGCTTTCTATCCAATTTGTTCTTTACCAAGAGTAAAGCAGATTCCAACCTTTACTACAAGGTTGAAGATGGCAACCCAGTGATGCTTGTAGATGATCTGTTTGTAACAGGTGTGGATGGGTTGATTGCTGATACGAAGAGGAAGTTTGTTTCCGAGTTCAAAATGAAGGACTTGGGTATGATGCATTATTTTCTAGGCATGGAGGTGTGGAAGAATGCAGATGGAATTTCCCTAGGACAAGCAAATTATACAGTAGAGATACTGAAGAGATTCAGGATGATGTACTGCAAGGCCATGACCACACCTATGGCATCGAACCTGAAGCTATTGAGTTATGCTTCATCAGAAGTGGTTGATGCTATGATGTATCATCAGATGATTGGGTCCTTGATGTACCTGACGAACACGAGACCAAATATTTTCTTTGCTATGAACACCTTGAGCCAGTTCCTGAAAGATTCGAGACATGTTCACTTGATTTCTGCAAAGCATATTTTGAGGTACCTGAGGGGTATAGTTGATTATGGGCTCAATTATGAGGTGAGTTAGAAGATTAACCTGGAGGGTTATGTTGATTCATATTGGGCAGGCAGTGCCATTAATAGGAAGAGCACTTCCAGGTGTTGCTTCAGTATGGGATTAGGTGTGATCTCTTGGTTTAGCAGGAAGCAATCTTGTGTGGCACTGAGTATAGCTGAAGCAGAGTATGTCGCAACTTGTTCAGCTAGTTGTGAGGCAGTATGGCTAAGGAAGCTACTGTTTGATTTATTTGATCTCCAATTGGATGCTACTTGTATATATTGCGACAACCAGAGTTGTGTGAAGTTTTTGGAGAACCCGGTGTTCCATGACAAGTCGAAGCATATCGAGATCAAATATCACTATATCAGGGATATGGTGCAGAGAGGAGTAGTGAAGCTCCAGTATGTTGTGACAAACAAATAGATAGCTAATGTGTTGACAAATCCATTAGCTAGAGTGAAGTTTGAGTACTTCAGGGAGAAGCTTGGTGTTCTCCAGATCGAGGTTCCTTCCACGGGGAAGTGATGAGTCCGTGAGCCATTCTGACAGGGTGAGAGGATTGGTTCCTTCCATGGTCAGATGTATGGGCTGAGCCATTCTGTCATGGTGAGAGGATTGGTTCCTTCCATGTCATATATGAGTGCTGAGCCATTTTGATATGACTGTAGGATTTGTTACTACATGATCATATATAAGGGTTGTTTCCGTTCTTTGAATGGAGGTGCCTGATCAGTTACTAGGAATACTCGGTCTAGGACTGAGGGACTTTTTGATATGACTGTGAGATGTAGTATTACATGATCAAATGTGAGTGCATGGCCATTCTGATGTGATTGATGGATTGGTTCCCACTTGATCAGATATAAGGGATGATACCATTCTCTAGGAGAATGGAGGCACCGAGTCAGTTACCAGGAAATCTCAGTCTATGACTGAGGGCCATTCTTATATGACTATGGGATGTGTTCTCACATGATCAGATATGAGTGCTGGGCCATTTTGACAAGTCAAGGTCAAATGTAAGGGCTGTGCCATTCTGACGAGTCAAGGTTAGATGTAAGGGCTGGGCCATTCTAACGAGTCAAGGTTAGATGTAAGGGCTGGGCCATTCTGACGAGTCAAGGTCAGATGTAAGGGCTAAGCCATTCTGACATGGTGAGAGGATGAAGTTCCTTCCATGGTCAGATATAAGGGCTGGGACATTCTTACATGGTGAGGGGATTAAGTTCCTCTCATGGTCAAATGTGAGTTTTGGGCATTCCTTTTTGACAATTCAAGGTCAAATGTAAGTGTTGGACAGGCCATTCTGACTTAGGGTCAAATATAAGCGCTGAAGAAGACCTGCATGAAGGCTAGGCCTACACCTAGCATGAAAAAGGGCTGGCTCTGTAGAACTTCCTGTGATGAGAAGAATCATGAGATAGCACCCGTGATGATCTAGTAATGATGATCCAGCAGTGATGATCCAGGTCGAGTGATGATCTAGATCTAGTGATGATGCTCCAGTGATGATCCAGATCAAGTGATGATCCAGATCCAGTGATGATGCTCAAGTGATGATCCATATCGAGTGATGATCTAGATCCAGTGATGATCCAGATCCAATGATGACCCAGATCCAAAGATGAACATGACTTGAAGATGAAGATAACTTAAAGATGAAGATGAATTAAAGATGACAAGGAATCGAGGATGATCTAGATGATACAGAGAAGAAGACTTGTGTTGATAAATTGTGTCGAGAGAATACCTTCCTAGTTAAGAGGGAGTGTTGATGTAATTGTAACTTCGGAATGTATTCACTTGTATTTCTTATGTATTGTAACCTGTTGTTTATTCCAGGATGTGTTTGTAATTTAATTGAGTCATGTCATGCCCCAATGTTTCGATTGGGAGTTTCTATAATATAAACAAGTCATGTCAAGTCATTGTGGGTAACCCTCTTATTGGTCAAGGGTTAAAGTCCCCGCAGTTCTGGGGCACTAGGGTTATTAGACTCTCCTAGAGAAGTCAACCCTAGTAGTTTATTGTCAAGTCAGGAATTAGTATAAATAGAGAGTGAGCCTCTCTATTTATCACACACTCACTCACACTCAATTGTAGCGCATAACTGAGGAAGAATAAGACAATGGGGCTAGGAAGAAAGAGTCTACTACTATCAGAAGATCATCTCTGAGGAAGTTGTGGGGTTTTCTCCATTTATGGTTTCCCCAAGGAAAAAAACTGTTTTCATTGTCTCTTATGTTTGATTGTTGTGCTTGTTATTCTCTTAGTTAAAATATCCTAATATAATGCTAGCTTAATGTTAAAAATCTAACAAACCCTAGTTTTATTATGTGGGTTGTTGGCTTATACTTTAGTACAAGAATAATATAGCCTATGAACCCTACCAACACAGGCACGGTCGAGGGTTTGTACCTGTGAAAGGAAATAGGTCGAGTTAACAATACATAAATTAAATTTCTAATTTAGGTACTACTAATTTACTTTTTTGTACCTTCTTGTATGAGATATGATATGTGATCATAGTCTGTAGAAATGTGTGTCTGATCATCTTCCAAATGGTCTATTTCAGTAACCCCCTTGAAATTGGTGCCAAGTGTCACTTGATCCCATGTATCAACTGTATCTGTGTACTCACAATCATCCCATTCATCAATGCTACAAGAACTGCAAAAAAAAGTAGTTCAATCTTGTCCAAATTTGTAGGGTCAAGTTGTCTGAGCTTCTAATTGAATGAAACTATCGAGTTCCATGCACTGTGTCCACCCAATGTTTTTGGGATCAGTCTACATTGGTCACCTCCCAGAATATTCTCCACACTAGGTGTTTCCTTTTCAGTTGTTCTCCCATGACAGATGCACACCATTTCATTATAAATGCAACATCTCAAAGGCAAGCACCTGTAAACTTCATCTCTTCCCTTTGAAGAAATTTTTTTATGCATGCACCAGCACCATCGTGCTCTCCTTTTCCATGACCAGTTTCAAAGTAGTTCCATATATGTGGCACCTTGTATTTTATGTGCAACAAACACAACCATTGAAATACACGTGCAATCTTGAACTATCTAGCACAACCATCTGACCAAATGAAATGATGATAAAATGGTATATCCATAGCTATCACATGATCATAGAATAATTTAAAGCAATGCTGCATGTAATGGATTTCATGGGTCCGGTCATCACTTATGTAGAAGTGACTTTCTTTCAGTATCACATGTTTCTCTTCATTGCTATCTGGCCCATGTCGATACGTGATATGGACCATTATGCTCACTTGCTCTGCGTGATAATATTGACTTTGTATTTCATTTTGTGGTTGTAGGGTGTAATTTTCTACAAATTCAACCACTGATAGTATTGTTCAGAGAGGAAAGGTGTCCTGGCATATTCTGAACTGCTCATATTGCCACCGTGCCATATTGACATGTTGAATGCACTATTGGATCTTTCCACAAAACTCTGAAATAAAATCACATACTTGCACTTGGTGTAAAAAAATAAACAGTGTAAAAAAATAAATAGTGTTAAAAAACAACATAAAAATATGTACATGTAGTCACCAGCTTAATGTACACGAAGTCACCTATGAAGTCACCAATTTAATCTTCCTGCTTTCTTGGCCATCATGTAGCTGATATGTCTCATACTGATAGTTCTTCTTCTCAACAATTGCATTCCCAAATGTTTGATCTTCACTCTCATGGATGCAAACTAACCATAATGATAGCCCTCCACAAATGTCGCAAGAACCTTCTACATATTGTTTTAAGTAATGTGTCTTCTCATCTTTCCTTGGACACATCATGCTATGAATGAAATCTTTGGATGGCATTGGAGGTACTGTGCTTGAGCATTCATGCACATGGTTAGGATGCAAAAAATGACGTATATGTGCAAATGTGTGATAATATAGATCAAAATCTATGTGGTATGTACAACAACAAGTGTTCCGGATGGTATTTATTCTAACATACCAAGGCTAGCATTTTTCAAGAAGGCCTAGTGTTATCGTGCCAAAATGTGTGCACTAGTCCCTTCACTGCTTCGACTAACTTCATGTCTTTGCAGGGAAACCTACCACTAACTTCCCATAATGTTTCCATTTGTCCCTCTACATCAAGGTTGTCTCTTCTTACTGAACATTTTTTAAGTGTCTTTGGTAAAGGCACAATTTGTGATGTGCATTTAAGAAAACGATGTTGTCTTGTGGATCTACATACAATTGATTCAGCCAATATGCAGTGAGCCACATTACAGTCCCATGAACGAGTTTTTTGACCAATTGATGTGAATGTAGCAACATGAGATTTAACAATGTGATTACTTGATTCGATATTCTTCAATGTTCTTATGCCTAAATTTGTTCTAATAGTTGCTATATTTCTAGATTTAAGCAAAGCTAAAAACAATTGGCATTTAACGGCTTTGTATTTGTTATCAAAATATTGTTTCATTATTTGAGAACAATGACGAAGGATAGTGCATTTAGCCACCTTACCTTCCATGGAAGTCAATTCTCTCTCGTCCACTTGTATGCATTTAGGAGTTCTCTTTCGTTTTGATGCAAGATTTCTTTCCATTTGAAATGCTGGAGTGACATTTACATCCACTACATGCTCACAACTTTGATTTGGAGATTGAACCACCTGGCATGGTTGTTGCTGAGTCACATTTGCATAGGGAGTAACATAATTATTGAACTCTTCACAATATTTTTTGTTTAATAATGGATCAATAATATCATCTCCCCTATAAACGGCTTCCTTTAATGTTGCATTATCTTCCTCAGCCTCTACGTCAGGTATTTGTTGAGCGAGAATGGGAAATATTTTCTCATCCAATGAATGCCGATAATTTCTTGGATCTTCCCTCTTTTTTTATTTTTTATTTTCAGCTTCTTTCGGTGTAAGCACCTTCCTCGCTGACTTTCGACCTCTATTATGTACATTCCCCATTGGAATCCACCCAAACTTGTACAAAACCTATGGAGTTGTGTAAGTAATGATTAAATTGCAGGTTGAATAGTTCTCTGTGTGCGGGTTCAAAAGAATTATGTCTTTTTCTACAGTAAACCTGGCCCACAGCATGCAACCCAACATTTTTTATATAACACATATCGCATATGCAATATAACACATGTCCGTTTTATCGCATATGCGCTATATCGCATATGCGATATGGAGACACTGCTTTTTACTTAACGGGAAATTTGTATTACATGATCGCCAAATCACATATGAGATATATCGCATATGCGATTTAATGCATATCAACTATTAAACTTGACTTATCCATGCTTAGATACCAGTTACCCATTCACAGAATACCACTTATATATGTGTGTGTGTGTGTGTGTGTATTGTTTATTTATAATTTTGAACGACTGCCATAGAATCAATCTCTACAATCCTAGTGCATAGATGAAAAAACATTGGTGGTAGTCCACCCCAAATCTAAAATAAAAACATCTTTAGACTTAAATATGTTAAATGTCTATAACCTTATAATGGACCCCATACCAATGGTTAAGACCTCCAGACCTGTCCTTGGACCATGGTAGTGTCTATAGAACTATCTCTTGTCTAGAAATATTCATAATGGTTCCTATATGACCATGGTCAACGCCTCTTGAACAATCTTCAAGGCATAAAATAGACTAATGGCACATATATCCCATATTAAGGCTAAATATCCCCTTTAAAGGGCATGTGCAGTGGTTTAAGACTTTTTTATGTTACATTATTGTCCCATTACCATGGTTAAGACCCTGAGGCCCATCCTTAGTGCATAAAACCTCATAATGACACCCATATCCCACTAAAGACCAAATATTCCATCTAATAGGCATGCATGTTTATTTAGGGACTTATTGTCCACTCTTCCATGACTATAGTCAATGTCCAGAGACCCATCCCTCCCATCCAAAAACCTATAATGGCACCCTTATCCCATTATAATACCATTTACAATCCCTTAGAATGCAGAATCCACAAACCTGTGTTAGACGAGGGGGAGGAAGCTTCATGGAAAGAGGCCCTGTTGGAAATGGGGTTTGTTAGGATTATTAATCCTCCCTTGTACAAATTTGGTCATATGTCTAAATCAGGAGTCATGTCTAAATTGGGAGTCCATATAGTCTATTTATAGTCATTAGCACCATTGGTTAAAATTGACCTAATTGGGGCACATGTTTCAGTTACCAAAGTGTGGGGAACACTAATTGAGGCTCACTGCCACTTATTGCACTTGATTTCATAATTTTATGAGTCTCCTAGATCAATCCCTACAATTTAGGAAGCAAATGGAAGTGCCAAAACCAACCAAGGTCAGTTAACTTCAGTTGATGACTAGTCAAGCCAAGTTAGGAGTCAGTTACATTCAGTTCTAGCTCTCTACATTCA
>LPNX010053052.1:88889-180482 GCA_001517045.1 Pseudotsuga menziesii
ACAAACAGCTCTCAAATCACCCAAAAATCCTAAAAAATGATGAAAGAACACAAATTTAGGTGCATATGCGGGTCCTTAAGGTAGGTCGCATATGACACATGGGTTGCAAGTAGTGCAAGTCGCGTATACAACACAGACACATGACTATTTAGCCTAACAGTCATGTATGGATGACAAAAGGCACAAAAAGGGTCAAAAACTGACCTAGGAAGGAAGGAAAGGTGTTCCAACAAACTCAAAAGGTGTTCCTAACTTGTAAGAAAGACCTGAAACTTCACAAAAGGCTGAAAGAAAGATAGAGAAACCGTAAAAAAACAAGGCTCTCCCCAGTGGAGTCACCAATTCTATTGTAAAGGAAAGTTTCCTATGGCTAGGGTTTAAGAGGCCATCAATGTACTCGGGTTGAAAGGTGGATGAAAATGGTTCTGCAAGTATATATAAGCAAGTTTCAGAGATTAGATTGGTTCATACTTTAGCCAAATGAAGGTTGATCCAAGCAGCCCTTCAATCCTCTTCTTGCTCCTCTTGCTCCTCTTCTCCAAGAGACCTGCAAAACAAGTTATACCTTCCTCAAACCAAATAGACTATATGAAAAGAGATTATATTCAATGAAACATAAAAACATGATCTAATATATAACATCATATAATCACAATCAGAGATTCAATATACAAGACACATTGATTTGGGAAGAAGAAGGACATCACATCTTTATTAATATTGAAAAAAAGTACAAGTATACCTTCTCTTCAAGTTCGACACCTCACAAAAACTTGATCTGGTTCTGCTGCTTCTCTTCTCCAAGGAACTCAGCCTCCAAGCTCTGCAACACAAGGAGAATGCTTCTAGGGAAAAGGTGTGGGCAAAGAGAGTCCCAATTCCTCCAACATAATGATGCAAAGATTCAAGTCTCCTATCATGGACCTCCCTACCTCTATTTATATGCTTAATGAAGAGTTAGGGTCGAAGACAAAGTAGTTAAAATTGAAGGAGTCAGTTGCATAACTACCCAAAATTCAAAATTCGTATTTTTTTGACATTTTTAAGAGGCGTACATGGGTTGTAGAAACAACACTTGCGTAAACAAGGAGTACATGTTGCTTGCAATGTAGAAAGTCACATATTTAAGGTGCACGTGACCATTATATATAGAAACTCACGTACATACGCGGGTTTTCCTTAAGGAAATTTGCGTACACACAAAAAACCAATTTTTAGGGTATTTTTGGGCATTTTCAGACTTTGGTGTCTTCTGGAAAATTTTAGATAACAAAAATATCTTTCCAACAGTGTAGATATGAGGTCAAATAGAGTTATATAACTCAAGATATGGGTCCTCTAGGTTAGGTGTTTTTCAGTGACATTCAGTGACTTTTCATGAAGTGTCGTCATGGAAGTGTTGACATGCGACGAAAACATAGGAAAGTGGTCACAGGAAGAGATGTGTCATTTTGAGCTATAATAATGCTCATGCTTGTATTGATGATGATATATTGTGATCCATGATGATGATGTTCCATAAGAATGATGTTCCACAATGATGATGTTCCATGATAATGATGTTCCACGATGATGATGTTTCATGATGATGATGTTCTGAAATGATGATGTTTTGTGATGATGATGCTCCATGATGATGATGTTCCAGGATGACGATGTTATGTGATGATGATGTTCCATGATGACGATGTCTCATGATGATGATGATTCTTGATGTTGTTGTTACAAAATTCCCTATGACATATAGATCCACTAGTAAGGTGTATAGATGTTGTTGTTGTTCTTGATGATGTAGAATACCTTCCTTGCTAAGAGAGAGTATCGAAATATTGTAACTGTGGAATATTGTTGTTGGCCTCTTTCTCCATCTTGTCTCAATCCGCGGTTAAATCAACAACACAATACAAACATGACACCACAAGACATCGTCTTGATAGACCAGCTCAGTCGGCAACACCCGCGAGGTAGGCGTAGTTTCGCCCAAGATATCTTAATGGGTAACTTCCAGAACCATGTTTCCATAGTTGGTGAGGGATTATAGTGCCTTGGTGTGTAGCCAAGGCACTTGATAGAGACAATGGGATGGATTTTTTCACTCTATGACTACAATGCAACCACAGCCATAGGTCACCCGCGCAACATGACAATGTCCTTAAACCTTAATGACTGGCGCAATGGTGCAACGCAACCAATTCCTTACACTCTTCAGACAGTGTGCGACTTATATTTATACTTGTTAGATTAACCTTGAACTCATACACAATAGTTTCAACAATACTTTTAAACAGTCATGCATTCATACTGCGACATACATTCAACAACAACTGTAACTGTAATAATACAAGATAGCAAACATTCACATAAACATTCACCATTTAACAACATTCATCCATATAACATAAGAGATAACATGGAAACCCATCTAGGAAAAACCACCAAGGTGCTCTTCATCTGGCATGAGAAATATAGGTAGCACCTTGCAACCTGTAACTTGCTGATTGTTCTTAAGATATGTCTTTTTGACTCAATCTTCTTGCTCTCATGATCTCTAGTTTATTGCTTCTATATACTCCTAATGATCCACACACATCCTGGATCAAATATTCTACTTTACTAGTGGTCTACGCACACAGCTGCAATATCCCCGGCTGAATAGCCCTCTACTTCTACCAGACTCTTTCCTTAGTGGATTACTGAAGCTAACCAAAGCTAATCCAACCAACTGATCCAATATTCTCTAACTTATCTAACCCTTATATAGCTAGGTTTCCTTCTATTTATAACATTTACAAGACCATGCAGGGTCGACTGAATACTACTCAGTTATTACAGACTCAGGTAGCTACAACAACCTCTATTACATTAAATGTCGGCCCATACCTAGCCGCGAAAGTCCTGCAACGCATTAACCAAAACATTAACTGGCCGCAAAAACATCCTTTAGTTTGTCTGTACCAGTCATAAATAGCCACAAAACTGTCCTTCCATCTTCTGCTGGTTTGTCCTTCCACCATGTTCCTTGATTTCTGCCTATCCAACATTAACTCTTCTAATTGCCTCTTCCACCGACTTAGCTCTTCCTTCCTCGTCGCAGCTTCCTCTGCCCTGTGCTTCCTTTCTTGCCTTTCTCCCCCGCATGCATGTTTTATTTTTTTGCGCTAGTTCATTTTCTTCCTTCTTAACATGCTTTTCCCTTGTTGCGCAAACACTTTTCCTTCCTTTCTTGTGCGTCTCATTCTTCCTGGTACACTTTTCCTATCCCAATAGGCCCCCAACACTCACATGAGGCTTGTCCCGAGCCACTAAGCAAAAATGGAGATCTCCGCAAAAATGTGACTGCTCGTGACTTAAGCCTCCATCTTGCGCTCCTGCCCAGGCTGTGAGGGAGGAGAAACCTTGTCCTGGAGTTCCTTCACTATCTGTTGCATTCTGGGAACTTTCGGTGTGACTTCCTCTGCCTATCCAGTCAACTGTTCCACTCGATCAGAACAGATATGTTCCGATGGTCCTGCCTCTAGCGATTGCACCATATGTTGAAGTCTCTGCTGCACAAGTTGAATAAGGCCTATGAGATGCACTGCTTCTGATTGGTGTGCCTCCACCTTGGCTTCCTTATTTTGCTCTTGGTCACAAAGAGCCTAGAATTCCTACTGTAGCTGTTTGATCTCTGTCATCTTTGTAACCTTCTCCTGAAAGGGAAGCTTGTTCATCTCTGCCTTCACCACACTAATTTTCTCGTCAACTTGCCTCGTTCTTGCCCTAATATTTTCTGTAGTTTCATATTCTAGAAGCACTTCCCAAATCATGCAAACCACTTCAACTGCATTTGCATAGGGTGATTCTTCTTCACTGATCTTCCCACCAGCCTCAGACGCTGCTCTTCTTCTCTCTTCGAGCACCTCAGGAGGTGTGCTTTGTACCTGCCTTACCTGAAGTTCCTCAACCAGCTTCTTTAGCTCTGCTACAATCTATGCTAGCTGGGAAACCTTGGCAGCTAAATCTTCATCTTCTTGGCCCTCTTCAGTGGGAAGTCTATGACCATGCCCTTAATGGCTTCAGCTAGTGAAACACAGTTGTGCTCGCGCACCTCGATTTCTTGTTCTTTTTCTTTCAAGAGGGCCTTGCACTACTTGGCCTTCATTTGTTGTTTTGTTTCCTGATAGGAAACAAAATTGTCCCTCAGCCATATTTCTGTCGTGGATGCCTGTTGTAAGTCATAGAATTCACCCAATGAAATCTTGGAGAATTCAATCCGTAATGTTACAAATTCTTTGACAACATCATCGAACGCACTTGTCACCATTCATGTCTCCATTGTGCTCCTATGGATTTGTACTTTGATGGGTGACACTCGTTCTGGTGTTACTAGAGGAACATTGCGATCCACCCCATAAGTTTCAGCCTCGATAGTGGATTTGATGTCGTTAATGGTCTCAATGAGCTTATTGAGGTGCTTTACAACTTGAACATCCACATTCGCCTACTGTGTGTTCAAAACATCGAGGATTTTATTGGTCACCTCGGCTACAACATTTGGTAGATCTTGAACATTGTCCTCAATCAACATGTCCGTGTTAGCCACTTTGTTGGCTTTTCTCTTCTTGTGCAGTGACCCACACTGTTGTTGCCATTCCTTCTGGCGATTGCGGGTCTCCTCATTAGTAGGTGTCTGATCTTGATTGCTTCGATGGGAACCATAATCACTGATGTTATCATTTTTGTCTTGACTGTTGCCTCCATTTTTTCCTTGGACATTTCCTTGGAGAATTGCAGCATCATCGCCTACGCCAGCATTTCCCCCTTGGTTAGCTGGTGGGTCTTCTTTGTTTTTCTCTTTAGGTAGTGGCTCTGCCAGTGGTCCACACCATTCTTCAGGCCACTCTGCAATAATAGCATCCACATCCTCATCTGTGATTATGAACCCTACCTGGTGTGCTTGCTTGGTCGGGTCCTTATTTGGCTCCAAAATCATGTTATTCCCTCCCACCTGAAAATTTATGAAAGCAGCATACCTGTGCATCATCATCATCCCCTGTGGGATCATCTGATAACATCGTTCAGTGTGTTGGAATGTAGAAAGAACTTGATGTTATTATCCATCTGGATGATCTTGTTTTTCTTGTCCTCCCATAGCCTCTAATATTTTGTGCCTAAGAAAGGAAGTGGGAAGTCCGTTGGATCGTAATCTGGTGGGTTGTCCCATAGGGTGAATGATATCAGGCTGAGTAGCCAGGAGTAGTGAAAATTGTATTATGGTTCCTCCTGTGCTTGTTCTACATCATTGATCAGTTCATTCAGCAAGAACTGCAACCAGTTGAAAGTCACTCCTTGTGAGCATAGCTCTACCAACTCTACTGCTCCAGTGGTGCATTCATTCGGCCTCATCTTGTGCAACAATTTGCACGACAGGATCCTTGCAGTGAACCGCACGCTGAATTTTTTGATCTGGGGAATGGAGAATCCCCTTCCTACACGCTATAGACTATACTTCTGCTTCATCTTGGTGGTATCCCTGCCCTGGCACAAATATGGTGCGGGATCGCTTCCTTTCTTCGATAGCCCTGTAATCAAGAATATAAGCTCAATGTCGACTGGGTATGGATGATCGATCCATAGGAACTTGTTATACCAAAATCTTGTCACCATCATGTGATAAGACCTTTGACATACCTACTTTCCCTGAATCCCAGCTTCTGGAGTGAAGACTAAATGGTTTCTTATCAGTCTGTCATACAAATTCCTAGCACCGTGCATGCCCCTTTATCCAGGAGCGGTACCCCTGCTTGCACCACTTTTCATCGGTTGTCCACAAGCAGTGCCACCACCCATTGCTATTGGTCCATAGGTGGTTATTACCAGAACCGCTATGTCATAGAAGGAGAAGCACGGTACCCTGGGTAAAAAGGGAAAAAGAGAAGCTTCTCAAGGCTTCTAGATGATAAGCCTCGAGATATCCCTTATCCCTACTATTGTGGTTTGGTTGAGCTTGAGATCCCTCATCCTAAGATCTTAGAGGCCACCTCACCCACTAATTTCTCAACCATCTCTATCCAGTAAAGCCCTATAAATATGAGCTCATAGCCATGGTTGAGGGGAGAACATTGAAGGTATTGTTATGCTGTTGGACTGATTCTAGGCCTAAGATCATTTGGAGAGAGCATAGAGAGCTAGAGTCAGAGCATTTGAAGATGAAGAGCTAGTTTCATGGAGATGCATTTCAACACTAAGCCTTGGTTGTAAACTTCTTCATATTTCTAATGCAAGTTGATTTTCTGTCCCATATATATTGTTGATGTTTGATTTCAGATATATATTGCTAGATTCCTTAGTCACTAGCATAGATTAGTAGATCATATTCTGGTTTCTTTGATTCGTTTCGTGTTGAGCTTGATTGCAGGTACACAGGTGGACTATCAAAGCCTTGTATTCCAGATATCTACAATGTCTAGGGATATTTATCAACCTCTGTGATCTATTTGTTCTAGATCTGAACCATTCAGACTAGTGGAACACCTTGCTGTCCGCAGGAGGTGAAATATTCCAACTAACAGAACCCCCCTGTGGAAATAGACTAGGAGTTGCTTCACATATGTGTTGGCCTACAGGATATGGAAATGTGGCATGAACAACATGTTGGTCAATCCTTCCTAGTTAGTGCCAGCACCCCACTTCATTGGTTTGAGAATCTCGGGCCGAGTTGGCCTGGTATGAATTGTGACCATGAAGTTCTTTCTTTCCAACCCCAACTGCAAGCGAGTGTCATAATCCTTGAATCCCAAGTAGGTGATCTTTCTCATTATGTCTATCAGTAGGGGTACATGATCAGGGATCCACTGCACTACCAAAAATGTATTAGATTTCATGGGGAGCATCACTGGCTCCGCCTCGGCTCTCCTGGTCCGGACATAATGCGGGAATATTTCTTTGTCCTCCTTAGCGATCGGGTCTCTGTGAGGTGGGGATTCCTCGTCCATTAGCTCTTCCTAATGTGGGAATATTTCTTTGTCCTCCTTAGAGCTCGGGTCTCTGTGAGGTGGGGATTCCTCATCCATTAGCTCTTCCTCAGGGACATCCTCCTACCTAGGTGCTTTCCCAGCATCATCCACAACGACATTGGCCTTGCATTTCCTTGTCATTCCTGGCTAGGATGACTCCCAACCACTCTCTCCCCCACCTGTCTCGGCTCTCTAATAGGTTGTGCATGTGAATTTGGTGGGTTCTAAATAGGTTTTAGCATAGGGCGCAAACCAGGGGGTGGAACAGGGGTCGAACCAGGTGCAGTAGCAGGATTCTTTCTTATTCGTTCCATTGGGTCAAGTTCTGGTTCTCACTCTGGTTGCTGCACTTTAGGTGAGTTGATCTCTTCTTTAATTGGACAGCCTAAAGGGAAAGTCACTTCGAATAGCTCACTTGCACTGGAGATCTTTATTACCATGGGTGTCGACTCTCACTATGTGACAGGATTTGACTATGTAAACTCTCGGCTCTGGTTCTCTTGGCTCTGTCTTCATGCGTAAAATAATGCTTGATGGTGAAGCCTTGTATTTATACTCACCTATGCATCTTGCAGTCATCATACGATGGGAGGTTGAGGTATAATCGGTCACATGGGATTATTGGTCGATGGATTTCTTCATCAACTCGAGAACTCGAGTACTGCGCTGTACTTGTCAGCACAGTTATGGCAGTTATGTTGAGGACGACTGATGGGACCAAAAATCACGTCGTCATTCTCCTCATATCTTATCGAATTAATGACGCTTAGCTATCATAATATCCTCATTCTTCGCCAGATATTTGCACTTTAATGTCGATAAGCCTGTCATTTTCTCTTTTTCTTGCACTTTCCACCTTTTCCTGCATTGTGTGCTTTTCCCTCTGCTTTTATCTTGTTCTGCCATAGATGTGTGACAAAACAATTTCTGCCTTTTCATTTTTTTCGACTTTTTTTCTAATGCGCAGCGCAATTCTAGCTAGGGATGTTATGACCATCATTGTATGGTTTCAAGCGACTACCATTCACCATACCTGCGACATAATTTCCATCTAGTCTCTGCAGTTTTATTGCGTCCGGATCAGTGATGTGCGCAATCACATATGGCCCTAGCCAATGTGTCTTTAGCTTACCTGGGTGTTTGAAAAATTTGTTGTCATACAACAACACAAGTCCTCCGACTTTGAATGGTTTGAACCATATATGGAGATCATGCCGTGCTTTCTATCTCTGCTTCTCGAAATTCTGATAAAATCCTACGACGAAGAATTCCTCTTCCATCTGAACGAGCTGTGACAACCTCTGTTCGACATCATCTCCCTTAGTCATCTCCGTCAGCACAAAAATATATAGACTTAGGACAGTATACTCCATTGGCACAATAACTTCCTGTCCATATACCAGTATGAATGGGGTGTGTCCTATTAGTTGCTTTCAAGTTGTGCGATATGCCCATAAAATAGCTGATACTTTCTGATCCCATTCATCTCGGTGCACATTGCATACCTTGTTCAATGCATTCTCCAGAATCTTGTTAACAATTTTGATTATTCCATTTACGTGAGGGTGATAAGGCATCGTCTTCTTATGTTGGATATGAAACTCTACAATAATCTCAGCAATCATTTGTTAACAAAATGTGTACCTTGGTCGTTGAGTAGAATTTTCGAGCATTGAAATCTAGTCACCACATTTTCAAATAAAAACTTCACTGCAGTCCCAGTGGTGCAATCTTTAACAGGCGCAACTTTAGCCCATCTAGTCAAGTAGTTTGTTGCAATAATAATGTAGTGTGCACCAGTCTTTTTCCTTGGTGGACTGATCGGTCCAACAAAATCAACGACCCATTTTTTGAAGACTTGCAGTGTTATATGTGGTGTAAGCAACATCTCATTGCGGCGGGATGGTTTTCCTATTCTTTGGCAGATATCACGCCTACAGAAGCTTTTAGTATCCATGTGTATGGTTGGCCACCATAGTCCTTCCTGTAATATCTTGTTCACAATTTATTTTCCCGTGTAGTGTCCACCTGCAACACCAACATGTTATTCACTCATAAACCATAGTCGTTCATAATAAATAACATAGTGGTGCAGGATTTCATCAGCACCCAACTTGTAGAGGTTTCCAACAATCAATGTGAAATCTGCAACACTGACTACCAAGTGTTTCTTCTGATTAGTGGAGAATCCTGGAGGTGCACAGCCTACACTTAAGAAGTGGATAGTTGCGTTGAATTCCTTGTTTTGATCTTCCATCATAGTGACTGCAAATAGTTGCACATCAGGAAAATTATATTCTAGGATGGTTGGATCTTCACCACTTTCTATCCGTGATAGGTGGTCTGGTGTAACATTTAGTCGACCGAGTTTAACTATGACCTCAAAATCAAATTCTTGAAATAGGATAATCCATCGACAGATCTTCCTCCCTAACATTGGCTTGTTGAATAGGTATTTCAATGCTGAATGATCAATGTACATCTGAAAATTTCCACCCAACAAGTAGTTTCAGAATTTATGAAGCGCATAGACCATAGTGAGGCCTTCTCTTTTTGTCGTAGTGTAAATTTTCTTTGTTGTTGATAGTTTTCTGCCAGCAAAAGCAATAGGGTGATCAAACACACCCTCTCCTGGTTGTGTCAGGACTATGCCAAACGTGAGAGACGACATGTCGAAATGAACATGGAACTCCTTCTTCCAGTTGGGGAACATAAGTATTGGTGTAGTGGCCATCTTCTTCTTCACTTTGTCTAAACTTTCGTGGCAAGCTAGTTTCCACTGAAACTTTGCATCTTTCTTCAGCAATTTTTCCATAGGTGCACTAATCTCTGCATGCCCTTTGATAAAATTCCTATAGTAGCCTACATGGCCTAGCACTGATCTGAGTTGCATGACTGATGTAGGTGGTGGTATGTCAATAATGATCGCAACTTTTGCTTAGTCAACCAAAATACCGTCGCGACATACGACATGACCCAAAAACACACCAAATGGTGCGCAACATATACATTTCTTAGAATTAAGCACAATCTGATACTGGCGACAATGACCCAACATCATGCAGAGACTCTTAATATGGTCTCTTACTAGACCAAACATAGTCCAATCATCAAAGTAGACCTCAAGAAATTTATGGATAAAATATTTAAAATAAGAGACTACTATTCTAGAAAAAATAGCAAGTGCATTCTTGAGTCCAAAGGGCATTACCATGTACTGGTAGCATCCCCATTCTATGACGAAGGTCATTTTATGGAGATCCTTCTTTGCAATTATGACTTGATGATAACCAAAGAATCCATCGATGAATGAATACATCTATTGTCCTCCAACGCTTTCAAGTACTTCATCTGTAAATGGTGTTGGGAATGGATTGTGTGGGCATGCATCATTCATCTTTCTTAGGTCGACACAGAGCCTCACTTCACGTATTGGTTTCTTATCCTGGATCATTATAGGGATGATCCACTCTGATTCCTCAACATGTTCAATGATTCCTATTCCTATGTCAAGCATGCGATCCATTTCTTCTTTTACCTGCTCTTTATATCTTGGATTCAGTCTATACAGATGTTGTTTACTAGGTTTGGCATCTGATCGCAGGGGCATTTTCATCTCCCCTAGGTCACCGACTATTCCCTTCATCTTTGAGAAGTTGGTAGGGAATAGATCCTGATACTCATGCAACAAATCTATGATCTTCGCAACTGTCTCTTCATCCAATAATCTCCTATATTGGTGAACTTTTGTTTCTCTGGTGACACAATGTTTACTTTCTTGATTTTCAATGGCTTAAGGAATTGATCACTTGAAGTACCAGTTCCTTCTATTGTGTGCATGCCCTCTAATTCCTATATGTTTATGTTAGTCAGATCATCATCTGGGTATCCAGCTAGATTATAGAAATCCATCCATTGCTAAATGGTCTCACTACACTAGTGAGCATTGGCCTCCTCGACAAGTATTTTAGCAAATATATTCTCCTTTATCATTTGAAGCACAACATCAACTATAGGTTGCTCATCAACAAATTCAAATGTCTACTTAAACTGCTTAGCGATCCCTTCCCAATATTAGGTTCCTTGTCGCAACTTCATAGACACATACCACGTTCTAGGTGTCATTTCCAATGTATGACTGAAATGATGGACCCATTCCTGTCGCGGGTATTATGCAAATATGGTGCGAAACTGATTTATGTGCTTGAAAAGGCTTGATAATTCTATGTATTTGTGTCTTATGGTGGTGACTTCTTTGCTGAATCTATCTTCCATCAACCTTCTTCATTGTGACAATTCTGTTATGAAATTCTTGTGTGTACCCCACCATCTAGAAGGTGTAGCCTTCAACACATGGTCTAATGCAGACAAGCATTGTGACTCTGTTACAAGTCCTTCAAACTTAGTTAGGAAGGTCGCAAGGTTAGGCAGTCCTTCATAGGTGGGCAGCTTGCATAGCTCGTTCTCCACCTGTCACACAGACCTTGTAACTCTGGCGCACCTTCTCATAGAGACCTCATATAGCCTATTTTGCCAGCTCTCCAATGCCTCCTCTGAGTTGGATGTGTAGGATCTAGAACTCTTCCAACTAAGGTTTCCATCCTCTATCAGATTAATATAGTCTTCTTGCATGGTAGTGACATTGTAGATCTGGTCTAGATAGTCACCCTATTCGTCATTATAGATAGGCTCGACATACCTCTGTCGTTCCAATGGGTCAATGGGAGACACTACTCTCATCTCATTATCCTTGAATGAAAGGATCCTTCTCTTGAGTTTTATAATTTTTGATTATATATGGCCCAATATATTCCCAATAATGCAAGATATGGGTTCATGTTATCAACCATGTTATTGACTTCAAAGTCCATGAACATGCGCAACCTGTCAATGTCGACAGGGACTTGACTCAACCTACCAATTGGTAGAACCTTTGCCTGATTTGCAAGTCACACCTGAACATGAGACCAGTCCAAGCACAGCTTGCCCATACTCTCCCAAGTTTGTCACGTCAAAATATTGACATCAGACCCCAAGTCTAAAATGATATAGTCCATGTCATAATCCCCTATTTTCACAGTCATTCTTAACTCGCGTCCAGTTTTGAATTTCTTTCTAACCTGGTTAACTTTCTTTTCGGGTTGTAGCTCTATTGGTGTTTATTTTATCAGTTCTTGTAGTTCTATGATAGCATATTTATCTTGTATTAAGGCTAAGAAACTTGACTGAAATGACTTGAGCTTACTAACCTTTTATAGAATCTTCTTTTGAAATATCTGCTGAAATCGTTTAAGAATCTCCCTGACTTCTTCTGATGTTGATCATTCTTCTGGATCCACAAAATCACGTCACATGTCCATGAATACTTACATCTATTTGTAGACATCGAATGGTACCTTATTCTACGTTGTGGGTCATACCTGTAGTTGCAGTTGTTCCTACGAGGTTTCTTGATCAACTCCAGTCGCAACACCTCCTCGTGTTACGACAGTGACATTTGAATCTCTTGGCTCCACAGGAATCATTTGAATGTTCAAGTTCATATTTGGGTTTGGGTTTGGATTCTGCACATGGTTATGACCTGTGATGGTTCTATCCTGCCACTTTGTGATCAATTGGGGACATTGCTCCACAATATGGTCCTGTCCCTTACAATATGAGCATGTCTTCGCAGGTTCCAGGCAATCTATGGTATAGTGACCTAGTTTTCCACAGTTATAACATGTAACTTGACCTCTTCCTCTACCAAATCCTCCTCCTCCTCCTCTTCCTCTGAATTTTCCACCAACCCTTCCTTGAGGGTGTGGTTGCTACGGGGGGTACTGCTTTTTCTGATATTGTGGCCAATAGCAATTCTGCTGCACATACGGTGGTTGTGGTGCATATTGAGGCCGATACTAGTTTTGATACTGATTGGGAGGGAAATGTGTAGGTTGATATGATGCTTGCACCAGTTCATCCTGAGTCTACCCCTCATTCTTCATCATGTGTCAACTGTCTTCTCCTTCAATAGCTAGTATGCTTTGCAATCCTTCTCTTCATTCCCTACTGACTTGCATAATTTACAGAACAGGTTTGCGGGAGTGCTTACAATATTTTGCAAGTATAAAAATTCCTTGTCGCGATGTCCTCTCATTTGTAATATGCAACACCAGGGTAGTCCATGGGAACTTAATGGGTTTGGTGCACCAGATGAGAGGTAATTCATGAAGGTCGAACAATTATATTTGGTGTGTCCATCCATTCTACATTTTGTGCACCATAAATATACATGGGATTCCTTACCCTTCTTGATGTCCTACAGTTATATCGTCAAATTAGCCAACCGTGACTGAATCCGCACCATCCATGTGGCACCATCACTGATTGGTGAGGCCTCTAGCTTCATTGCCAATTCTAATGCTTCCTTCTGCAACTCGATCTTTTGTTGCATTAATGGGTCTCGGATGCATGGTAGTAGCATAGCAATAAACCACTCTTTATGCTGTACATCCGACATCTAGAAACTTACCTTGGCCATCAAAGTATTGAACTGTTGGTCAAAGTACCATATTGATTCTACCAATGCTTGTTTGATTTCGTTGATCTCAATGATACACTATGACTCAGATTTAGGTTTTCTAAACTCAGAGATCATTGCAACTCGTATCTCATCAAGGGTATTCTGTGGTGGGTGATACTATGTAGAACTTCATAAACCAGATGAGAGAATGACCCCTTAGAGTCATGATCATCTACATTTTATTCAGGTTCACATTCTGAACTAAGCGAACCATCCAAACAGCTTCATAGATGAACCAATGCTTATCTTGGTCTTCTGTTCCATTACCATTGGATGTAGGTAATCGAATATATGCCCTAGCCATTGCGTTGGCATCATGGTTATCTGATGACTGATTTAACAGAGGTGTTTGTTCTTGCACGCTAGTCACAGTACTAGCACTATCAGTATTGACAACTCTTTCGAGAGATGAGGCTCTAGATCTTACCTCTGGCAATACTCCTGGTGTGATGTAGTGGTTTCCTGACCTTGGTGACTCAACAGTCTCTTCAGAGTCTTCTTCTCCTTCTGATACCGGGCTATAGTCTTCCTCTTCATCACAAGACCCTTCGTCTACCTATGACTGAAGTTCATGCTTAGTCTCCTTGAACAAACTAGGAGCTCATTGACCTTCCTCTATCTTTCTTCTTTTCCCTGATCTAAATCTCCTTCCACTCCTTAGGAATCCAAATTCTAGTTCAGGTTTTGTGCTTCTTGGGAACATCTCAACTCACCATTTCCCATTTTCTTGACAGGTTGTCTGCGACATAGCCTTCCTCCAGTGTATGTGACTCAACTACTCAACTACAAGATATCCCTCTCATAAATGAGCATCTTGATCCATGTACTGATAGATAACAGATATCTTCTTTGGGGTCCTTGGAAAATTTTTCTTTTAGCCTCACTATATGAGGTTATAGCCTTATTGCAGCTGCAACTATTTCCCAAAATTCAAAATTTTTTTGGACCCTCCTTTAATTCGTTTTGCACTGTTTTGGTTTTGCTTGATGTTGAATAAAGATTAATTTAATGAGGGCAATGTTTTAATGTTTGAATTAATTTTGCCTCACCATCGGAAGTGTTTTGGACTTTTGATTTGGGAGTCTAGTTGCTTGCACATTTGCCGTTGCAGAAAATAACCGGACATCAAGTCCGAAGTCAAGTGTATTTGATCTCCAATGTTTTTGTCTTTATCGGCAATTATTTTGAAATCCCGCCGGAATCTTTGTCCATACGTCTTCCGCTATTGCGGAAAGGGTTCTGCGAAGTGGTCCAATAGTTGTTTCATCCTTTTATGACCCCTGCCATTTTGATTTGTAGGTCCTTGGTTTTTGTTAACGTTCGCCGTTGCGGCTCTAGAAGGAACTGTGCTTCCGATAGTTTGATTTATTTGTTCCGCTTGGTCAATATTTTTGCTTGATTCATATTTATTTTTGACTCCAATTTTGCTGGTCTGCAGAATTCGTTTCTTTTACGGGTTTGCTGTTGCGGCTCTCTAATCATCTTTTGACCTGAAGCCCTGGCCTCGTGAGCTTCGATATGAGTGCGGATTTGTTTTTCCCACCAACGCCATTGCGGGAACTCCGTCGTTTTCTTCATTCGTTGTTGTAGAGGAGGTAGTACCTTGGTCGCCGATCCCATAGAATTTTTCCGCCCGATGATTTTATTATTATAGTGGGGTTGGGGTGTTTTATTATTTTATTGTTATTTTGGATTTTCTCTGTGCTGTCGTCTTCGCTCGAGCAGACCAAGAATTTCACTGTCGGTACCTTCGCTCCTAGGTGGCTCCGCTGTGGAAGTTACGATTTTTCTCCACCAATCACGCAGCACATTGCCAGGTAGGCCCTCATGCCCATGTTCCATTCCATTTGATTGGTTGAACTATTTTATTGTCTTCGCGGTTAGTGGTTACTTGGGTTTTTCCATCCTGGCATCTCTATATTTTAGGTAAATGGTATGAATGTTAGTTGGGGGGGGGTGTTTGTGGTTTTTCTTGGTGTTTTCTCTCACGACTGTTATGGTTTTACAACCTGCACTCGATTGCTGGGGAAACTGGTGTAGATGGTCATTACGTTGTCCGCACCAGTTTCCCCCAGTTTGTGTTTGGCCATCCGGGGAGGGATTTCATGGCTTTCTTATGAGATATCGAGTTTTTTTCCACTATATTTTCGCCCTCTCTTTTATGAACCAGGGTCGCAGCGGTGAATTTGTTTCGCTCGAATTTGAACCCTGTCCCATTTTTAGGTTTCGAGTGCATTACCTAGTCATACCGTGAAGTGAGCATTTTACAGCAAGTAGCTTCCCCTTGTCTTCTAGTGCACTACCACTTGCAGTGCCCTCACTTGAGATTAGGTGCCTTTTGGTCTTTCCCGTAGCATGTAGGTCGTATCGCTGAGAGGGGGTTTCGGGACTGTGTTCATGTTGACGAGAAGAGGGAGATATTCGTCGTTCTTGGAAGGATGTGATTTTCTAAATCCGTAAATTGTTGGGCGTGAGCTGGTTTTAGTTTTTATGCAGGAACTTTTGGTTTTTGAGCATTATTGTTTATCCTTCATAGCTGCACTCATGTTTAGCATAGATGAGGTAAAATGCTTATACGGTTGCCTTCATTTTGAATGTTATATGGAAATGACCCAACAAAACCTAAAAGAAGTTTTGTATGTGACAGGAAAATTCCTCAGAATCCAAGATGTCTAAACATCAGAAGAAAATGGCTCCTGTAGTAGAAGAGCATCCTAAAGACGAAATTGTTACCAAAGTCGAATACACCTACGAGGACACCAAATGCATAGTTGGTGTGGAACCCAAATATCAATTGGGGGAAATTTATAGATTAATTACACACTGAGAAGTACCTGGCATAGGTTTTGAAGAAGAAACCATCTATGCCAATATAGAGAGGTCTTCATTAATGAAAATTACTACCAGACTTGAGCTTTTTCCCTACTCAGAGGTCATTGGGTGGATTCTGCCCAGGGCAGATGTAACCACCATGATTTTGGAAAATGTTGGTAAACAAGGATATGCTTCTTATAGCCCTAGGTATGTAGCACTAGCCTACCATTTACCAGAAGCACAAGTATACCTGACTGAAGACTGGCTGAAGGCCACTAAGATGGACCTAGTCAAGACACTGAAAAGGATGCTCATGCCTAGCAATAACTTTAGAACTAGACCAACCGGGGAATATGACACTGCAAGTCTAAGAACCCCTTACAGGTTCATTTCCCTGATGCTGAATAGGATTTTCGAGAGATCCCACAGCAAAAGCTTCAAATTGAAGTGGGTGCCTATCATTTTCTATGTTGCAACATAGGGGATAGTTTTCAACTGGGCAAAAATTGTGTCCAACAACCTCTCAGCCTGCATTGCATCAGCATTAGGAGGGGTGTCCCAGAAGAGACCAAAGTTCTACATGAGCTCTATACTGATTTATTGCATACTATGCAACCAACCCTTCCCCAATCTGAGGTGCATTTGGGATCAGGAAAGAACACCAGTCTACTCAGCATACAAGCCACTGTGGGCCCACAAATACCACAGTCAGTATAGGGAAGTGTGTGAACACTTCATTATGCCATTATATACATTGATCTTCTTAAAGGAGTGCAACTGTATGTCAGAGGAAGCATTTTAGGTGATTGAGGAATATGCAGACTATTACTTAACCGAGGATGGATTATATTTCAGGATGTTTGGATGCTCCAGAGCACCCTCACTACTGCTTAAGTATGCCACTGACTATGTAGTTCACAAAGAGGCAGTTAGACAAGTATTTTTAGATGGCATAGGGAGATTTCTGTTTGAACATAAAATAGTTGCTTACCCTCCTTTGCCATTCAGATTGGGAAGCTACAAGTTTACTAGGGTGAAGAAAGATGACGAATTTGTGGAAGAGTTGCGGAAATTCCATTTTCGGGAAATGTGTTTCCACAGGAATGATTCCCAGAATAAAGTGGCCGTGCACTACAAAGAGGAAAATGTACATCTTGAATACACCAGCCACTGGGACAGAGAAGAATCCGTTTTCCACAGTGCACAAAATATAACAGCGTTAAGAAGAAGGTTTAAGAAGAAAATCACCACCAAAGGTGGGAAAGGACAAGATGAACAAACAAAGGCAGGGGAGGAAGAAATTGTTAAATTTTCATATGCTTAGCTAAGACATCAGTATTTCATTTCATTTTCATGACAAAAGCATATAAACAGGATCACCAAAAGATAGACAAGCACAACCATAAAAAAGGAACACAAAGATTTATCCTGGGAAAACCCTAAAGGGAAAAACCCAGCAAAAGCTTCCTCAATATAGATGCCCCAAAAAGATAAAAGATAAAACCAGAAAGGAGATCAAAGCCTGATCCTTCTTCTCCAGCTACTTCTCTTCTCCACTAATGTGCTACACAAGTGAGAGTGTGTGTGTCATAAATGAGGAGCACTACACCTCTATTTATATTCATCCGTTCACTTAAGTTAACTCATTTGACATGTAGGCTCGAGTTAAATCATGTAGGCTCGAGTTACACATGTAGGCTCAAGTAACCACACTGGGGTGCTGATGACCCACCTTTACAATTAGAGGGGACTACCTCATGACTCTTATTAGTTCTTCCGATTAGGAGCATCAGGGTACAATGTAATACAAGTGGTTCTCCTGGTAGGACCATCGGGGACCAAAAAAAGTTACATATAGAATATTCTTCGAAGTTACAATATTTCAACACTACCCCTTAACGAGAAGGGTATTCTACAACAACATCAACGACAACAAGAGTAGAGATAGGGGACATCATCAACATCAGCAGGGTAACACATCTATAAATCATTGGAAGCTTTTCAACATCATGTATTCTTCATCTTCAATCTTCAGTATTTATCATCAACAACATCTTTAGTCTTTGATCAGCAACATCTTCGGCATTTTGATCTTTCAATTAGCAACGACATCTTCAGCACTTGGACCTTTCGATCAGCAACATCTTCAGCACTTTGACTGTTCGATCGGCAACAACATCTTCAGCATTTTGACCTTTCAATCAGCAACATCTTCAGCACTTTGAATTTTTGATCAGCAACAACATCTTCAGCATTTTGTCCTTTCGATCAGCAACATCTTTAGCATTTTGACTTTTCGATCAGCAACAACATCATCATCATCATATTCTAATCTGTCAATCATAAACATCATCATCATACTCTGATCTTTCGATCAGAAACATCATCAACATAGAAACATCATCATCATACTTTGATCTTTCGATCAGAAACATCATCAACATACTCTGATCTTTTGATCAGAAACCTCATCATCATACTCTAATCTTTTGATCAGAAACATCATAATTATAGTGCGTCATCATCATACTCTGATCTCTAGATCAGTACGTCATCATCATCATACTCTGATCTTTCGATCAGTACATCATCATCATACTCTGATCTTTCGATTAGTACGTCATCATCATCATCAACAACAACCTTGTTGTAATCTCACAGATCACATAAGGTTACCAATAATACATACAAAAATATACACAGATGCAAGAGACAAGAACAAGATAGGATGAACATATTATATTATTCTCAATAGATCGTACAAAGCCAAGAACTGAACTGCGTTCTTGTGTGGCTCAACAGCCTAATATACAGGTTACAAATAGTTACAATCATAACTACCTGTTGGTTCACCGAATCGACACGACTATTAGTTAACAGACTAACCACTGTGTTTACTCAGCCGACCGACGTAGTCGGTCTCTCGACTTAGTCGGCTAATCGACTAAGTCGGTCTTCGTTCAAGTCGACTTATGTCGACTTGCTCCTTCTACATCTCCCCCACAAACAAAAAATTTCTTTGTCCCGAAGAAAGAGGGAGGTAAAACAAAATAGACTAGAAGTACAAAAAATAGATTTGCAAAAGGGGACTGCTACTGAGGTGGGCTGTGCAAGCGAATAGTTGGTCTTTTCTGTACACAGAATTCGACTATTGCTGGTGCTGTGATGGAAAGCTGATGTTGAAAGTCTGTCCATGTCTGTAAAGCTTTCTGAATGTCGATGGTCAGAGTAGTAAGAACCAATGTTGTAATCTCACAGATCACATAAGGTTACCAATAATAAATACAAAAATATACACAGATGCAAGAGACAAGAACAAGATAGGATGAACAGATTATATTATTCTCAATAGATCGTACAAAGCCAAGAATTGAACTGCGTTCTTATGTGGCTCAATATCCTAATATACAGGTTACAAACAGTTACAATCATAACTACCTGTCGGTTCACCGAACCGACACGACTATTAGTTAACAGACTAACCACTGTGTTTACTCAGCCGACCGACGTAGTCGGTCTCTCGACTTAGTCGACTGATCGACTAAGTCGGTCTTCGTTCAAGTCGAATTATGTCGACTTGCTCCTTCTACAAACCTACAATCCACAACTCAAAGACAGAAAGTCTTTGGATCATTTTTGGACTTAAAGTCCAAGGATGATACAATCCCACCACATTCTCGACAACCGAAGTTACCAGATTGATTACGGGAGAATCAGTCCCTATCACTTTAGGGCTAAGGCTAAGGAAAATGAAATCCTACCACATTCTCGAGGACCGAAGCCATCGGATTGATTACAGGAGAATCAGTCCCTATCACTTTAGGACTATGTCCAAGGACGATGCAATCCTACCACATTCTCAAGGACCGAAGCCACCATATTGATTACGGGATAATCAGTCCCTATCACTTTAGGACTATGTCCAAGGATGATGCAATCCTACCACATTCTCGAGGACCGAAGCCAACGGATTGATTATGGGAGAATTAGTCCCTTTCACTTTAGGACTATGTCCAAGGATGATGCAATCCTACCACATTATCGAGGACCGAAGCCATCAGATTGATTACAAGAGAATCAGTCCCTATCACTTTAGGACGATGTCCAAGGATGATGCAATCCTACCACATTCTTGAGGACCGAGGTCACTAGATCTATTATGGAAAGATGTCCCGGGATGATACAATCCCTCTTCATTCTCAAAGACCGAGGTCTCCGGATCACTTTAGGGAAAGCACCCAGGAATGATACAATCCCACCACGTTCTTGAGGACCGAGGTCACTGGATCTATTATGGACAGATGTCCCGAGATGATACAATCCCTCTTCATTCTCGAGGACCTAGGTTTCCGGATCTCTTTAGGGAAAATGCCCAGGGATGATACAATTCCACTGCAACATCACTACTCCCCCTTTCGAGGAAGGCCTTTCCAAACAACACCAAGCTTGTCTTGAAAGTGTTCGAACTCTACTTGAGGCAGAGGCTTCGTCAGTACATCATCATCCAAACCATCATCATCTACATCTTCCGTATTTGAAATCTGATCTATCACCATCTGTATCTCCAGTATGTGAATACTAAAAGCATCATCATCTATATCTTCAGTATATAAATACTGAAAGCATCATCATCTCTATATTTAGTATAGAAATACGGAATAACCATCATCTATATCTACAGTATGTAAATACTGAAATATCATCTATATATTCAGTATGGGAATACTGAAATCATCATCATCTATATCTTCAGTATGGGAATACTGAAACATCATCATCTCTATATTCAGTATAGAAATACTAAATCACCATCATCTGCATCTACAGTATCATCATCTGCATCTTATCTTGTATGTAGAAATATCGGATTTCTACGTGTTACGTCGGAACACAGGGTTCTTTGTCATCACAACTATGGTTATCACATAGAATCATTATAGTATCCATCTTCAGGTCAAAGAGACCTGATATCAGCTTCTAAATCCATATGGCTTCACAACTTAGTAGAGCAATCTACTATGTATTCTGCTTCAACCGTGCTAAGAGAAACACTGGATTGTTTCCTGCTAAACCATGAACTCATAGAAGACCTCAAACAAAAGCATATACCTGATGTGCTTTTCCTGTCTGAGATACTTCCAGCCCAATCTACATCCATTTAGCCATACAATCTATACTCATGGCTACCATCATAGTATAGACCAAAGTCTATAGTCCCTTTCAGATATCTCATCACATGTCTTGCAGCTACTAGGTGAACCTGTCTTGGTTGAACAAGATATTGACTTAAGGTGTTCACAACAAAACAAATGTCTGGTCGAGTATTTGTTAAGTACATCAATGACCCTATGATCTGTCTGTAGTGAGTCGCATCCATTAACTCTAATGAGTCATCAGCTAACAGCTTCAGGTTGGAGTCCATGGGTGTGGCCATGACTTTGCATTTCAACATATTGAATCTATTCAATATCTCTACCACATACTTTTCCTGGTTGAAAAATATTCCTTCTAAAATTTTCCATACTTCCAGACGTAGGAAATAATGCATTAACCCAAGGTCTTTCATCTCAAATTCTTCTGCTAGTTTCTTCTTGCTTTCCATGATCTGCTTCTCATTCCCTGTCAAGAATAAGTCATCCACATATAGTAATAGAATGACAGGTACATATTCTACAACCTTGTAGGAAAGGTTAGGATCAACTTTACTCTTGGCAAAGCCCATGCTCATCAGGAAACTATCTATTCTTCCATACCAAGCTCTGGGAGCTTGCTTCATGCCATAAAGGGCCTTCTTCAACTTGCATACTTGATTCCATCTGTCTTCAACTTCAAATCCTCATGACTATTGGATGTAAAACTCTTCCTCAATCATACCATTAAGGAAGGCTTTCCTTTACTTCATCATGGAAGAAACTACCATGATAGTTTTGAAGGAAGTGTACCTTGCTTCCTAGAGTAAGTGTCTCTTCAGAATTAATTCCCTCTTTCTGATAGAAACCTCTAGCCACAACTCTTACCTTACTTCTATCAGCAACATATCTTATCTTGCAAATCCATTTGGAAGATACCACATTCTTGCTTTCTGGTTTGAGTACTATATCCCAAACATCATTCTAGTATCATAACATCTTCTATGAGTTTGTCTTTTGAGGTCATCAACATATCCTAGTCTTTTGCATTCAACCTTGAAGGTTGGAACCCACTATACTCTTGGTAAAGTCTCGATCCATCACAAAGTTATCCATCATGTTGTACCATGTCGAACTCAGATATAATTTTTTGTAGTCACTCCCCCTGAAGTGGAGTATCATCTTCCCTCTTCATTCTGTACAAGTGGTTCTATGCTTGATATATACTGGTCAATAGAGTATGTCATGTCATAGTCTATTCTTTCTGGGGAGAATCACGAACCTTGCTTTGTACACTTGTTCCATCATATCGTATACATCATTCCCCATGATCAACTGTTATTCTTTGATCATAGCTTCTTTCATAGCATTCTTTTCTTCATCTTGAGTTATCTCTTGTACCCATGGTGGTCTTCATCCTTCAAGGTGGATCTGCCACTCTCTGAAGCTTTTTCTTCCATCATGGTGTCTCTGACCTTGGGAGCTTTAGATTCATGTTTATTGGAGTGAATCTTGAATTGTCATCACTTGTTCTTCATAACAAGTCTCATTATTCTTTTCTTGTAGGAGGTTGTTCATGACCTTTCCTACAATTCAAATGCACCAGTTGCATGGTTAGAACTATTTCATAAAACATATGCATAATGAAAAATTCTTATGCATCATGAAACTGTTTAGTCAATACAACATTCATCCATATCTCACATAACCTTTCTAGATGCCTTCCATCTCCACCATGACATTATTGAGATTGTGCACTAATCCAATATGTCAGCACAGAGGTTTGATAAGTAGCAATGGAGAGTTGTATAGAACCATGAGCTACTTACCCATCACATGCATATTAGTAGTCTACAGTCATTAATGCAAACAATCTATCATGCATAACACATCAACTGAATATAATCAAATGTATAACAAAACAATATCATGAAATGAAAATTGAATAAGTATATTTTATTTGTTTTGTGGGTAGACTCCATCTTGATCATTCTGCTTTATCAATTTCTTATCCAAATGACAAGAATTGAGTTCTTCATATTCCTCATCGCTTGAGGGATCTTCTTTGAATGGTGAGAGCTTGATCTTCAATTGCTCCCATCTTCTTCTTCTCGTCTTATGAGTCGATCTGAAAGCAATTACTTCCTTCTGGCATAAATTATTTGCATGAATCCCATGATCTTGGGAGGCCATTCAAGGTGTCTATCACCACTTCTACAATCTCCACTTCTTCTTCTACTGCTTCAAGTTGTTCTGCATTCTGGATCTTCACATTCTTCAATTGTTTTCTCAAAGCCATCTTCTGATTTAAGTTCTTATCTTCAAATAGCTTGATCAAGGAATCAAACATCTTCGGTGTCTTTAGGGAAGACACTTGTGGTACAAGTTGATCCATTATTGAATCAACAATGATCTTCTTGGCCTTGATCAAGTTCTTCCTGTGTAAGGCTTTGAGCCTCATCTTCGTATGGAACTGGAACCTCTCTACTTATGTAGGTGTCCAATTCATTTTCTTTAGAGAGATCATATACTTCCATGCTTGGAGGTTTTCAACTTTACCAAGATTATCATCAAGCTGATGTGACAGATCACTTTGAAATGAGAACCTCAAATGCAAATAGCAAAAGATTAGATCTTACCGATTTGAGGTGTCCGTCCTGCTTCCAGAGCTAGCTGATTTAGGGTTTGTCAGAGAAACCCTAATTTTCAAAACTTGGAATATTTAAGATCTGATTAGATATAAATATAGATCTCTTCAAATGGAGCTGTCTAATGTACTCCTTTTCTGAAAACAATGGAGGGAAGCTCCTGGAACAGGAAGCCCTAGTTTTCCAATTTCTTCTATAGAAATTCCTGTCACTGTTTCTATGATATCTACAAAGTTATTGCTCCTATTTGTATGAAATTTCTCATAGAGGTAACCTTGCATGGCCCTGATCCAAAACCATAGGTTTCATTAGAAATGGTTTCACCAATTGGGATTTATGATCCTTTTCCCACGGTGACCTGTTACAGGACTGTTCAGAAAAGCGAAGTTGTACGGCATGCCACGTGTCACCGGTTAATCTTATGATTATTTTCTTTGTACCACTAAAATTAAAGTCTGTTACCTTTCTATAACATCTTCAGTAATTCCATTTGGACATCTGTAGCCCAAGATATTGCAATTCTCCCCAGGTGTCCTATTTAGGGATGAATTCTAGAAGAGGATGGAACCCTAACTTGGAGGGATGATATCTCCCAGAATATAGCGAATCGGAGGCTGAATTTTGGACACAGTGTCTATCATGATTTTATATTTGGCTCCTGAAATTTTCAGCTTCTAATACTTTTCCAACCTTTGAATATATCGAATGTACCAAAACTTAGCAGTTTTAGTATTTAGGGTTTTTCCTAGCTCGGGGTCAAACTAGAGTTTGACTTTCCCGGAGTTTTAGCCAACCAAATTTCTTGATCCAGGTCTCTAAAATTTGGTTTTGATGAGGAAAAAAATCATATGCTGGTCTCACTCAAAAATTACTCTTCTGTACAAAGCCCTAATTTCCGCATCGAAAACTGAAAATGCTCGAAATCGAATTCCACTTCGACAGAAAGATGCGCCCTTCAATGGAGAGTCAGCCTAGCATACTTTTGCTGATGGATTGTGGAGAAATACCAAAAAAATAAGAATCCCTAGATTCTGTAGCTACACAATGTCTTCTTCTCAGGTTAGCCTTGATACCATGTTAAATTTTCATATGCTTAGCTAAGACATCAGTATTTCATTTCATTTTCATGACAAAAGCATATAAACAGGATCACTGAAAGATAGACAGGCACAACCATAAAAAAGGAACACAAACATTTATCCTGGGAAAACCCTAAAGGGAAAAACCCAGCAAAATATTCCTCAATATAGATTCCCCCAAAAGATAAAAGATAAAACCAGCAAGGAGATCAAAGCTTGGTCCTCCTCCTTCTCCAGCTACTTCTCTTCTCCACTAATGAGCTACACAAGTGAGAGTGTGTGTGTCACAAATGAGGAGCACTACACCTCTATTTATATTCATCCGTTCACTTAACTTAACTCATTTGACATGTAGGCTCGAGTTAAATCATGTAGGCTCGAGTTACACATGTAGGCTCAAGTAACCACACTGGGGTGCTGATGACCCACCTTTACAATTAGAGGGGACTACCTCATGACTCTTATTAGTTCTTCTGATTAGGAGCATCAGCGTACAATGTAATACAAGTGGTTCTCCTGGTAGGACCATCGGGGACCACAAAAAGATACATATAGAATATTCTTCGAAGTTACAATATTTCAACAAAAACTAGAAAAAGAAATGAAGATGCTAGGAGACTAGCACAAGAGGCTGAAGGCTGGCTCAAAGGAGAAGAGGAAGAAAAGAGAAGAGCTGCACAAGAAGAAGCTAGAAAGGCAGAAGAAGATGCCAAGAGCGAGGAAGAAGAAAATAAAATAAAGATGGATGAGGAGCTAAAGAAGCAAGAAGCAGAAAGGCTAAAGCTGATAGGGACAGTGACAGAGCAATTAGCTCCCGATCTTGTAGGCAGTCAGGCTCAATACTTGGGGAACCCTAATATTCAAGATCTTGAGGCAGCTACTACCAACACAATAGGACAGGCTATGATCCCCACCCTTAGGCTAATTCCTTTTGAGCAAAAAAAAGGGGAGGAAGTACCACACTTCAACACTATCTTTTATGATAAGGAAAATAAAAGAATAGTGAAGAGGACCAAGAGAAAGGTCGAGACTGGGGGGCAGTCTGGTAAAATGATAAATGATACAACTATCAAATACGGGATAGACAAAGACCCCAAGTTCACTATTAGAGTGGGGGCTGCATTGATCCATGCTTCTGAGGACAATGTAGATAAAATAATGACTGATCTTGAGCAGTCAAAGAAGTCCTCTTCCCAGCTCAAAGATACCCTGAGAAAGGAAAGAGAGGAAAGTAATAGGTTAAAGAGAAAGTTTGAAGACATACAAAGAGAAATCAAGTCTTCAAAATCTGAGCTTCAGGTCCTCCAGATAGAGAAGAGATCTATGGAGACTGCCCAAGAATGTCTGGAGAAAGTGTAGCAGGAATATCAAGAGTTGAGGGTAGAAAAGGAGCAGCTGCTAGGTAGGATAGGGGAGTTGGCGCTGCAAAAGGATACCTTGGAGGAATATGATAGGCAGTCTCAAGGGCAGAAGGAAGAACTTAAAGAGCATATTACCTCATTGATAGTAGCTCTAGAAGAGGCCAAGTAATAGCAGGTCAGTCTTCAGCCTTTCAAGGAGCACGCTCTGGCATAGAAAAGCAAGATGCACCAGCTGCAGGTGGCCATAGAGGAAGAACGGTGCAAGGTATTGCAGGTGGACAATCGGCTGGAAGAGATTTTGGAAACCTCTTCATATTTTGTTGACAGATCGTAGGACATCCTAGAAGTCCTGACTGGAAGGATGGTGAGATTAGAAACGAATGAAGAAACCCCTACAGATCTACCATCGAAAGATCAACAAGCCCTAAGGAAAGACTATGATTTACTGGAGTTTGCCATAAACACAGCTAAGGAATTCAAGAAGGCTTTCAAGAAGACAAGGGGGGCTTGTGCAGAATTCTTTAGGAGACTCTTGATCACATATAACCATTTCCAGGTTGAGGATGAATAGAAGATGGATACCTTTCCATACCACAGCCTGTTCTTGGAGATTTTGCAAAGAAGATATCAGGAAGATGAACAAAGGATACAACATATTAAAGCTTTAGATGAGCAGACCGTGAAGGATGAAGTAGATCATGTCGCGGTTAGTGTGCAGTTGTTATAATACCAAATTCGCTTGAGCACATCTAGAATAGAATTCATAAAAAATCAGGCTGCTAAGTTTGAAATAAATATTCGTTTCTTAGAACCTTCTGAATTCAAAAGTATTGCCTTGGAGGCTTCAACATGGAAGAAATTTTTGAATAGTCAAGCGGGACCCTCCTCATGAGCAGTTTACTCATTTTATTGTAACATATTGTAAATTTTATAAATACTTAATGAGAAAAAATTTTGGGAGGCAAAGAGTTGGGGGAGCCCAAGAGTCATTTCGTGGGAAGCCCAACAGTTTTGTTCTTTTGTATAAATATAGAAAATCTAGACAAGGAAAGGGACTTTTTCCCAGTTAGATTGGTGAAGACATATTGTAAGAAGAACTATTTCCTTTTGCAATAGATAATTATAGTTTGCCTATTGGAGAAAGCTTGGTGGAATGTTCAAATGTTATGCTATGGATTTGTTGAAGATGAACTATTTCGTTTTCAGCTTTTGTCCATTAACTGTGAGATCGTTCTAACTCTTTGAACCTAAGTTCTCGTATGAATGATCTCTAGTTTATTTTATGAAAATTTCCACTATGAGTAATGAATGTTGTTCATAAACAATTGGCTATCTGGTTGTTTAAATATCTTTAAATGTTCATGTGTTTTGAAAGAAGTATCAGCTATCTGTGATTTTTCATAATGCATGCACGAAATACATTACTCATTAATAAGTGATAATATTGCTCCCTAGGGATAGGTTAGGTAGTTAGATTTAATTTCTTGCTGCATGTGTGATTTAGATGCATGAGAGTCTAAGACGAGAGGTAAGAACCTGCTCATCACATTGTGAACAATCCTTGCATTCTCAATCAATCTGCATTTTAGATAGGCACTTGCATATCATACTTAAAGTCAAAAATACAAAAATATATATGGTGGACTGGGCCACAACCGGTAAAACCTTTTATTTTTGTTACTTGAACTATGGTAGCCAGACCGCAAACCGGACGAATTCCATACACCAAACAGTCACGGGCTAGTTGGGAACGTTGACTGGGGAGAATCCCTTGCTGTTGTTGCCTGCGAATTTCTAGGCCTCAACAAGACTCTACTGCAAACTCAATAATATATCCTTGCAAAATACTATCAACTCAAAAATAAAAAGCTCTAGATATGGTGTTACTTACACTGGTTACTTCGTGCACCAACTGATCATTCCACTCGATTGCTTCTCTTCTCTGGAAATTTGTCTTCCTTCTTGCCAATCTTGAAAGCCACTTGTGTAGTATAACGAGAAACCCTACAAATAATATCTCATGAATATCAAAATATATGTATTCGTCTACCTATTTTTCTGCGCTCAACTTAGATCTTGTGTTCTCCTCTTGCGCAAATGCTAGCATCTTAGACTCCAACCAGTCCTCTATCTTGTTCTTCGTCGGATGCCACAACATTTCCCTCGGCTCAAATGGTTAACGATCCTGGAAAAGAAACCATTTGTTGGCATCTTTCTCCTTCTTGTCTTGACCAACGGTTCAATCAACAACACAATACCAACATGACACCACAAGACATCGGCCTGACAGACCAATCTCAGTCGGCAACAACTGCGAGGCAGGTGCAGTCTCCCCTGAGATATCTTAATGGATAAATGCTAGGACCATGTTTCCGCAGTTTGTGGGGGATTATAGTCCCTTGGCATGCGACCAAGGTGCTTGACAAAGATGACGAGATGGATTCTTTCATTATGCGACAACGGCGCAACCACAGCCACAGGTCACTCACGTGACATGACAGTGTCCTTAAACCTTAATGATTGGCACAATGGTGCAACGCAACCAATTTCTTAGACTCTTCAGATAGTGTGTGACTTATATTTATGCATGGCAGATTAACTATGAACTCATACACAATAGTTTTAACAATACTTTTAAATAGTCATGCATTCATACTACGACATACATTCAACAACAACTGTAGCTATAATAATGCAAGATAGCAAAAATTCACATAAACATTCACCATTTAACAACATTGATCCATATAACACAAGAAATAACGTGGAAACCCATATGGGAAAAACCATTAAGGTGCTCTTCATATGGAATGAAAATATAGGTAGCACCTTACAGCTTGCAACTTGCAAACTGTTCTTAAGATATGTATTTCTGACTCAATATTCTTTCTCTCATGCTCTCTAGTTTATTTCTTCTATCTACTCCTATTAATCCGCACAAAGCCTAGATCGACTCTTCTACTTTACTAGCGGTTTGCGCACACAACTGCAAGATCCACGGCTCAACAACCCTCTACTTCTACCAGACTATTCTCTGAGTCAACTAAAGAAGCTAACCAAAGCTAATCTAACCAACTGAACCAATCTTCTCTAACTTATCTAACCCTTATACAGAGCGGGTTCCTTCTATTTATAAAATTTGCAAGAGCACGCAGATTCAACTGAGTACTACTTAGTTATTACAGACTTAAGTAGCTATAACAACTTCTGTTACATTCAATGTTGGCCCATACCTAGTCACGAAAGTCCTGGAATGCATTAAACATAGTGTTAACTTGCTGCAGAAACATCCTTCAGCTCGTTTGTACCAGTCATAACTAGCCGCAAAACTGTCCTTCCATCTTCTGCTCGTTCGTCCTTCCACTGTCTTCCTTGATTTCTACCTATCCAACATTAACTCTTCTAACTTCCTCTTCCATCGACTTGGATCTTCCTTCCTCGTTGCAACTATCCTATCACAGCTTCCTCTGCTATGCACTTCCTTTCCTACCTTTCTCCACCGCATGCATGTTTTATCTTTCTGCACTGGTTCATTTGCTTCCTTCTTGACATTCTTTTCCCTTATCGCGTGCACACTTTTCCTTCCTTGCTTGTACATCTCATTCTTCCTTGTACACTTTTCCTGGCCCAACAATTGTATTGTACATTTATTATATTATTGTATCCCTCCTTTTTGAATATGTTATTCCTCCAATTGAATATATCCTTGATGTATTTGGTCATGTAAATGTATTAAGGTTAAACCTCCATTCTAAGTCGGGTCAATAGTGCCCTCAAATTTGTGGTAAAGTTGTTGTGTCTCCCTTGTAAATTTGTCCTAGATGGAGAGATGAAGTTGGTCTTGTTGGGTTATTAGACTTACCTTTTGATGAGTATAAATAGATGAGGCACCCTCCTCATTTGGACACACTCAAAACTCAAGAAAGTTTGCTAGAGAGAGAAAGAGGAGTACACTTGGAGGAGAAGCAATCTATCTTATTCTTGAGGTATTACACTATACTTGGTTGGATTCTATATCAAGGAAGTTTTGCAGGGTTTTCTTCCCCACGGGGGTTTCCCAGTATAAAAAGTTTGTGTCTTCTTTGTTTTGTTGTGCTTGTCATTCTTTAAGTGATCTTCTTGTTACTGGGAATACATTTTTTAAAAATATAACAACAAAATTAACTCTCATAGGATCCTTCTCTACAGGATTTGCAAAGTTATATACAACAAATTTTTGTGTTATTTCCAAGACAAACCTTAGTAAACAATCCCTCTTCCAGAATTGGAATATTGAGAAGTCAAAGGAAACACTGCCTCCTAAATGCTCTAGCTTTACTTAACAAAGATCCACACAAAATCAAGAAATCTCTCAGGAAATCACATATGCATGTGCATTATTCACTCTTTCCCACATAATATTGACCATTTTCTAAAATAGACAAGCTCAAAATTTGAGGGATTGTTAGAGAAAAATTGAGTTGAAGCAAATGCTTTCCTTATATAGCGACAAAAATACAAATTAGAAATCAAATTGGTAAGAAATCCTCAAGCTCAAGAGATTTTGCAACTTCTTATTCGGTATTTAGTTTCAAGAACCTCTGTACCATTGGAATATTGTTTATCTTGCACAACAATAAAGTAAACCCTTTAAATAAACTATGTTTGTTTTCAATTTAATTCTAGACCTGTTTGTTTTGTTATTTTCAAAAACAAAACTAGAATTGACTAGGGTTCAGTAATATTAATACTTCAAATTTGTGAAATGACGTAGGTTTATGGACTATTTTCCAAATTATATGAAGCAATTTACTTACATGTTCCCAGAGAATACAACTACAAGCACCGACATTATGTGTCCTATTCAATTTAAAAATGTATTAGCCAATTTAATTACATTTGTTATTGTTTAATCTCAATCTATTGATTCATTTAAAAATATTGTTCTTGCTTATGTTCCATCGAGGAATACATGTTATATAGCCATTTTGGATAAAGGAAAAAATTTCCCATATTGTACTCAAACTTTGTAATGCTTTATTGTAATGCAGGATTATGATAAAAGTTATTGCATGGGCCTTATATTTGGATTTTCTAATATACATTCAACAAAGTATAAGATACTTCAAGTACATAAGCTAACAACTACATCAATAGCTGGGAGAACATTGCTTGTAATTCCAATTATGCATCTCTCTAATCTACTTGGAATTGATGGATAAATGCTCAAAGTTTGACTTTGTGATTTTTGAAATTTGTTAGATTGATTCCAAAATAACAAGTTGAGTTTGTACAATATATCATGCATGCAAAACTTGATTTCCATTAGTATATTTAGCAAGCATAAAGAAAGATGAGGAAGAAAACTTGTATACATCGCAAAACATATACCTTGAATCTACTTGTTACATTGATAATATTGTGTTCCATATGCAATATGAAAATACACTGACATATCATGGTTTTTATAAATGCATGAAATGACCAATAAATAAAGATATATTGAAATGACTGTACTATCCATTCACACTTTAAATTTAAATTGGTAGCATCATTTGTTTCATATTTGTTCACATGTAATGTGTCCTATCTACAAAGAAACAATATGCTCTTGTCAGTTATCAAGAAATAGTTTCCTTAATAAATCCCCAATTAAAAATTTGTCTCTCATTTCTTATGTTCTATGCATTTGTTGTTATTCTATGCATTTATTCTTTTGCCTTTGTACTTTTTCCTATGTTGTTCTAATTTGTTTCATGTTTGCTACTTTAAGCTTCCTTCTGGGTTTTATCTAAAGAGATTGCTTAGATTTGGGTCAAGGTTGACTCCCACTTATCTTATTTTGAAATTATTTTCTTTGTCTATAACACAACATATTTTATAGTCAATGTTCTAAACAAAGTGTTTAGTGTTTAGAATATAGTTGTATATTTCACAATTCTTTTTATGTAATATTTTATTAAAGAAAGTTAACAAATGCTATGTCTTATATAAAATGTTCCTGCAAACTTTGTTTTGCATTAACAATAAATGCAATGCATATGCTCTATCTAAGAAACACTATTGTTGTTGTTTTCAATTTAGAATATTCTTGTTGGTTCTATTTTACTATATTTTTTACTCAATAGTATTAACATAATTAACAATTGTTAATAATGTTTTCATAGTTTGTTGTCTATAATATTGATTAAATGATGTTAAATATATATTTATTATTAAAATATTGTTGAAATACTTCGGCATTGGGATTGAATGTATTTGCATTATTAAATATATTTTCCATTTACATCTTACTCTATATATACTTTTGTTGGATAATAATTGCAACCTTAAGGTTACAGATTGATCTACTCCAATTGATTTAATAGAACATATATTTTGTTTGTATTTTCCTGTATTGAATTGGTTTTTGAGGCATCCCATTTCTTATCATTTGGTATTAGTGAATCAAGATATTGGCTTCCTCCATTTCACCTGGTTAGCTTTTTTTGGAGATCTCCCTATCACCGTAGACATTCTATTATCTTTAATTATATAAATGTATCAAGTTTATGGGTTAATTAAGTTCTATCCTCCATCCTAGCTACCCAATTTAGCTTGTTTTGTAAGTTACTGCTGTTAGCACCCAGAATCGAACCCAAGGTTGTGGGAAAGGTGAACCCCGAGGTAGCAGCATAACCACTTTAGGAAAGAGAGCTGGCTTCTCCAATTCCAGAGAGGGATCTCTCACAGATGTATAATAAGAAAAAACACAATGTCACAAAATGGATATCAAATGTTTGGTGGTTGGAAACAAAAGAAATATCTATAGGGATATGGAGTAAAAAATCCCAAGGAAACATGACAATTTATGTAGGAAAATGCTTATAGGAGCAAGGTAGTGTCTCGATCACTGTCGTTGTATTTGGGGTTTGGTGGTGATAGGAGAAAGATGACAGTCCGCTTGCGTAGAGCACCGCAGGGATGAATTCCACGCCAGTTTTGGAAGAAACGTTTAATAGATATCGGAGAAAATGGCAGGAGCATATGAGTATGAATTCCTATCCATTATACACTAATTCTACGACATGAAGAGAAACATAATGTAAAGAAGCACTAGAAATAGCATGCACATGAGAAAAGAAATGTACAGACTATAATTTCGAAACACACAGGAATTCCTGTAAAATGCATAGAACCAGCATTCAACTCTGTATATTAATTCAAAAAGTATTACAAACAAAATAGTGTCGCAAATTCAAAACCAACCAACCATTTCTTCCTCTGCGGGGAGTACATTTATAGTGCTTGGGCCCTCGAGACCAACCTCAAAGTAGGGCTGAAATCAGTTACAAAAATTGATAACAAATTCTCAACAAATTGTATCATGGCTTCCTCCCATGGGTGGCATGAAACATAAAATGATTGGAGTAACATTTTTATGCTGGCCTCCAAAGATGCTATGACTCCATAACACTGGCTCGCTTTATTTCCTCGTTCATGTATCTTCTGTTCTGGTTGCTGTTAGAGCCTATCATCCTTGGCGTGACCTGCGTTAGGATTTATTGTAGTTCTCGATCAACTTCCATTGGTTAGCTGTCGGCGTATCCAACTTTACCATCTCCTTTGCCCATACTTCGAGCTCTGGGTTCTCCAAATAAGGAGGCATTGGTAACTTTGTGCACAAAGCTTTGAAATTGAATAATAACTCAAATTCCCTAGACAATGTTTTGAACAGGGTCGTGCCTAAAATCAATTGCTAAGCTACACCATCAAATTTCCTATGATCCTGCCTTCATTCGACCAATCTTTCATAATACCCCTTTTGGGAAAACATCGGTCCCTTTTATTCCTAGAATAAAGGGAGCCCTCTCTAGACCAGAGGTTTAAACATCGTCATGAAGTCGTCAGCTTGTTTACACGTGAAATTCTATTTTTCCATGACCATATTTAAATGGTGGTGTTTGTGAACACCCTTCTAGCTGACGTGATGACTGGGATCCTATATCGGATGTTCCCTCGCTTGATGTCTTCATTTGTAAAGCTGTTCAGGAAACTAATTGCTCCTTCAGTGGTTATCTAAGGGATTTTTATGCAGGTCTAACTTAGTTGTCAGGATGTGTTTTTTGGACTCCTGTACGGTGTCTTCCTTATCTTGGATAAAATACGAGTAAGGTTGTACTTTGTTTTCCTCCCCTATTATCAATATCCAAATGAGGTTCTTCGCCCCTATAAGAGTTTCCTGGCCTAAAAATTGCTTTGCTAATTCACTATTCCTAACTTCTAATTCCATGCAATGCTCTTCCACCTACTTCTTAAGCCCTTCTTTGACATTAGACATGTCCACCAAGTCCTGATTCTACTTTCTTAACCCAATGATATCTATAGCTTTGAGGCTTACCTAGGACATGGCATGGGAGAGTGAGTTTGCACTAGTCATTGTGGATAATTGGGCCATAGGCGTTGGTTGTTCCTGAGTTTTTTCCTTCAGTTCCTTTAATTCCTTTTCCAACTCAGCTTTCCTTGCTTCAAAGGCTTGTTTTTCCTTGGTCTAGAGCTCTGCATCTTTATTCCACTGTCTCTCCTTTTTTACTTGTATGAGTAGTTTGGCCTTACAATCAATCAACTCGGTGTTTAGGGTCTCCCTCTCCTTTTCAATCTCAGTCATTTCATCAGTCTGTATAAGTCGGGTAGAAGGGATTTCTAGCTTTTTATTCAACAACTGGATTGTACCTTCCTTGTCTTTCAGTAGCCTTTGTGTGGAAATACCTTTATCTCTTGGGCTATCTGCTACAAATAAATCTATCTGAATCTTCCTTGTCTGGGTCTAATAAGCCTTGTTTTCCACCCTCTCTTTTTGGACCATTTCTTCAACCCTTTTCTTACCAGTCGTTAATTTTGATTTTTGTAAAGCATCTTGGAGCACATCAGTATAGAGGAAGTCTCTTATCCATTGATGCAAATTAATTATGCAAGTTTTAGGGATTCTTTTCGGGTCTACCTCTAACTATGATACCTTGTCTCCTGTGATCATGACCAAATTCAACGTGCCCTTGGTCGGGTCTCTGACCATAGCCAAGGAGGTCTTCTAACCTGGCAGTTTGTCCACCTCCATGCACAACCTTGATTTTTCTTCAAAGGCCTTCTTGCTAGCTTCTTTGTATTTATCCAATAGCTCGGCTTTAGACTTGTATCTGCTTCCTGCTTCCTTAGGAACACTACTAAAAGCGTATTCTTGAATCGCAAAGGATGGACCTTTAACTTTTACCATTTTATTCTTTCATTTAGCCCATGTACTCTACGTGAGTTTACTCGATTCTTCAATTTTATGTTTCTTGGGAATCCTAGTCGTCTCCCCTTCCTCTACCTCCATGGCTTCTGGGTATTATCTTTTATTCTCCCTATCATACGAGCTGGAAAAGGGTGTGATCTATGTGGTTGCGCCTATAATATAGGATAGATCTAGTTGAGGGGAACTCTCAACCAGGGAAGAGGGGGATGACCCTTCCAACATTTCTTCATTGGAGTGAATCTCTCCCAGGAGTTTCATCCAGTTGGACTTTTCCTCCATCTTCGCTACTTTAACGTGCTCGAATGGATTTCTCTTATTTTATTTCCTCCTATTGGAGATGATGTGATGAGGGTCATAGTTTATTACAGCCTCCATTGCAATCCCTTCCCTTTGGCGAGGCCAAATTGTTTTTAACAGTAAAAGGGCCCACTTCCCACGGGAACTTGATGTTTGCATGTTTCCTGAAACTTATAAAATGTTCATTTTCAACAGTCAACCATTTCCTGATTAATTCTAGTACAAACATCCTCAGCATCAAAAATGCTGTGAGGACATATGGTTGACGAGTAAACCCATAGACTCTTATCATTGTATTATCTTCTGAGAGAAACCAATCACCGAATCTTATTTCAAGGGACAGTTGCAGCATGCTTTTCATCTCTGTCAAGACCCTCGAAAACCTTTCTTGGAAGAGGACCTCATATACTGGAGCCATGTGGGCATTCATGAACTTGTAGTAATCCTTGTGCATGTCCTTTGTCAGAACCATTTCTGGGAGCCGTAGGTCGTCGTCATTAAAACTCAAAAAAATATTCATAAGCAGAGACTAGAACTTGAAGGTTCTGGACTAACTAAAATTAATCAACTGGGAATTTATATTTCTGGCTAAGAATTCATCAAACTGCAGACATACGGGTGGCAAAGACTAATTCAGTAGTTCAAACATCTTTTGACCAGTATTGAGGGTAAAAATCAGGCTTAATAAAGGTTCAGTAACGAACTAGTTTGAGTCCATACCTAAGAACTGGATTTCTAGAGTTATCACAGACTAAGTCTCTTCATTGAAGAGGTCAAAATGAATGGGGAATGGGGGGTTTGATAAATGGCTCTCTAGTTTCAGATAGGTTCTGAGGAAAATGTCTTTTTGATCGTCCAAGGACCCCTGAAAAGAACAAACTATACATTCTTCATTATATTCACTGGACATCTGGGTAAATTCAGAAGGGATTAAAAGGGTGTTCTAGACGCTGAGGGAGTTAATATGACACAACATCCTAGACCTAGAAGCATCCATGATAACACCTTCGGATGAGGAATAATTGTTGACACACCATTTTATGAATTCAGGGCAACTAGGGGTTTATTCAATAGAAAAAAGTAAAAGAAGAAGGACCTGAACACTCCATGATTGCCGATTCCCTATGATTGGAGAGCCTTTAACTTAGATTGAGTGACTTCTACACTATCATTTAGCATGATAGTATCAAAGGCCTCAGTGTATTTATCTGTGAGGGCGTCCTCCACTCCTTAAAACTCGAGGTTTTGAGCCTCTGAATCCTCCAATTCCGCCATGAGAAAATAACTTAATATAGGAAAGAAGTACCAGGGTGGTTGATAGCTTGCTTTGGAGGCTTGTCCAAGGTGGCACAGTCTGCACATTTTGAAACCCTTGCTGTCTGACACCGCAGAATGATAACCTGTTTGGATCCATGTTCCGACCTTTATATTACTTTACTTTCTTATTTGACTGTGCATCTTTCCCGTTGGATTCAATCTTAGCTGTAGATATGGGACCCAAGATCTAGAACTGCATGATCCATGTCGTCATATTTTTATACGATCACGCTCAAATTTCTCAGTCCCTGTGCGCCAGCATTCTGCGGGATATAAATTCCGTCGTTGATTTTCAGGCCTCCCCACCATCTCGTCATCCAATGTGGACAGTTTTATCATATTTCTCCTTTTCCACCCAAGATTTCCTTTCGACCACTTACGGTTGGTAGAATGGTCCTTCACTATATATTTTCCTTTGTGTCGATCCCCTCCATCAGATAGATCTTCCCTTTAACGTATTACGTGAACTTTGGATTGCTATCTCCATAGTGAAATTTATATTGGAGGAATTCATCTCCACCATCGATTTAAGATCCCCACAATCTCATTAGAGGAAATTTCAACTCAAAATGGGCCTCCTAAGGAAAATTAATAAAATAATAGTTAAAATAATAAAATAATATTTATTAATTTTGGAGGAAGNTTATTTTCAACCAGGGATAGTTTTAGGGGCGAATTTTAGCCTAGTGGGCTATTTTTCCATGTTTTTCTCCCAAAAAACATTCACCATTTTGCATTTTTTGAAGCCCTGTTTCGCCCATTTTTGATGGGGTAAATTTTTTTCACCCTAAAAATCGCCAAATTATTATATAAACGATATTAAATCCTTGGAAATTAAAATATTTTTTGAAAAATATCGCCAATCATTTTATAGTTGGTGTTTTAAGAATTGGTAATATTCGCCACCATTTATACACTTTTTAAATAAATATGGTTCCTTAAAATCATCCCTATTTTCAACATATCTCCGTGTGTTTTTACTCAAACTTCAATCGAGAGAGCTTGTTGGATGCGGAATTAAATTCCACATCCAACGAGTACCCACTTGGCATACTTTTGATGGGCCCCTCTATGCCAAAAACAAGAAATACCTGAAAAAACATGATGATGATGTCATCATCATGTTTTTCAGGTATTTATTATTTTTGGGGTAGTAGGGCCCATCAAAAGTATGATGAGTGGGTACTCATTAGATGCGGAATTTAATTCTGCATCCAACAAGCTCTCTCGATTGAAATTTGAGTGAAAACACATGGAGATATGTCGAAAATCCGAACAAAAAAAATAGTTTTTTTTTATGATACCTATCCGCAAATTTATATTAAAAAATTGTTTGAGAGGTGCTCCCTTTTTGAATTCTAAAGCATTTTGATTGGATAATACATGATGACATGGAATTTGTATTATTTTTGGAAGGCCCATTTTAAATTGAAATTTCCTCTAATGCAACCGTTGCAAATCACTGTGGTTTAACTCATTTCGCAGATTTGGAAAGGAGCTCTTTGATATGCTTTTTGAACTCGTGAAATGGCCTTCGCTGTTGATTTTCATCCACCTCTCATCCCAACTGTCGAAAATATTTCCATTTTTTACGTTCCATCTGATAGGTATTCTTCCTCTCCTTTTGCACGACCAATCAGAAGTGGGCTCGTGTACACCTCTGAGTCCCGGGATCTCTTCCTCTTAACGAAAGATGACTAGCGCTTGGTCTCCTTGCCTCTATAAACCTTCAAGCTTTTCTTTTAGATGTTTTTTTTCTCCTTCAGAGCTTATTACGTCTCTCTTGAGGCTTCTCACCATGAAAATCTCGCAGGCCTCGCTCCCTTCCTCACGGTTCATAAATGCTTCTTTCTTTTTAGCCCAACTCAGGTGCTAACAAGTGGCTCCAGCTAGGGATGCTATCCTCCCTACGAGGTGGCAAAGAACCCATAGACCAAGTTCCAAATCCATTGGGCGAGCATCTCTACCACAGACTCCGAAACATTTGTCAATGTTTCCTTCTTGTTATGTAACAAATACAAAAAACTAGAAAATAGAAACATGGTTATCATCCTAGGTTTTAGGGCCTTCTCTTGGGGCTTCAATCTCTTTCTGGGACCACCTTCTTGTTTATTCAAAACTAGGAAATATATACAAATATAGTACATGTGCTTACCTCTTCATCTCAGGTCAAGTAGTGTTTGAGGAACCTCTCATTCACCAGACCTCCTTATAGTAGGGACCTGTCTTGATGTTGCAAAATGAAAGAGTTCCCTCCTCTATTCACCACAATAATGTATGGACCTACCCACATATGATCAAATTTCCCATGCTTCCCTTTATCCTCATGGAGTGTATCCCATTTCAGGACTAGATCATTGATCAAGAACTTTTCCTCCTTAAACCTCCTATCAAAGGTCTTCTTCATTTTCTCTTGATGCACCTGCATGCTATCATAGGATTTTCCCCTTAGCTCATTCAACTCGATGATCTGATTTATCCTCCTATGCATATGGTTAGGCTCACTCTGTTGCTCCTGCAGTAGCCTCATCACCGACACTCCTAAAGATGCTGGGAAGACTACTTCAGACCCATATACAAGCTAGAATGGGGACATCCCGATGGCCTTTTTAGTGCTAACCTTGTAAGCCCATAGAGCATATCTTAATTTTGTGTGCCAGGCCCTTTTGTTGTCCTCCAACAACTTCTTTATGATTCTTACCAGGCTCTTGTTAAAAGATTTTTCCAACCCATTTCCCTAGGGATAATAGGAAGTAGAGTGGTTAATGCTAATGTGGTACTTGTGGTATAAATTGACCATCTTATTTGAATTAAAAGCTACAACATTATCTGTTACTATTCTCTGGGGGCACCCAAATCGAGCCAAAATTTTTTCTTCTAAAAAAATCATAATTACCTCATCAGTAGCTCTTCTGGTGGGTATTGCCTCGATCCACTTGGTAAAGTAATCTGTAGCGACTAAAATCCACCTGTGCTTACCAGAGGAGTGCGGATTTATCTCTCTAATGAATTCTAACCCCCACTGCTGAAATGATGCTTCTATAGATATGGGATTTAGAGGAAGAGGGACAAGTTTTTTTTCCTTTGAAAACCTGGAAATGGTGGAATTTGGCGGTCTCTTTGTACACATAAGAAAACAACGAGGGCCAATAGAAACCAGCCCTTAAAATCTTGTTCGTCGTAACTTTCCAGGAGTAGTGTCCTCCATAATCTCATTTGTGAAACTCCTCTATGGTCTGTTGGGCTTCGTCTTCTAGCAGGAAGTTCAAAAGTATACCGCCTGGATCCTTCCAATACAGGTGCTTGTTCAGAATACAAAAATCTATGGATTTTAACTTTACTGACCTTGCCCTTGTTTTGCTCAGACTTGCTAGTTCCTGTACATTCCTCAACACATATACAATGTCCGAATACCAAGGGGATGTGGAGAAACTAGGCATTACCTGTATCCCGACATCCAGTTGGAGCAAGTGACTGGCCAAGAAATTTAGCTGCAAGGAGTCACAATTAGAGTTCGTCATCATTTTGGCCAGCGCTTAACCTTTAACCAGTTTGGTGGGATTTATGTCAATATCATATTCTAATAGCACTGCAATCCACTTCACCCTTCTTCCTTATGGGTCTGGCCGAGTGAGGGTGCTCTGCACAATACTGCTAGGCACATAAGAAACGATGTGGGAATGGAGTATGTAGACCCTGAAATCCTTTAGTGATTTTATCAATGCATATGCTTGCTTTTCCATTATATCATACTTCAAATCCACATCTCTCAGCACCTTGCTAAAAAGTTCTATAGGTAGCTCAACATTTTGGTCATTCTTTTGCAACAATACCCCAACAATCGTGTGCTCCGATGCATAAGAAAAAATTAGGAAGTCTTTACTAAAATCCATACTTACCAGGATAGGGGCCTCTATGAGGGCCTTTCTTATATATCCAAAATCCTCCCCACATCTGGTGTCCATTTAATCTCGTGGTATTTCCTCAACATGTTAGTAATGTTCATCAGTATTTCGACAAAGTTGGGGATGAATATTCTTAAACAATTTACTTGTCCAATGAATGATTGCACCTCCTTTTTGCTCCTTGTCTCTTCGACTTTCTGAATGGCTTTGATTCTTTTCAGATCTATCCTTATACCATCCTTTGAAATGATATGTTCCAGCAACTTCCCCTCTTCTAACCCAAAATGGGACTTTTGGGGGTTCAATGATATCCCACACCTTCTATACTTCAGGAAAACCTTCTCCAAATGCTGGATGTGTTCCTTATCGGATTTGGAGTATACCGTAATATCATCCATATAGACCAACAAAAATTTGTCTTTTTCTTCAGCGAAGTCTATGTCCATGGTGTGTTCTAATGTGGCTCCTGCGATCATGAGACCAAAAGGCATCTTGGTGTAGATAAACATTCCCCATGGCATGGTGAAATCAATTTTTTCTTGATCTTCAGGTAATGCCTTCACTTGGTTATAACCCAAGAATCTGTCCATGGTGGAAATCCTCTCAGATACCACGACTGTTTGCAAGATATGTTCCATCTTGGGAAAAGGATAATTGCGTTTCAGGGACACCTTATTAATATTTCTAAAGTAAATGCGTATCAGAATCTCGCCATTCTTTTTCCTTATAGGAACCACGATCACAACCCATTTAGAAAATATTAGTGTCACAATGATTTTGGCATCAAACAAATTCCTTATTTCTTTCTCGATGATATGAAACAAATTTTGATTGGCCCTTCTGAATTTATTCTTAGAAGGATTTTCGCCGGGATTTATGGGGATAGTATGCTATATGATGGAGGTGTCATACTCTTTAAGGTCCTCATAGCTCCATGCAAAGATGTCGACATATTTCTTCATCAGACTGACGTAATCCTCTTTTTCCTTGGATGACGACATCTTTGATAATTTTATGATCTTTGGCCCCGATTTTCTTATCCTTAACAGAATCCTCAACATGTTTCATTTTGGGATCCTTGGCCACGTCATTCTGATCAAACAACTTCTCCAGGGGAATCATACCTATAGGAATATGGTTACCTTTTAATTGCACTATGTCCTTCCCTCCCAGGGAATTTTTGTATTGCCCAGTCTCGCCACCCTCGAAATATTGAAAATTTTCGAGGTGGCAATTCTCGTTATCTATATAAGTTTTTGAAAATTCATCTGATAACTCCAAAAATGTCTTAATTTTTTCATCGTCCTCAAAAAACTGCTAGTGTTTGGAGTTGTCACGTATAGAGGGTCTGTTTTTTATGCGCACCTTATGTGTTCTCCACCTAGCCATAGGGGTTCTGAATCTGCCAGCAGTGACTGCCAAGGCGTTAGAAATCGTGTTTTAGCTCTTGGGGACTACCTTGACCATATGCGCGGTGAAATAATTCCCAAACATCTCCCATACTTCATTGATGTAAGCTCTCATTTTGGGATGCTTGGTCTGATAAATGTCATTTATTTTATTTATGACCAATTCTAAATCTTGAATGACCTGTATCTTTTTGGCCTTCCTGCTTTTCAAATCCTGTAACCCCAATAACAACGCTTCTTATTTTGCTACATTGTTAGTGCATTCAAAATTCAACTGGTAAGACAAGATTTTAGATTCTTCGAGAGGAGAAATGATATACACACCTGTGCCAACTCCTATCTTAGCAACCGAACCGTCGAAGTACAATATCCAAATACCTTCTTCATTTTCTTTCGCATTCAGAGTGTTTTTCTTTTCAACGGGTTTTCCCTCCTCTTCTTCGACTATCGTCGAGATTTTGAGGTTGTAGGGGGAGACGTCATTGAAGAAAATAGATGACCCAGGATTGGTGTCAACAACATATATGGCATGAGCTTCCAGCCTATCTAGGCTATTGACCACGTACAAGGATCATTTTCCACTGTACAACCTTTTTATTTCCCCCAACTGTAGGAATGGTGGCATAAGACATGTCCATTTGCATGCTCCCAAGTTAACTTGGAAGTCCATGATCTAGAGAACAACATGCCAAACTTGAGGGGAATATTTACCATGACCACATCCATCACCACAATTTTGGAAGGTAATTTTTTTAGAGTCACCACCATATCCTTGATTAACCTGAGAAATTTCACCTTTCGGGAGTCAAAAGAGTACAAGTATTTGTAAGGTCGAGTGACTTCTAACCCCAAAATCTCTACCACCCCCTTTGGCATCAAATTATGGAATTCCCCTGAACCCAACATAGCATTATGTATGACCATATCGTGCACATTTAAACTCAAATAGAAAGGAGGAACTTCTTCCTCGTTTCCATGTTTGAGCCTAGTCCCGAAACTGATAGTGGGAGAATCATCATTTACCTCTAGGATGTCTGGTTGAAAATTCCCATGACCTTTAACCATCCCTATTATCTTATCCCGGTATTCTTTATTTTTTAATAATTCATTGAAGGGAATAAATATTTTTACCTTGGAGAGTTCAGTTTGCAGGCTGAAAAAAGGTATGAACTTCTCCACCTCTGCAGGTGCTGGTGGCCTAACCTCCTTCACCTTTCCACCTTTATCTGTCAGCTCTTTGTATGGGATATGCTCCTTTGAATTTTCTTTATTTCTATCATCATCTTGCAAGATAGTGGAAGGCTGATTCGGGTTGTGCTTGCATCTATTGAAGGTGAAGTCTCTACTCCTTAATTGGATATTCCTCTTAACCTTGTCTATGGCATACATATACCCCCTTTGGTACTACTCTGACTCTTCTTCAAGGTATTTTGGCTCCTCCTCTTGAGCATACAAATTATGCTCTACTTCCATGAGGTATATGTTAGAGTCTAGATCTCCGAGATGATGGATTTGATCTCCAGCGGGTTCTTCTTCACCTTCATCGTCGACATAATTTTTGGGGAAAGGGGGATGTATCTGCTGATCATTCAGGTTTCAGGGGTTTCTCACCTCTCTCTCTTTGATCTAAGGGGGTTGAGGAGGGTTGGGCCTCCTAAAATTTGGATTTCTGATTTGGGGCTCATTCTGCTCTCGGTTCTGCGATCCATTGTCTACTAAAAATTTATCCATCAGCTTTTCTATTTTCTTCAACATCATTTCAAACTTTACGTCGTTAGTAGAAGCAGCAAAGGTGGAGGACCCATCTTCTCTAACTTTCCTCATCTCCATTTTCTGTCAAATATTCCCACTTGCAATCATGTTAGCTTCCACCTCCAAGGCATCTTGAAACATTACACGAATATTTGTTGAATTTATTTCCCTCAATAGTAGATCAAAATCATTGTCAAAGCATCGACATAATGTAACTTTGCAGCACCCACTAGTGGTTTGTTGTCAACAAGAATGGAATTATACGTCCTCATAAACCTGCTGAAAAATTCATGTATGGACTCAAAACCCCCTTTCTTCAGGCCATTTTACTGGGATAGGATTTGTAGGGGGCTTCTTTTATTGTCCCACATTTCCAAGAACACAATCTAGAAATCTGCAAATGTGCAAATAGAACTAGCAGGAAAATATGTGAACCACTTCATCGCTTCCCTCGAGAGGCTCAAAACGAACAACGTCATCTTCACGTCATTTTCATCTACCAGATACAGGTCCAAGAAGTATTTGAACCTGCCAACGTGTTGTTTTGTTGTGAAATTTACTTCCCCATCATAGAGCGGGATTCTCTGCGCATAACCTTGATGAAGGTCATATAACGCGATAGGTAGATCTAGTGGGGCGAAACGGGTGGCCATTGGTCTGGGGGGGTTCGAGATTATAGGAGGGACTTGGAAGATAGGTTTATTTTGCACTACCTAGGGTGTATAGGGTTGAAAGTTTTGGAGCATAGGGCTTCTAATTATCAGAAGGTTTTTCTGGAGAGAGTGTAGCAGGTATGCTTCCAATCTATCAAGGTTCATTGTGGTGTTCTTCAGGTCTGACTCTAATTTTGATTTTGGCAGGGAGCTTCCAAAGTGAGCTTCCTCTACGAAACCCTAGACGCTACGAAATTCTTGGGTAGAGGAATTTTCAAAAAGAGGAATAGCTAATTGATCTTTTCCCTTATTCCCAAATGGTTTATTGGGGTTATCCAAACTTGGAAATATTTCGGTGTCGGATTACCTCTTGTATGCGGCTGCTGGGAAGCCAAGATGTATTTTGGATGTAGTTCAGCTATGATGTTGAGTCGCTAGGACAAATACACAACGTTACTCACTTGTAAGGGTCTCCGTTTTCCCACAGAAACCTATTGTCCTTTGAATCTTTGTCGTTCTTCCCAGGGATTATCTTCAATCTCGTCGCTAACAACGGTGCCAGTTTGTTAGCACCCAAAATCGCACCTAAGGTTGTGGGAAAGACGGACCCCGAGGTAACAACAGAACCACTTTAGGAAAGGGATATGGCTTCTCCAATTCCAGAGAGGGATCTATCACAAATGTATAATAAGTCCAAACATAATGTCACAAAATGGATATCAAATGTTTGGTGGTTGGAAACAAAAGAAAGATCTATAGGGCTATGGAGTAAAAACTCCCAAGGAAATAGAGAAGTTTGCATAGGAAAATTCTTATAGGAGCAAGGTAGTGTCTCTATCACTGTCATTGTATTTGGGGTCTGGTGGTAATAGTAGAAAGATGACAGTATGCTAGCGTAGAGCACCGCAAGGATGAATTCTATGCAAGTTTTGGAAGAATTGTTTAGTGGATATCGAAGACAATGGTAGGAGCACATGAGTATGAATTCCTATCCATTATACACTGATTCCATCACATGAAGAGAAACATAATGTAAATAAGCACTGTAAATAACATGCACATGAGAAATGAAATGTATAGACTATAATTTGGAAACACATAGGAATTCCTATAAAATGCATATAACCAGCATTCGGCTCTTTATATTAATTCAAAAAGTATTACATACAAAATAGTCTCGCAAATTCGAAACCAACCAACCCTTTCTCCCTCTGCGGGGAGTACATTTATAATGCTTGGGCCCTTGATACCAACCTCGAAATAGGGCTAAAATAAGTTACAAAAATTGACAACAAATTCTCAACGAATTGTATCGTGGTGTACTCCCACGGGTGACATGAAACAAAAAATGATGTGGGTAACATTTTTCTATTGGCCTCCAAAGATGCTATGTCTCCAAAATACCGGCTTGCCTAATTTCATCGTTCATGTATCTTTGGTTCTTGTTGCTGTTAGAGCCTATCATCCTTGGCGTGACCTGCATTTGGATTTACTGTATTTCTCGATCAACTTCCGTTAGCTATCGGTGTATCCAACTTTACCATCTCCTCTGCCAATACTCCGAGCTCCAGGTTCTCCAAATAAGGAGGCATTGGTAACTTTGTGCACAAAGATTTGAAATCGAATAATAACTCAAATTCCCCAGACAAAGTTTTGAACACCGTCATGCATGAAAGCGATTTCTGAGCTACATCCTCGAATTTCCTATTATCTTTCCTGCATTTGACCAATCTATCATAATATACCTTTTGGCACAACATTAGTCCCTTTTCTTTCCAGAAGAAAGGGATCCCTCTCTGGACCAGAGGTTAAAACATCGTCGTGAAGTTGTCAGCTTGTTTGCACGCGAAATTACATTTTTCCTTGACAATATTTAAATGGTGGTGTTTGTGAACCACCCTTCTGGTTGACGTGATGACTAGGATCCTATCTTGGATGTTCCCTTGTTTGATGTCTTCATCTGTCAAGCTGTTCAAGAAACTGATTGCACCTTCAACCGTGTCTAACGAATTTTTATGCATGTCTAACTTAGCTGTCAGGATGTGTTTTTTGGCCTCCTGTACGGTGTCTTCCTTATCTTGGATAAAATCCAAGTAAGGTCATACTTTGTTTGCCTCCCTTATTATCAAGTCCCAAGTGAGTTTCTTCTCCCGTATAAGAGCTGCCTGGCCTGAAACTTGCTTTTCTAATTCATTGTTCCTAACTTCTAATTCTCTGCAATGCTCTTCCACCTACTTCTTCAACCCTTCTTTGACATTAGACATGTCCACCAAGTCCTGATTCTTCTTTATTAGGCCGGTGATCTCTATAGATTTGAGGCTTACCTGGGACATGGCATGGGAGAGTGAGTCTGCACTAGTCATTGTGGATAATTGGGCCATAGGTGCTGGCTGTTCCTGAGTTTTTTCCTTCATTTCCTTTAATTCCTTTTACAACTCAGCTTGCCTTGCTTTGAAGGCTCGTTTTTCCTCGGTCCAAAGCTCTGCATCTTTCTTCCACTATCTCTCCTTCTTTTCCTGTATGAGTAGTTTGGCCTTACAATCAATCAAATTGGTGTTCAGGGTCTCCCTCCCCTTTTTAATCTCATTCAATTCAGCAGTCTGTATAAGCCACATAGAAGGGATTTCTAGCTTTTTCTTCAACAACTGGATCATACCTTCCTTGTCTTTCAGTAGCCTTTGTGTGGCAATACCTTTATATTTCGATCTGTCTGCTACATATAGATCTATCTGGAGCTTCCTGATCTAGGTCAGATAAGCCTTGTTTTCCACCCTCTCTTTTCAGAGCATTTCTTCAACCCTTCTCTTACCATTCGTCAATTTTGATATTTGGAAAGAAGCTTGGGGCACATTAGTATAGAGGAAGTCGCTTATCCCTTGATGCAAATTAATTATGTTTGTTTTAGGGATTCTTTTCCGGTCTACCTCTAACTCCGCTACCTTGTCTCCCGTGATCAAAGCCAAATTCAACGTGCCCTTGGTCGGGTCTCTGACCGTAGCTAAGGAGGTCTTCTAACCTGGCAGTTTGTCCACCTCCTCGCACAACCTCAATTTTTGTTCAAAGTCCCTCTTTCCAGCTTCTCTATATTTATCCAATAGCTTGGATTTAGACTTGTATCTACTTCCTACTTCCTTAGGAACACTACTAAAAGTGTATTCTTGAATCGTGAAGGATGTATCTTTAACTTTTACAATTTTATTCTTTCCTTTAGCCCATGTACTCTGCGTCAGTTTACCTGATTCTTCAATTTTCTGTTTCTTGAGCATCCTGGCCGTCTCCCCTTCCTCTACCTCCATGGCTCCTAGGTATTATCTTTTATTCTCCTTATCAGACACAATAGGATTTGAACCTAAAATTCGATGTCAGAATCCAACGTCATCCAACATTTCATATAGATGTGTTGGACAACAATCATTGAAAAGAATGGTGATCAGGAAAGTTTAATAGTGCCATCGAATATCCGACACCTTAGGCGTCGGATATTCGACTCACCAGAGTGTTGAATATCCGGTAGTATAGTGTCAAATATCGGATGGTATGTCGACCCAAAAGTGTCGCATATCCAGCCCAAGAGTGTCAGTTGTTCGACCCATCAATGTCAAATATCCGATGGTATGTGTAGGTTTTAAAAAAAAAAAATGTAAGATTTGAAAGATTTGAAATTTTTGGTCCCATATTTTCAATAGTAACTATGCTAAAGGTGTCGAATATCCGATGTTGGGCCATTATAAATATAATTTTTTTTAAACATTTCGACATGTTTGTTGTAGAAGCGATGGACGATTTGCGAAAATTATTTTTTCCTCGACGTACATTTTCAAGAATTGTTTTATTCTTCAACGTGCGGTTGTGGGAATTTTTTTTTCTTCGACAAACAGTTTGCTAGGAATTTTTTATTCTTCGACTTCTCTCTGTTTGACAAAATGTTGATGCGTGGAAATTGATTATTTAAGACAACCGGTTATAATCATTCACGAAATTTGTGACAAAATGTCAAATAGAAATATTCTGGATCCAAATGAATACAACCGACAATTGCTTGCTAGACTATGGGATGTAGCGAAATGAAGGGATGATGGAAAATGTTATTGTTTGTGTACTCAATGTAGGGGATTTAAGAGAAGAATATTGATCTCAACAGCCATAAAACATTGCAGGGAACATGGACACGCTGAGGGGGGGAACGAATATCGTCCATTTGTAGGTTTAGCATTATAAAGTTTATTATATTCTTTGTTTTGGTAATTGTATGTATTATTTTTATTTTTCATATATTAATGTATATCTATTGATGTTTCCATGTATTTATATTAAAGGAAAGGCACCCTACAACATATCATCCAGAGGAAGTGCTTTTAGAACAAGTTGAGGATCAAGATCATGGAGCGTGTAAGTTTAATGGAGAATAACTGAATGATCATATTGAACAAGATGATCATACCGATAATGTAATTGAATATGATGGTACAAATACATTGATCCATGATTCATTTAATGTTAGAATGGGTGATGATGATGCCATTGATAATGAAAATGATGATGACTTTGATGATGTTCACGATATACCTCTTCTCGATAAGGCATATGAACCCCTTTATGAAGGCTCCAAAACAAATCTTCTCTCTGTTGTATTGTTAATAATGAACTTGAAGGTTATGAATGGTCTTTCAAACATTGCAATCACACAGATGCTAAGGTATGTAAAAAAATCCATCACATATTTAGGATTGTGATAAAGTTTATATGTATTCCTCTAATAATTGTATTTTTAACTCATTATTGATCATCATACAGATGAAGCATGTTTCATTAATATTATTTATTTATTACATTAACTATTTTTTTATAATTTTTTTGTAGCTTGATAGCTGAATTTTTGTTACCACCATCAAATATTTTACCTCGCACATATCGAGATTTATCTTCCATCATGAAAGAGATTGAAATGCATTATGAAGCAATTCATGCATGCCCCGATGAACATGCTATATATTATAATCAACATGAATTTGCAATAGAATGTCCAGGATGTCATGTAAGTAGATATCGTACAGATAAAGTAACAAAAAAGGCACCTGAGAAGGTTAATCGTTATATTCCCATCATTCCACATTTGCAACGACTGTTCAGGTGCAAAAACATAGCACAATTTATGGATTACCATGCCAAGAATATAAGTCAAGATGATGTTATCTGAATGCCTGTAGATGATTATGCTTTTAGAGATATGGAGGAAAAGTGGCCTCACTTTAAAGAAGAACCATGTAATCTTAGGATTTCTTTTGCAGTAGATGGTGTTAATCCATTTGCACAGATGAAATCCATTTACATGGTGTGGCCTATTTTTGTTATAAAAAATAACATTCCTCCATGGTTGCCAATAAAGAGGGAGCACATAATGCAGTCGATGATTATTCCAGGTTTTCTTATCTACAACTGTTTTATTTATAATGTAGTTGTGGTATCTCATTTGTCGTATTATTATTCCTAATTTCATATATATATATATATATTATTTACTTTTGTGCATGGTTTATATATATTAATGGTTCTCATAATGATATATTTTATATGTACTTTAAATCAATCAGGTAAGTTCCAAGTCAAAGATAAGAATGTATACATAGAACCTCTTATAGATGAGCTACTGAAGTTATGGAATGGCATCACTATGTATGACGTATCTATACCAATACGACAAAGGAAATTCCAATTCCATGCAATGGCTGTATGGACAATACATGATGCCCCTGGGTTAACTTCATTTTATGGTTTGTAATTTTAAGTTCCACTTTAATTGCATTTAATTATATGGAGTAGTTAGAATAGTTTATATATGAATATATTTAACATATATATTCCATATCTAAATATTGTAGGTATTTAGATAAAGGGTAAATTTCCATGTCCAGTTTGTGGTCCTGTTGGCAGTCAGCAACAACCCCTTCATTTCTCATTAGGATGAAGGGAGATCAGCTCTCTTTTAAAAATTATAAAAGAGTGCCTTCAGAATCTTTGATTCTGAAGGTACTCTCAATTGGAGAAGAGTTAAATAACATGTTAGAAGTTGATGAAAACATGTTCATAAACTTGGTAATTAGCAGCTGTCAGTTTCATAAATTTTTATATAATCAATTTTATTATTAGGTTAAATTTATCTGATTATATATGATTTAAGAAAACTTAAAGGGATGGTATGCTAAATGGGAATCAACAAAACACATGTTGAATTTGTTTGAAGCTGGATATGGATGAGGTATTATGAGTCCTAAACTCCTAGAACTAAAGGTGACTTATTGAATTAAAACTCTTATTAAACCTAACGTTCACATTTCATATGTAATATCTTACCATGACTTTGTAAAAGATTGTATATATATAGGTAGTAAATAAAGGAATATCATATGGAAATCTTCATATGATATAATTTTATAACTTAGTATCCTATCAAATTCAATATAGGATATTAATTGATGGGATTTCGGGAAAGTTTTAAAACTAGATCTATAAAATTTTATGTATATACATGGCATGAATATTAAATCAAGTCATTAGTTAGTTATCATGCAAAATATTAGGGTATGTGGTTTCAATACTATATCGCCTTGTAAATATTAACGCTACCACCTTCCACGAAAATTGAAGGAGACCATCAAATGACAGCATTCATGAAGTTACATGATTCATATGTCAAAATTAATAATGCCTGTTTGGATCGATGCGTTGGCTTGGAGAAGTAGCTAACACCTCATGATTAAATGACAGTTGTTAATATATTGATGCATTGTATCAGCAGGTTTTAATGTCGATATTCATTTCATTTCACAACAATGTACGAGTTCATCATGACCACTGTGTGTAATCAATATTTGAATTTAAGACCTATCAATCAAACACTCCCTGATATATTGAAGTGGTTAAATTTAGTTGTTAGTCGTGGCTAAACAGACATATATCATAACAGAACATTGGCTTTATCATTCATCATCACCAAATTCAGTAAAATGGCTAAATTTAAAACCCTCCTATCTGTCAGATCTGAAGCATGCAAAATTTTGATGTTTCACATCATGTCATGCACTTGGATACCTATCCACTCCCTCTTCACATCGCCATTCATTCCATTTCAAAACCAGGATAGTGTTGAAGAAGCTATGGCTCCGTTGAATCATTTCGAAATCTCTGGCTCAGAGCTCATAGAAGCAGAGGAGAAGGTCACCTTGCTCTTTGAAAAAGTTGGGTGGGGACAGTTCTTTAAGTGTTTTGATGGACACAATGCAGAGGTGACCAAACTATTGGCCTTGAATTTAAAAGAAGACATTGCACAGATCAAGAGTTTTAAGTTCATCGTTAATGAAGACAAAATCGCAGAGGCAACCAAGCTCCCACAAGTTGGAGAGAGCTGGTTCAAAGGTGGTAATGTTAATAAAAATAAATGTTTATCCTTGCTACTACCATTACTAGATAATGCAAAACTGAAGATAGGGGTCTTTGTCAAGTTCCTGAATCCTGAATGGCGAGCCTGCTATGAAATTTTGGTCAGGTATGTGTCCTGCGATGGACGTTTCTCTCACTTACACTATTACCATCTAAGACTCCTATTAGAATTAAAGGACTATAGGCTTAATCTACCATTTTATCTGTGGAAAAGTTTGAAAAATATGTCACATGTGGTTCAAATTTTTGATAACCCTGATAGAAGTCTTTTTCACCATGGATTAGTTAAGATTATAGTGCAGTATCAACTGTATTTGAATGGTAAGTCATGGGATGAATTTTTAACTGAATGTCATTTGGGGCCGACTCAATATTGGCCAAACCCCTCCCCAAAAACCCATAGGAAACGAAAGGATGCTTTAAAGCCCGAGGTCAATAATGCTCCTGAGACTGAATGACAGGGTAAAGGGCTTGAGGAAGCCAATATACCCATAGACGCTGATATCAGTAATGAGGATGTTGGTAATATAGTTCCCTGTCACTCTGAAACAACTTTAAGTCGATCCCTATCTGATAAATGTCATCGTACTCTTGCAAAAACAGAGGACAGGTTAACCAAAAGCAAAGATATTAACACTATTGATTGTAAAAATCTCTCTGAGCCAAATAATCCTTATGAACATAGCAAGGAGTCTATGCATAAACTAGATCATTTAGCACAGGTATGTTGCAATAGAGGAGTGTTTAAATCAGAGAATATTGTGTTTTCAAGGAGGGTTACTAGGACTATGGATATTGTACGTACAATTTCTCTTCCTATGGCTATTCGACAGGATACTCAGCCTTCGATCATCCATATTGAAGACGACTACCTATCGTCAGTACCTGTCACTACTCATATAAATAAATCCACTCTGATAAAGGATAATAATGCAAGATTAGTTGAAACATGACAGAATTGGGTAAAGCCGAGGTTTCTCCATCATGTATGGACACTTGTATTTCAGACCTTGAACCATCTTTTATCAGTCTTCAGTCATCTGATCAAAACATTGATAAACCTGATCCTCCTCAGGAAGCCAATTCTGGTCACGAAAATGAAGAAGAAACTCTTCAACATGTTCTGGATAGGGCATACCAGACCAAGATTACAGAATTGAAGGTTGAACTTAAACAATGTAAATCTAAGGCAGCATTGGTAGAGGAAGAAAATAGGACATTCAGAGAGGAATTGTTGAATTGGATCAACGGGTGGAAAGAAATGAATAACAAAAGGAACCAGTATAAAAAGGCAAAAAAGTCAATAATAGGTACGAATCAGCATCTGCTTGAACAAATTGAAAAACAAAAGTTAAAGATTCTCAGGCTTAAAGCTAAATTAGCTGAAGCTAGACGAGTAGTCGACCTTCAAAGTAAAACTTGATGGTTATTCTCATGGGTTGTTTCGTTGTCGAACAGGTAATAAAAGGTTTTGTTATACATGCCTGTAAAATCACAGATTTTACAGGCATACATTTAAATTTTAGTTTATTTTGTTATATCTGTTCTAATTGATTTTTAATGAGATGCTTTGTTTGTTTAAACGCAGGTGGATATGTCATCATTCTTCTCCACAGTTACAGGACGATTTCAATGTGTTGGCTGGAAGACGTGGCTGTTTATTGAAGGCTAGGATTTCAACAGCGACCACGAATCTTTCAAGTACCTTTAAGCCAGCAAATATTCAGGCTAGTTGTTTTTTTTTTGTTTGTTATAGTGACAGGTGTCTGATAAAAGAGAATTGTTTCTCTTTGATAGTTATAGGAATCCTATAATTTTGGCATGTAGCATTGATGGGAAAATTGGAATCAAAAGGTTGATAGTATTATATAAGTTAGAAGTTTTTAGGAAAAAAGGGGGATGGAGTGAGTGAAGAGAAGCGTACTTGAGATATAATTATTTTACTAGTTTTTCCTGACTGAAGTTTGATCTTTGGATATGGATATGACTGGAGATCTCCAAGTGATATCATGTCTGGTATCATTTTGAATACTTTTGATATTTCGGTATATACTCTTCAATTTTAATATTAATACAGTGTACTTTGTTATATTTGTTTTTAGTTATACATATTTCACTTTGTCAACACAACAGCGTAGTGTTTGAATTAGTATATCATTGTAACTTAATTGGCCAGGGTATCTAATTTTCAGTGCTACTACTAAAGATTTAAGATATGATGATATATATATATATATTTCTGTTTATTTGATCTCATTTGTATTGTTGCAATGATTTCATACTGAACATTATTTGCTTTATTCAAATACAAGTTGTTATCTAATAATTATTAGTTAATAGAAAATTTTCAGAAACCTTGAAATAATTATTTATTTTAGTTCCTCTGTCAATTTATTTTATAACAGAATGATTCAGTAGATAATCTAAATATGTTTATTTAGATCCTACTCCTTGTCTTCCTGTTTATCATCTATTAATTGATAATTAATATAAATACTCACCTTGCTCTCAGCTGAGATAGGACAGATAAGATAGTTTAGATAGTTCAGATCAGTTTTATTTTAGTATATTTTAGTTAACAGCTGTTAAATAGAATTTGTGCAATGGTAGAATAATTTAGACAGTCTTTTATATTCAGAAAAATTAAATATAAAAGTTCAAACAATCGAATTCTTTCCTTAAGAAAGCAAGTATAGGATAACTTAGGCATTTTAAATTAATCTTTAGGGTTTAGTTAGATAGAAAATAGCATTAGGATAGATTTTTGCTGAATTTTAATTTCTCCTTAAGAGAAAAATTCAGCTGGTAGTAGGACCATAACCTGCAAGGTTTTGCTATTCCAAACACACCGGACGCTGCTTTAAGCTGATTGTGTGGGCATAACCTCCTTGTTGGACAAGGTCAGAAAAACAGGCCAACAAATGGCACTAGAAGGAGGGCATGTTAATGATTAATGCCATAGAAAACTAATGATAAATTTTCAACTAGCCAACACTAGTACAAGTGATCAATTTTGCCACGACAAAACGTGCCAATATCCACGGAAAATCGTGGATATTGCCACGTCTAAGTGTTTTTTTTCTTCTGTGGAAACAATTCCATTGCAATAGAGACGACCCCTAATTTACGTTGCAAGAGCGACAATGTTCTATATTTCGTTATATGTCTAAGTCATCGCTATATCCACGCCTGGCCGTCTCTGTATCCACGCCTGGATGTCGCTATATCCATGCCAGGCCGTCGCTGTATCCACGCTCTGTATAAGGTTTTAAAAAAAAAAATGCAAACCTAGGAATAAGACGTCGCTATAGCCATGCCTTTCCGTCTTTGTATCCACGCCTGGTCGTCACTGTATCCATGCTTTGTATAAGTTTAAAAAAAAAAATGCAAACCCCAGGAATAGCGACGGGGATGCTATACCTGCGACGGGCAGACTAGGAAAAGTTCCACGTCATGCCATTTATAAATGTAAAATATCCATGAAAAGATATGCCACATTCATCAAAAAGAATGAACCATACAATAGATAAAATAAAAACCCAGTTGGATCAATAATGCCAATGTTAACAGTGAATTCATAGAGTAGAAACTTCCCGTATCAATAATATTAAAAAAAATGGCCACAGTAAATGGTTTGACTCTTTGAGTTTCCGGCAAAATCTTACCATCTGGCACACATGTGAGAGGGTTCCTTCAATATCAACCACATTTAGTTTCCAAAGTGAGTTAATCATCAATTCTTTGTTGGACTGTAGATATGCTTCCAAATCACCTTCAGAATAATTCCCCTATGTACTAAGTTGTTGTTTCATATCTTCTTGTAACTGTAGCATATCGCCTCCATAAGCTGTTCAAAAAAGTTCAAGGAACCAATTAAGCATAAACTAATCTAACATTCATGCATTTTTTGTGGATTCAACTATCAAATTAAAGACTAGAAATTAATGTAACTTTACACATCAATTAATCCATGCCACTACAAATGCTATTGGGCTGGGGTTGAGGCACGACATTGCCATACCAATGATCCAGGGTCAAACACCAGCAGGCATAGAACCCTGAACAATGTGTGTTTTAGCTGCTCCCACATTGAAGGAGGGGTGTGATAATGCAGAAATTGGGATCATAGCTCTCCACAGACCACTCTATATGTTTACCCTTACGACTACAAATTTCACCATTTTTTAAAATCCTAATGTTTATGAAAAAAAAAGAGGAAGGGCATATTCAATGATCATATCCTCTTTCTCTGTGCCAGTAGGGCAAAAATAAAATCTGATAAGCTGGAGCATCTAATTACTTTTAGCATCCTTAATAAGAAGATAACCTTTAGCCAACAATTGCATACATATCTCTTCCCTCCAATTCCAACAGAAAGATTGAAGTGAACAAACCTCATCAGGAAAAACATATTTTCACCTTAGCTTCTAGATGGTGAACATGGTAACCCTTCCAAATCCCTGTGAAGGCCAAGAGCACTAGATCCCTGGAGTCACCGAAAAACATGGCTCTGCAAAGCACTTTTCCCTAAAAGAGAACTGGGTGTTGATCATTGATGTGCTGACAGTAGTCCCTGCCAAATAGGCAGTCCCATAAAATGTACCACAAACTGTACAATGTTCTATCTGTTAGCCCACTCTTAGCCAAGAGGTCATTTAAACGGAGCCACCGTTAAATGACTAGCCATGCAAATACCCAGTGTGTATGACAAGCCACAGGGACCACACGCTATGAGGTCAGGATCAGAAGAAATCCAACAGCAATAAGAACAGGGCCAGGACGTGCCTCTGGTGAATCCAGGAGTACAATTTCCAGGAATCAGATTGTTGAATCTTTTTGCCAAATACCCACACCCAATGTCTCCAGAAAGGGCCCTGGCCCCTGCATATCAATGTTCAGCTTGAACAAGTCCTTCATGGGGGGGAGCAACCCAATGATGTCTTTGAAAGCAGTCTTGTCAGAAGAAAAGAGGGCATCTGACAAGCTAATACCTTCCAGTCCTTCCAACAATGAGCCTCAAAGTCCCAAAGGTCTCTCCAAGTAAAAATGTTTTTCATTTTGGCCATACAGGGGAGCTATCACAGCTGGAAAATATATGGCAAAGAGCATAGTGTGAAGGAAAGGGGTTGGTTATTCTTAAGGCATAGTGCATGGCTGTCTTTAATTTTATCATTGCTCCAGGCAGGTCTATGGAAAGTGTCTCTGAGAAAGATCCCAGTTTCAAGAGAGGAAACATTTTGGATAGAGCAGACATCTAAAGATACTTCATTACTCACACTTTGTGAGCAGTTAGTTTTTTGTGTATTGAAGGATGGGAAATCAAGCATTTTGCTGAAAATATTGACATCCCTTTTGAGCATGCATGTCGCAGCATTGCGAAAAGCTGTGCTTTTTGTTCTTGATGGAAAAGAATGCGAAGATGATGCACTGTTTTCACTAAATTTGCTGCTTCAAGTAGGTTATGACAAGTCAAAGCAGGAAGAGCTGTTGGGGAAGCTAGGAGCTAGCTTTAAGCTTATAGAGTATGTACTTGGAACTCTGACAAAGTTTAGAGGAATTGTGAGCAAAGAAAACACAGGGAACTTGAACAAACTTTTTGTGAGCTCCTCGTTGCATGGTTTCCCATCACATGGTCAAAATACATATAATTTATAAAATCCAGATATATAATACTATAAAGGCTGCAAAACTAATTAATTTAAAGAGGAAACAGTTTTCTTGTATACATTTTAGAGTAAACAATCCACAGATGTTTCCAAATGGACCAAAATATGAAAGTAAGTACAAGGTCAAGTATAATTAGTGGCAACTTCAAAGCTGCATGAAACACTACTACATGTAGCCTATGTCTTGTGGTTCAGTTTTCATTAGTGCTGGTCTCAAGAAAAGTTTAATATTTTATAGAGGATTTTATATTTCGGTTTTGTATCTGATAATGGAAGAACTGATATATATGGGCAGTCCTAAAAGGGACATGGACACTTTTGAGCATTTATAGGGTATGAAGATGATTTTGTCTGCACTCAGTTTGATAGGGAATTTGATAAAAACCCATAATCTTTGATATGTAAGTGCAATAGCACACTAAAAGTGTGATTTCTTTTCTCCATGAATAGAAATGATGATTATTTCCTTGGAAAAAAGTTAACCATGAAGCAAAAACCTTACATAAAGTGATTATATAAGAACCTTACATGTTATCAAGGTCAATAAATTCTTCCTTCACCAGCTCTGCTGTAAGTCTGTACAGTCCATCAGGAACAGGTTCATTTACCTCTGGACACAGGTAGTACTGGAATTTAAATCCAAGAATGTGTGCAACATGAGACTGTTAAGAATTGAGAATTAAAAGATTAGCTATAACCCATGATAAATACAAATTTTTCAACTTTTCTTGATTCTCCAACCAACCATCAATATATCTATATATATATAAAGTGTGAGTAAGAAAGTTCTGTATTTCAAATCATGTATCCACTTTGAAAAATGCAGAAGTATACCTTTGGGAAAATAGGTATTAGTTCAAGAAAAACATCATTTTCAGGTTGCAGCTCAAAACATTCCAAGACCTGAAAAGGATTCCATAGTCAGTTCGAACTTCAAACATCATCCTACCAATGGAAGAAAAGAAGACATCCAGCATATTTCTCCAGAATCAAAACCATGCATGTTAAGCATGTAAGAAACTCATGTATGACAGTAACAAGAACAAAGTAAGCTGGATATTAATAAATAGAACAACTACATCCAATCTCTTGGGAATATAAAATAGAATAATGAAAACAGGTAATCAGAATAAGATGGTGCAACAAAAAGAGAACACAAACATTCATGAAACCAGATCAGAACTCTCACCAACCTCTTGGTAATATGAACAGAAATATAAGTGATTAGAATAAGGACCACCATATTTTGGAACATTTTTTAGGGAGACTACAATATACTAGAATCTCAAATGAAAAATATGCTCAAGGGTCAAGAAATCCTGCTCACATGATACAACTACACAATAATTTTCAGAAACTCATCTTTGCAAATGGAAAGTCGAGGCTTAATGACAACCAAGATAGATCACATCATCAAACATGTGTGTCTAAGAACATTGATTAGAATGATAATAAGTTAAATAAAATGATGGAACATACTAGAAGGAAACAGAGAAGATACCTTTACAAGAAACCTTAAATATTGCTTCTTGTTAAGATTCAAAATGTTTACAAATTTCATAAATCATTAGATCCAGATAATGTAATACACTAGCAAAAATAGTTTAAAATAATTTGGCATGCTCCTTCAACACAGTGATTCCAGGTGATCCATGCATTAATGAGTTAATAATACAATACTTAAAACATAAAATGAAACTCTAAGTAAAGAATAGTGAAAAAACTTACAATGTCGAAAACACGGTTTGGGTCCAAATCAAAGTGGCCAATTAATGACTGCAAAGTAATGTATGGTGAAAGTAAGTAAATGTATTAAAGCAGTATAAAGGGAACAATAGACCTATTGAATATCTTTGCACTAATTATAATAGACTACTATGCACAAATGACCACATGGCAATAACAAAATTGAAACATACCCCATCCATATTTAACAGATATAATGGAAACAAAATACAATGAAGTAAAACACGCTAATAGTAAATTCATGAACCTTAATTGTGCTGATCGCTGCAGATGTAGTCCTCCGTGTCAATCCACCAGATCCACATTGACATAAAAGAGTTACCTGCAATAGGTCCCATGGGGTCATTATTCTATTTAATTTTCAACCTCAACGTTTTCATTACATCCAAAATTCCTTTCTGGAAAACAAATCTTCTACTCATTCATACTAAACATTATAAAGTTACATAAGAATATGGTTTTTTTCACTTGCAGCCACGTCATTAGCTTCATATTTATTACTATATGACTTCCACTTATCCTACGTTTTCTATTTGTGTGCCATTCACTAGGATTTGTTAACCCTGCTTGATATGGATTTTCATAGTAATTGACTAACGTCTCAAGTTTTTTCCTTTTTACCATGATTGTCTTCTACCATAAAGCACACCCATAGTGATCTCTTGACAATATGATTACTTGGAGATGTAATTTTACTATAGTGATTCGAAGCTGCCTGCTATTGCCTTTACCTGGATTCAGACCCTCAAAGCAATTAAGTAAATATTCAGTAACTGACCTGAATCCTTAATTCATGTGGTTACAATCATTCAATCCAATTGATTATTCTGCATAATTGTTTGAACCTTTTCCTAAAGATGCCTTCATCTTATTAAAATGATTTTAAGATAAAAATAAAACAATCCTTGCGCTATGCTTGTTCCAAGAATCTTGTCTAGAGTCATCAACATAACCCCACTCTACAACCTTCCCATCCTGGTTGATGTTCAATATAAGAAATAAGTTAATACATATTACACAAGGGGGAAATTTTCATCTTCCCATAGGAACAGGCTATTTAGAATCATGGGTATATCATGTGGTACAAAGTGTTATAAATGTGAATGAGGGAGTCACAGAAGAGCATGGAATGGCTGATCTCTTTCAGCAACTGATTGACGTTAGTGGGGTTCATAACTGGGGTATTGTAGAACACAAAGTTCTTCAAGATCTGGGTTTAAATTGGTCTGATCTCTATTATGTTGTTTGTCACATTTTGGAAGTGTGGCAGAATAGGGAAGCTTCCCAAGTGCATGAGCTTATACTTGAAAGATATTGTTTTGTACTTGGATGGATCACTCTATCAGATATTGATGTTAAGGAAGCTAGTGCTTTGCCATGGAGTCCTGAATTGGGTAGAGACAAGTTGCTTGAAATTGAATACTTCATAAGTTTTAGCAGAATTCTACGCCATAATGTTCATTTTGGCCATACAGGGGAGCTATCACAACTGGAAAATATCATTCTAGATATACTCTCTCAGCTTCAAACATTATACAAAGAGCTAAAACTTATGACAAGGTTTTATCCTACAATTCAGATATTTCGCAATTAAGGAAGGCATATAAAAGTGGATCTCTGGACATGAATATTAAAACAGAATATTCTAATGCAAGGGAACTTGAATCCCATATTTCAAGTGGCTCTATCGTCAAATCTATTCTTACTATAAATAGCAGAGGCAGGCTTGCAGCAGGAGAAGGTGACAAAGTAACAATCTTAGATGCGAGGGAACTTATTGGACAGCCATCTGTTGCACCTGTGATAGTAGACAAGTCTAATGTGAAGCCTCTTTCCAGGAATTTAGTTCGATTTGAACTAGTTCATCTTGTTTTCAACTCTGCAAATGAGAACTATTTGGCTGTAGCTGGGTATGAGGAATGCCAAGTTCTCACTGTCAATTCTCAAGATGAAATAACAGACCATCTTGCAATTGAGCTTGTGGCTAGTGCCAAACTTTAAGACTTTTAGTGTTCTCATTAGGTCACTTGACACAAATGATAAGCTGCAAGAAGCAAACAGGGTAATGAAAGAAATGCTAGTATTGCTCAGCCATATCATTGAAAGAGGGACACTGTAAATTAAGGATAATTTATTAATTTCTGAGGTATGGTAAAAATTTGACTACTTGAAAGACTCAAGAGAAATGGGAGAGGATTTAGAATCTGTTCCATTGGCCCTCAATTCGCTTAGTTCATCTAATTCTAGAGAAACTGTCTTGACTCTTGACAGTGGACTTATTCTCATTCATTTTTGAGGAATACAGGTTTAGATATTATCAGGTTGAGATATTCTTCTGCACTTAACTGAGAACACAATCGTAGGGAAGAGGGAAAGGCTCTTCCACAAATTAGGTGGCAACTACAAAATAACCGTGGAAACAATAATAATAATAGCTTACCATCATTTCACTTCAATTCTTCCTGTACCATTGTCGAGATAAAATGAGACATTAGTAACCCTCTCTTCCTTGTTGAAGACCATCCCAATGAGGGTTACCTGTGCACCCAAAAGACATACATAGTAAGGCGATTTATTCCATAATACATAAACACCTTGAATGTTCAGTAAAAATTAAGAACGGTTCTTACATTGTTGACGTCAACGCCATCTATTGTAAAATTCGAATTCTCATCAGAGAGCTTCTGGGTTGCCTGGCTTATCTGTTTTACCGTCAATGGAAGAATCCCAGTGCTGGTACCACTTTTATGCAAAACCATACATGCTTGATTGAATGTTGGGCTCCTTAAACTACCAAAACATGCAGAGGTTGAAAACCCTAAAACCGCTTAAGCTGAGAGGAAAATCCACTTACCCTCACAGAGGAAAAACCACCTTCGTTAACTTGGGTGGCCTGAGAGGGCATAAAACCACCTCCTGAGAATAGAGAGCCTCCATCCAACTAACTCTGCATGCCAAACATCTTTATTCTCTACTTTGTTAATCCCCGCAGAGAACAAGGGTTTTTGGATGAAATTCACAAAGAAAATAATATCGGGTTTTTTCTGCTGCGAAGTCTTCACTGATATTGGGGATTTGAGGGCGGAAGCAAAACTCCCGCCAATTTTCTTCCTTCCATTTCATTCGCCACTTTGTGTTGAATTATATTGACTTACCAATGGAAATGAACCTATTTATTGTACACGAATGGAAACATAGTTATATATGCATAAAATGAAAAATGAGTAATAAATAAATATTAGGGAGGTAGTGTTTGATTATCCCTTGGTGGAGAACTATGGCACTTCATAATGTATGAGAATTAGGTTCTGATTCTTTCGACCTTGAGACACCTACTAATTGATTTGAAAGAATGGGTGCATGAGAAATAGTTCAATATTATTGATTAAAAGTTTACAAAACTATTAATCATTTTTATTAATTTATAAAATAAATAAATTATCAATGGTTACTTTCATTTTCATATGTGATGCCTTGCGCTTATAGATATACTGTGTAGGATTATGCTTGTGAGCAAGTTATAGTGATCACGTGTAAGAGCACAGAAATAGATAAAAATATGAACCTTATTCAGTACATGATTATAAAATACAAATCATATGACCTTTATGACTCAAAATTTTGAGATATTTTTACGATATAGCTTTTATGATTTCAAATATTTGAGATGTTTTTATTACATACATGATCATTGTAGTTATTCACATTCTTAGAACTTCAATGGTATTAGTTTAAGTGAATTTGAATGGAGAACTATATTTAATTTTTATATATTAATATCCAAACAAATATAAAGGGGATAAGGTATAAACATGATTACATGCTATACATTTATATAGAAGTGAACATGATCAATTCAAATTTGACATGACGATAATAAAAATCCATTCACAAATATTAAGTCAAGTGAATGACATTCAGATAGTCAAGTGAATGGCATATATTGTTTGAAATGTTACATCTAGAAGATCAATGAGATGAGCCAATTCAATGTTCTGATTGTGAATATGGAATGTGATACATCCTACAAGTTATCTAGAATATCTAATTTAGGAGCTTTGATTTCCATGTCCAAATGCATTTTTATAGCCATGACGAGGGTTGATAATTATTGAGAGTCCCTAGTTTGAGAAACATTCCAACATGAGAAAATTCATAGCAATTCTTAGGGTTTCTAGGCTTCTAGGCCATAAAAATGCAACAAAGCTCCCAAAATTCACTAACACCAAAGATAAAGAGGTCTAACCTATAGATACGGTGCCGTCGCTATAGAGATGGTCAGGCGTGGATACAGCGACGTCCAAGAGTTTAGGCATGGATATAGAGACGTCTAAGAGTCCAGGCGTGGATACAGCGATGGCTAGGCATGGATATAGTGACGCCTCGTTCCTGTTACATCGTATTTTACACCAAAAAGTAAGAAACGTGGAAAACCTTCGTGGAAAAATATGCACTTTTGTACTGGTGCAACATCCTCCAGAAACCAGCAGATCATCGTTTATAGACACTGTTAGGAGCATCCTTGAACGTGATCATATCACGTCTCCATTTACTCCTGAACAAAACACTCAAACTTTGGGAGAATCACGACATATTCTTACAAGAGCATATGCCAATCAACTCGGTTTATCTCCGATAGATTATGGTCTTCCTAGGCAACAACGACGTAATCCACAATTGAACGTAGTTACTCATAATTTGCAAGCAGCTGATAGCACTCCACGTTATCAAATTAGAATTCATCAGAGACAAACCACTCAAACAAACACTGTTAGAAGACTTACTGTAGAAAGCAACTTTGATCAGCCACCTTCTCCTCCTGAATTACCACTTGAGAGTCCAAGACCATCCAATTCAGGAAGTTCCTCAAGTGTTGAAGGAAGTCCAATGGCAGGAAATGTACCTGTAGGAGGAGGAGGAGGCAATCCTCCACCTAATCCACCTAATCCACAACTCCCTTGGCTAAGAACAGCTGCTTTAGCTGTTCCTGGTGTACAACATCCTTTGCCTAAACATTCAGATAAACTCCTCCCTAAGTTTAACCCAGATGACAAAGAACCTGCAGAGGTGCATGTTGACAAATTCATGTTGGCTGTTCAAACCTTGAACGTTCAGCATGAAGATGTAGTTTGTCGATTGTTTCCTCTAACCTTCGAAGGAAGAGCTTCTACTTGGTATTTTTCGTTAGTCCAGGGATCAATCACAAATTGGGGGGAATTTAATAAAGACTTTCTAGTTAAATTCAAGGAAGATAAAACACCCGCTCTTTTATCCTTAGAGTTATCTAGGATTAAAATGGAGCCTAAAGAGAGAATCACAGATTTCAATCAAAGGTTTCTGACATTAAAAAACAAAATTCCAATTGCTTCTCAACCTCATGAGGATATAATTATTGAAAATTATACATCAGCTTTACCAAAATATTCCGGGATGTTCGTTAAGAGAGCTGGAAAAACAACATTAGTAGAAACGTTTGAGGAAGCCATTAAAGTCGAGAAGGATTCTATGTCCTATGAACCAGATAGAAGTGGGAAATCGGATTCTTTTCCCCGTAGGAAGACTGAAAAACTCAATTCAGACAAAGACAAAGAATTTGATATAGAACAGCTGCAAAACGCTATTCGAACATTAACCAATGAATTTGTATGGTTAAAGAAAACCAATTCTGAAGCTTCTCCTTCTAGGGGATATTTCAGAAATCAGTTTAGACAAAACCCGAATGCAAATAATAAAAATACACCACCTGACATAGCAGCAAATGAAGAGATTTTCAATACAATTCGAGCTGTTTTTTCTTTGTCTGAAACTCCTTTTAGTCAAGAAATAACTGAAAACGAAGAAGAAGAGGAATCATACAATGATGAAGAATCGGAGGAACGTCAACAAGTTAACGGTCATTTCTGGGAGAGTCTTGTGAAAGAATACGAGAGTAAAAATCCACCTACGGGACAACATGCCTACAATACTCGTAGTAGAGCATTTGCAAACACTCCCAGAGCTTCGTCAAGTTCTACTACAAATAATGACAACAATAATTCACAACCTAATAAACAAACTCAATCTGGCAAGCAGACTCAGTCAACCAAAATTACTCAGCCTATTCAAAATGCTCCTAAATTAGATTTACAATATGATATAATTGAAGATTTAAAAAAGACTCGTGCAAACATCAGTATGTACGATCTTCTTCAAATCTACCCAATGCCTAATAGTCATGTTATAAATCCCGCCATGAGTTCAATTATTCCTAATGCAAAACAAAATGTTGCTGCAAATAGTTCTAATATTGATTTAACAGCAACTGAAAAAGGGAAAGCAACGGCTGACAAAGCTTCGCTGAAAGGTAAGAATTCTAAATCAACCACACCTCCATTTTTACTTACCTTTGAAATTTTCAATAGGAATGTTCATAATTGCATGGTAGACTCCGGAGCATCCTCTAATGTCATGCCTTTATCAGTATGCAAGAAGTTAAATGGGAAATTTGTCCCATCTAATTCTCAAATAACTCAATTAGACAGGAGAAATGTAAAGGTTGTAGGGGAAATGAAAGATGTCTTAGTCAGGATTGCTAGTAACCCTTCGGTTTATAAAATTATAGATATTGTTGTTGCAGATATTCGAGATGCATATGGGTTATTTTTAAGTAGGGATTGGTCTCAACAACTTAATGGATTCTTTGCCACGGACTAGTCAACATTATGGCTACCTAAGAACGGAAAGTCAAATCAGATAAAGATCAATAGAGAAAGATATATGAAACATACTGTCACAGAACTGAATGATCATAGTGAACCTGTATTATTTTCAGATTGTATCATGGGGAATTACATGTATGAATTAGGATTTGGTAATATTAAAGCTGAAAATACTGCCCTTTCTGAAAAATGAGAAGTAGTCTGAAATTAGAAACGTGACATCTATTTTTCCTAATTCTTCACTCAAGGAAACCATTAATGATGTAGATAATCTAAATATTGTGAATATTATAGAAAGTAAATTGGTTGTGCATAGTTCTATCTGGACTTTATATTTTGATGGTGCGAAATCTAAAGGAGCATGAACTGGTTGCCTACTGGTGGACCCTCAGGGAAATAAAACATGTATAGCTTGTAGGCTGGAATTTAATTGTACAAACAATACGGTGGAATATGAAGCTTTAATACAAGGTTTGAAAAAAACAATTGATTTGGGCATCAAAGAATTAGTTGTATACGACGACTCTGAGATCATTGTCAGACAGGTTCGTAACTCCATTCACTGTTTATCTGAACATTTACAGAGTTATCAATGGGAGGTATGGAACCTTATCTCACATTTGATGCATTTAACATAAATTTTGTTCCTAGAAGTCAAAATCAAGAAGCAGATTTCTTGGCAAACGTAGCATCAAAGTTAATTTCGTCAGAAAATCTTACACCAGGTTTCTTTTCTGTTGAATTGATTTTTAGGCCTTCCATACCAGATAATATTTTTAATTGGCGTGTATTTGACAATGATGTACAGGTGCTGAATTTTCTAATGAACGAGGATACCTTTAAATATTCAGCGATAGACAAAGTTACTCATGATGAAAATCTGCGGGATTTTTTGGTAATAAATGATTTTTGTTCAGTTGAAAAAGCTTTTGAGCAAGTAAAACCAGTCCCTAATTTTGTGCTGAGATTAGAAAAATTCTTTGATCTGCAGGATAAATTTAGATCTGTCCCTAATTGTAAAACTAACAACTCTCGAATGAGGTATGAGACCATTAATTTAGGAACAGAACTAAATCCCCAAACTATAAATCTTGGAATAGATTGCAACCCTATAGAAAAAACAACATTTATAAAATTGTTTAAGGAATTCAAAGATGTCTTTTCTTGGACATATGATGACCTAAAAACCTTCAACACACAAGTCATGCAACATATAATTCCAATTAAACAAGAGTCAAAACCTTTTCAACAAAAGCTAAGGAAATATCACCCGTCACTACAACCAACAATTAAGAAGGAACTCAATAAATTGTTAGCTGCCAAGATCATTTTCCCTATCAGACATACTCAATGGGTAGCAAATTTAGTTCTGGTAAGAAAGAAAAATGGGGATATTAGGTTGTGTGTAGATTTTAGAAATCTAAATAAGGCTTTTGAAAAGGATAATTACCCAGTTCTTCCCATGGAACAAATTCTTCAAAAAGTGTCTAGGGCTGAGATACTATCACTCCTTGATGGTTTCTCAGGATACAACCAAATATTGGTTTCCCTAGATGATCAATTAAAAACTGCTTTTAGAACTCCATGGGGAACATATGCTTACCACAAGATGCCCTGTGGGTTAATCAATGCGGGAGAAACCTTTCAAAGGGAAATGGATATTTCTTTTAGAGGCTTAATTAATCATTCAGTCGTGGTCTATTTGGATGACGTAACTGTCTATTATAAACATTGAACTGATCATTTTAATCACCTTAGAAAAGTGTTTGAACGATGTAGAAAATTTGGAATATCCTTAAATCCTAAAAAGACAATATTTGTTGTTTCAGAAGGTATTCTATTAGGCTGTGTAGTTTCAAAGCACGGAATCATGATTGATCCTAAAAGAACCCAAGCCATTTCAAAAATAACCTATCCTTCTAGAAAGAAAGCAATGCAATCATTTCTCGGTAAAATAAATTTTGTTAGGAGATTCATTCCTAGTTTCTCCGAAATCATTCGTCCTTTGCAGAAAATGATTAAGAAAGACGCTGTTTTTAATTGGGGACAAACTGAAAAAGAATCATTTCAGAAAATTTTAGAAGCCATTTCAGAAGATCCTAATCTTCTAAGCCTAGATTTTAACAAAGATTTCATACTGTATACTTTTGCTTCTGATATTTCATATGCAGCAGTTTTAACCCAACTAAATCAGCAAAACAACGAAGTCCCAATCTCCTTCATGAGTTCAAATTTAAAAGGTGCTGAAATAAATTATCATGAAGTTGATAAACAATATTTTGCTGTTTTTAAATCTGTTAAACATTTTCGTCCATATTTACTAAAATCTAAAACGAAAATAATTGTCCCTTATTCCTCAGTCAGAAACTTGTTAGTACAAAAAGACTTAGGAGAAAAAAGAGCACCTTGGATGACAGCTCTTCAAGAATATGACTTAGAGATTAAATCCTCAACGATAGTCAAAGGTCAAGGACTATGTAAATTAGTTACTGAAGCTGCTCATCTACCTAATGATAAAGCTGAAACTATCATTGATGAGGTTTTACTTACCAGGGAAATTTATTTTTATCTGCCACCTCAAGATTCCTGGTATACAGACAGAAGGATACTTTTGGAAATAGGGGGTGCTCCTGATTACCTAGAACCAAAGAAGAAAAGAGCAATTAGATTGAAGGATGCTCCTTATTTATTAATTGATAATATCCTCTTTCAGAGAAATTCAGATGGAGTATACCTTTGATGTTTAGATAAAGATGAAACAGAAGTAATTCTGAAAGAATTACATTCTTGACTAGCCGGAGGTCATTTTGGTGGAGTGACTAGTGCGCACAAAATTCTCAGGGCTGGTTATTATTGGCCCACCTTGTTTCGAGATTCCTATACTTTTGTTAGAAAATGCCAAGAATGTCAACTTGCTGCAGGAAGGGTTAAAAAACCTGCTTTTCCTTTACAACCTGTTTCAGTTGAAAGACCCTTTCAACAATAGGGTATTGATTTAGTTGGGCCAATAAATCCTCCCTCATCTATGCAACACAAATATATAATAACTGCAACCGATTATTTTACTCGTTGGGTGGAAGCTGCACCATTAAGGGTTGTAAATACCAATCAAGTTATATTATTTTTGGAATTCTTTATCATAACAAGATTTGGTATTCCAGATTCCCTTGTATTTGATAATGCTTCATATTTTTCATCAATTGAGTTAAATCAATTTTCTTTAGAGAAGGGAATAAGAATCAGATATTCAGCTAACTATCATCCCCATGGGAATGGTCTAGCTGAATCAACAAACAAAAATTTATTGAAAATTCTCAAAAGAACTATTTCAGTCCACCATCGTAATTGGCATACATAATTGGTCAATGCCCTTTGGGCAGACAGAGTAACTCCTAAGGCTGCGATAGGTAACTCACCATTCTTCTTAGTATATGGAACTGAAGCTATTTTACCACCAAATTTGTTCTTACCTTCATTACAGTTAGCTCAGTCTGTTCAAGATGAAGAGTGTCCGGCAATGGAAAAGAGAATTAATGCTCTGCTAAAACTGGAGGAAGAAAGAGAAAAGTCAAAATAACACTTTACAAAACATCAACAGATTGTAAAATCTTGGTTTGACCAATCTTTTAGTTCTAATCGAGAATTTCAGGGAGGAGACTTAGTTTTAAAATGGGATAAAGTTCAATGAAGAAAAGGGAGATCATACTAAGTTTTAGAACCTATGGTTAGGTCCCTTTTTTATTTCTGAAAAATAGGTCCAAGCACCTTTCGATTGCAAACACTTGAAGGTCAGTCTGAAACATTCTCAGTGAATGGACTGATTTTGAAAAAATATTTCTGTTAATGTTTTCTGTCTTAAATGTATATAATATGTTTGTTGTCTGTAAATAAATTCATATTTATGCATAAACTATGTTTGTTGTTTATAAGTAAATTTATATTTTGTATATAAAATGAATCATAGTGCATAAAATTAAGGATGATGAAAAATTCATAAAACTTTTATACTTTCAAACATCATTCTGTTATTTTTGACTAGTTTTAATGCTTCTAAGTTAAATATGTCAGACTGTCAAATTTTTGTATATAATCATTCAGTAATCTTTAATTAGCAGCTGAAGAAATAAATGTCAATAAATAAAATCAGTTTGCTCATAAGCCTGAAAAATTATGATACTAGACTGAAATCTTTTAAAGATTTGTTCATAATGATCAAAATTTCTTAAATCTATAAAAGACCTTCATTTTTTTTTATTTGTAAGTGTTTCTCAGATTATTCCTCATCTTTTTATTTTCTTATAAAAGTGAGGATAGCTTATTTAATATCTTCTTCGAAGCTTGTACTTTTGAAAAACTCTTATATCCCTCTATCATCAGTCTTCGAAACATATTTACTATTTGAAAACTATTTAGGATTTCTTCCAGTCAATAAAATGCTAAAATGAGAGACGGAAGGTCTTAGTAATAAGCCGGTCCAATCAGAATCACAAATATCACTAGTATGACATTATTAGGAAACTAGTAATGGCTTTTGGTTTAAAAACCAAAAGATAAGGGGTCTCATCACGAGTCAGCTGATTCATTTTCCAGTTATATTAATGACTGACATTACCATTTGGTCACCATGCTGGGTAATGATCTCTCATTTCATGAAATTTGAAAGATGAAATTGAAATAAAAACATAAATTTTGATTGAAGAATAGGAGGTCTCATCACGAGCCGGCCTAATCATGATCATTAGGGCTGTCTGGGATAACTTCATTTCTGATCACCAGGGTGATGGCTTTTGATTTAAAAATTAAAAGACAGGAGGTCTAATCACGATCCGGCTTGCTTATTTCAGACAACTCTCGTGAATGATACTATCACATTGGGACACCATACCTAGATAGTAGTAGTCAGTCAGAATTATTGTTTAAAAGAAAAGAAAAGCAAACAAAAAGAAAATTATTATGTTTATGGAACAAATTCTAGAAAGTTTTCAGAAAAGTAGATTTCTATACTCTATGCTGATGGTGCAGGTTATTATTACTATGGAGTACTTTGTTTCAACCAAGATATTTTTAAGATTATCCCTAATTATATCTCTGTTTCAAAAAGATGGAATATTTCTGAGTTATACTTATGGATATGAATAAAACTGGTTTTTGTTTAGATACAGAATTTTATTATTATTTTTAATAAGTTTTAAGATTTCGTTTATATCATTTATAAGTTGTATGAGCAGAGATAACTGGTTCGCCTAGGTTGTCGCCATTTGTTGGCAGTCAGCAACAACCCCTTCATTTCTCATTAGGATGAAGGGAGATCAGCTCTCTTTTAAAATTATAAAAGAGTGCCTTCAGAATCTTTGATTCTGAAGGTACTCTCAATTGGAGAAGAGTTAAATAACATGTTAGAAGTTGATGAAAACATGTTCATAAACTTGGTAATTAACAACTGTCAGTTTCATAAATTTTTATATAATCAATTTTATTATTAGGTTAAATCTATCTCATTATATATGATTTAAGAAAAATTAAAGGGATGGTATGCTAAATGGGAATCAACAAAACACATGTTGAATTTGTTTGAAGCTGGATATGGATGAGGTATTATGAGTCCTAAACTCCTAGAACTAAAGGTGACTTATTGAATTAAAACTCTTATTAAACCTAACGTTCACATTTCATATGTAATATCTTACCATGACTTCGTAAAAGATTGTATATATATAGGTAGTAAATAAATGAATATCATATGGAAATCTTCATATGATATAATTTTATAACTTAGTATCCTATCAAATTCAATATAGGATATTAATTGATGGGATTTCGGGAAAGTTTTAAAACTAGATCTATAAAATTTTATGTATATACATGGAATGAATATTAAATCAAGTCATTAGTTAGTTATCATGCAAAATATTAGGGTATATGGTTTCAATACTATATCGCCTTGTAAATATTAACGCTACCACCTTTCACGAAAACTGGAGGAGACCATCAAATGACAGCATTCACGAAGTTACATGATCCATATGTCAAAATTAATAACGCCTGTTTGGATTGATGCGTTGGCTTGGAGATGTAGCTAACACCTCATGATTAAATGACAGTTGTTAATATGTTGATGCATTGTATCAGCAGGTTTTAATGTCGATATTCATTTCATTTCACAACAATGTATGAGTTCATCATGACCACTGTGTGTAATCAATGTTTGAATTTACGACCTATCAATAAAACACTCCTTGATATATCGAAGTGGTTAAATTTAACTATTAGTCGTGGCTAAACAGGCATATATCATAACAGAATGTTGGCTTTATCATTCATCATCGCCAAATTCAGCAAAATGGCTAAATTTAAAACCCTCATATCTGTCAGATCTGAAGCATGCAAAATTTTGATGTTTCACATCATGTCATGCACTTGGATACCTATCCCCTCCCTCTTCACATCGCCATTCATTCCATTTCAAAACCAGGATAGTGTTGAAGAAGCTATGGCTCCGTTGAATCGTTTCAAAATCTGTGGTTCAGAGCTCATAGAAGCAGATGAGAAGGTCGCCTTGCTCTTTGAAAAAGTTGGGTGGGGACAGTTCTTTAAGTGTTTTGATGGCCACAATGCAGAGGTGACCAAAATGTTTTCCTTGAATTTAAAAGAAGACATTGCACAGATCGGGAGTTTTAAGTTCATCGTTATTGAAGACAAAATCGTAGAGGCAACCAATCTCCCACAAGTTGGAGAGCGCTGGTTCAAAGGTGGTAAGGTTAATAAAAAGAAATGTTTATCCTTGCTGCTACCATTACCAGATAATGCAAAACTGAAGATAGGGGTCTCTGTCAAGTTCCTGAAGCCTGAATGGCGAGCCTACTACGAAATTTTGGTTAGGTATGTGTCCTGCGATGTACGTCTATCTCACTTACACTATTACCATCTAGGACTCCTATTAGCATTAAACGACTGTAGGCTTAATCTACCATTTTATATGTGGAAAAGTTTGAAAAAGATGTCACATGTGGTTCAAAGTTTCGATAACCCTGATAGAAGTCTTTTTCACCATGGATTAGTTAAGATTATAGTGCAGCATCAACTGTCTTTGAATGGTAAGTCATGGAATGAATTTTTAACCGAATGTCATTTGGGGCCGACTCAATATTGGCCGAACCCCTCCCCAAAAACCCGTAGGAAACGGAAGGCTGCTATAAAGCCCTAGGTCAATAATGCTCCTGAGACTGAATTAGAGGGTAAAGGGATTGAGGAATCCAATATACCCATAGACGTTGATATCAGTAATGAGGATGTTGGTAATACAGTTCCCTGTCGCTCTGAAGCAGCTTTAAATCGATCCCTATCTGATAAATGTCATAGTACCCCTGCAAAAACAGAGGACAGGTTAACCAAAAGCAAAGATATTAACACTGTTGATTGTAAAAATCTCTCCGAGCCAAATAATCCTTATGAACATAGCAAGGAGTCTATTCATAAACTAGATCATTTAGCACAGGTATGCTGCGATAGAGGAGGGTTTAAATCAAAGAATCTTGTGTTTTCAAGGAGGGTTACTAGGAGTATGGATAGTGTACGTACAATTTCTGTTCCTATGGCTAATCGACAGGATACTCAGCCTTCGATCGTCCATATTGAAGACGACGACCCATCGGCAGTACCTGTTACTACTCATATAAATAAATCCACTCTGATAAAGGATAATAATGCAAGATTAGTTGAAAACATGACAGAATTGGGTAAAGCCGAGGTTGCTCCATCATGTATGGACACCTGTATTTCAGACCCTAAACCATCTTTTATCAGTCTTCAGTCATTTGATCAAAACATTGATAACCCTGATCCTCCTCAGGCAGCCAATTCCGGTCACGAAAATGAAGAAGAAACTCTTCAACATGTTCTGGATAGGGCATACCAGACCAAGATTATGAAATTGAAGGTTGAACTTAAACAATGTAAATCTAAGGCAGCATTGATAAAGGAAGAAAATAGTACATTCAGAGAGGAATTGTTGAATTGGATCAATAGGTGGAAAGAAATGAATAACAAAAAGAACCAGTATAAAAAGGAAAAAAAGTCAATAATAGGTACGAATGAGCATCTGCTTGAACAAATTGAAAAACAAAAGTTAAATATTATCAAGCTTAAAGCTAAATTAGCTGAAGCTAGAAGAGTAGTCGACCTTCAAAGTAAAACTTGATGGTTATTCTCATGGGTTGTTTCGCTGTCGAACAGGTAATAAAAGGTTTTGCTATACATGCCTATAAAATCGTAGATTTTACACTCATACATTTAAATTTTAGTTTATTTTGTTATATCTGTTCTAATTGATTTTTAATGAGATGCTTTGTTTGTTTAAACGTAGGTGGATATGTCATCATTCCTCTCCACAGTTACAGGACGATTTCAATGTGTTGGTTGGAAGACGTGGCTGTTTATTGAAGAATGGGATTTCAACAATGACCACGAATCTATCAAGTACCTTTAAGCCAACAAATATTCAGGCTAGTTGTTTTTTTTTGTTTGTTATAGTGACAAGTGTCTGATAAAAGAGAATCGTTTCTCTTTGATAGTTATAGGAATCCTATAATTTTGGCATGTAGCATTGATGGGAAAACTGGAATCAAAAGGTTGATAGTATTATATAAGTTAGAAGTTTTTAGGAAAAGAGGGGGATGGAGTGAGTGAAGAGAAGTGTACTTGGGATATAATTATTTTACTAGTTTTTCCTGACTTAAGTTTGATCTTTGGATATGGATATAACTGGAGATCTCCAAGTGATATCATGACGGGTATCGTTTTGAATACTTTTGATATTTCAGTATATACTCTTCAATTTTAATATTAATACAGTGTACTTTGTTATACTTTTGTTTAGTTATACATATTTCACTTTGTCAACACAACAACGTAGTGTTTGAATTAGTATATCATTGTAACTGAACTGGCCAGGGTATCTACTTTTCAGTGCTACTACTAAAGATTTAAGATATGATGATATATATATATTTCTGTTTATTTGATCTCATTTGTATTGTTGCAATGATTTCATACTGAACATTATTTGTTCTATTCAAATACAAGTTGTTATCTATTAATTATTAGTTAATTGAAAATTTTCAAAAAACTTGAAATAATTATTTATTTTAGTTCCTCTATCAATTTATTTTATAACAGAATGATTCAGTGTAGATAATCTAAATATGTTTATTTAGATCCTACTCCTTGTCTTCCTGTTTATCATCTATTAATTGATAATTAATATAAATACTCACCTTGCTCTCAACTGAGATAGGACAGATAAGATAGTTTAGATAGTTCAGATCAGTTTTATTTTAGTATATTTTAGTTAACAGCTATTAAATAGAATTTGTGCAATGGTAGATTAATTTAGACAGTCTTTTATATTCAGAAAAATTAAATATAAAAGTTCAAACAATCAAAGTCTTTCCTTAAGAAAGCAAGTATAGGATAACTTAGGAATTTTAAATTAATCTTTAGGGTTTAGTTAGATAGAAAATAACATTAGGATAGATTTTTGCTGAATTTTAGTTTCTCCTTAAGAGAAAAATTCAGCTGGTAGTAGGACCATAACCTATGAGGTTTTGCTATTCCAAACACACCAGATGCTGCTTTAAGCTGATTGTGTGGGCATAACCTCCTTGTTGGCCAAGGTCAGAAAAATAGGCCAACAGGTCCTAATATAAAAATCTTGTCTTTCAAAAATCTTAAGAAAGGAGGTGTTTGATGAGTATAGGAATTTCCTCTCTAAGAATCACATGTATAGAACAACTGAAAAAAATATTTTCAATGGGAAGCAAGAGACTTCATTAAAACCATGGAGAATGACACCTCACCTTTGGAATATGCAATACAATAGAAATCGTCATCATGGTATGTATGGATCATCGTATATGAATTGTTATGTATTTTAAGTTTTATTGTGATTTGTTTACTGTAGTGGCCATATTTGATTTATGATGTAATTTATTTATAAACTAATATTCATGATGTCCATCGTCATCATGAAGGCATTAATGGGCTTCCACGAGGAATGAAAATTTATCCCATTCAATTCAGCAGGTTGCCCTACTATGAGCACCTACAAATTGCTCATTTGTTTGATACAATCCATATTGGAAAGAATGTTACTGAAACCTTATGGCGACTACTGGAGCTAAGGAGGGAGAAAGATAATTTTTTGAAAGCTTGCAAAGACATTAAAGAAAGCAACCATGCAATGAAAGACATCATCCAATTTAATACCAACGGAGAATAAGTTAATATAAACTCAATTCCATGGATGTTTACAGAGCAACAAAGCAAGGTTGTCAAAGAAGTAATGCAGAAAATTAAATTTCACTTTGGATTTTGTGCGAACTTGAAGAATATCATAACCAAAAACGGTCAAAACACATGACTGGCATGTCTTCATCAAGGTAATTATTATTGTTATGTCCGTATAATTTTTTTTTTCATTTTACTCTGTATATTTTTTTTCTTGTTTGTATACTATTTTTTTAATAAATGGTGTGGTTTGTATATTGATACAGTATGTTCTACCTCTCTCTCTCCCGGAAAACTTTGACAACAATGTCAAACAAGTTATATATAATCTTAGTAAATACATGAGGTAACTAGCGATTACTTGCATGTGCTTAGTGTTTCTTTAATTCTCCATATAATTTATATTTGTTTTTTTTTGCACTATTTCAGCATATATTGTAATTTAATGTTTATTTTTGTTAAATATTGTTATTGGTTTGTGTCACTTGTAGATGGTTGACATCTAAAGAAATCCATAAAGAAGATATAAAGTATTGAAGGAGAGAAATTCCTCGTCTCATGTGTGAAATGCAGAAGCATCTACCATTGCCATTTTTCAATGCACAGGAACACCACCTCATACACCAAGTTGAGGATATTGAGTTGTGTGGACCTATGCACTCAAGGTCCATGTGGATGGTTGAGAGGAACTTGAAATTTATGAAGGGTTTGGTGAGACAACAAGCACATGCTGAGGGTTCTATGATGGAAGGATATACGGTATACCAAAACATGTTGTATGTTAGTGAATATCTTCCTATTTTAGCATCAAAGCTCAATTTACGTCACATTTGTGATTTGGACTCCAATAACAAATTTGAAGGAGATAAACTAAAGGGGAAAGGTAGATTGAGGAAGCTGAAAGGTAATTATTAGCCAGTGGATGTTTATTATATCATTCATATTCTAATTGTATTTTCTAGTTATAACTGCTTCAATTAAGAGCATAAACTTTGTTAAGGAGATTTACACCTTTCTTTCATTTTAATGGTTATTGTCATTAAAAAGTTGGTCACAAATGGGATGCAATTCATTTATACATCGCAAACAATCTTGATTGGATGAAGGTATGGATTGAACAATGCGAACAATCGAGTCATGGAATATCATGGGAAGGTGTGGCTTCCCTGGTAAAAGCAGCACAACACAATGGAGATAGAAATGTAATAGAAAGGGAAATCGATTCGGCATATGGTGTAAAAGATAAAATGGCAAGCATATAATTAATCAATCCCTCTAAATCTTTTATTTTGCAAATTACATTTTGACATACATGTTCTTCTTTTCCATGTATTGTTGTATAAGGATTGAATGGTTGTGTAATATTTTGATGTATTTCTTATTGCACGCAAAACACCATAAGGCTATGGTTTGCAATGGAGGTAGATATCAGATCAAAAAATTGGATGAAACAAGGAAAACATCAGATTCTGGGATATTTGCTGTCTTTGAGGTTACAAATGTTTCATCTAGAACTGACAGACATCTAGAAGTCTAAGAAAATCGATACTATGGGTATTTGGAAGATATTATATAGTGTGACTTTAAATCCTTTAAGGTAGTTCTATTCGTTGTCAAATTGTATAGGTTACGATTGAATCAACGTGATCCTGATAGAACTATTAGTGAACATGTAAATGGATTTACCATGGTAAACACAAGGTTGTTTGAGCCTGGAACAGAGCCCTATGTTCTTCCAATCCAATGCGAACCTGTATTTTACTCAGAGGTTCCGGGTAAAGAGGGTTGGTCATTTGTTGTGAGACATGATCCAAGGGGAAGGCTGGTAAAGTATAACCTAGACGATGCTAATGAATAGGGTTCTCTGGATGAAGGATACAATGATGCAAACCATGATCAACATGAGTTAGGTGATGATTATGATCCAACAGAAGATGTACTCTAAGAAACAGTTGAATCCAATGATGTATCAAACAATGCCAATGAAAGTTATATCGACGATGACATGATGAGCATAACTGATGATGATTATGATGATGATATGGCCAACCCTTACAATGTTCACTCTAGATCTGATGATACAGATGATGACTTGGATGAAAAAGATGAGGAAATATAATTAATGAAAGGTAAATATCCTCATGATCATTGTCATCATCATTATCATTGTCATCGTTGTCATCATCATCATAATTATAATCATCATCATCGTCGTCGTCGTCATCAAAATCATAATTATAATCATCATATTCATCATTGTCGTCATCATCATCTGTAGCATCATCATCGATGTCTTCATCATCGTCATCATTATCGTCAATGATGAAATATAATTAAAGGTAAATATTTAATTAGACCTAATGTTTTATCTTATTTCGTTTTAAAAATATTTATGGAAATTATCATCATCATCCTCACCACCATCACCACCATCATCACCATCATCATCATCATCATATATAATCATCATAATCATCATCATCATCATAATCATCATAATCGTCATCATCATAATCACCCTCAGCATCATCTTCATCATCATCATCGTCTTCATTGCCGTCTTCATCATCATGACCATCATCATCATCGTCATCGTCATCATGACCATCGTCATCATCATTGTCATCGTCATCGTCATTGTATTTTATAGTTATAGTTGCTTCAATTAAGAGCATATACTTCATCATCGTCGTCATCATCATCATCATCATCATCATCTTCATCATCGTCGTCATCATCATCATCGTCGTCATCATCTTCATCGCCATCATCATCATTAAAATTAAACCTAGATCAAATTAATTACTTCATATCATCGCCATCATCATTTGTAGCATCGTCATCATCTTCATCATCGTCGTCGTCATCGTCAATGATGCAATATAGACCTATTCTTTTATCTTATTTCTTTTTAAAAAGAGTTATGGACACCATCATCATCATAATCGTCATCCTCACCATCCTCATCACCATCATCATCATCTTCATCATATATAATCATCATCATCTTCATCATCATCGTCGTCGTCATCATCATCTTCATCATCATGACCATCATCATCATCATCATCCTCATCAACATAATCATCACCAACATCATCATCTTCATCATAATCGATGAAGATGACATCGTTATCCTCATGATCATTTTCATCATCATTATCGTTGTCATTGTCGTCATCAAAATCATAATTATCATCATCATCGTCGTCGTCTTCATCATCAAAATAAAAATTATCATCATCATCGTCGTCGTCATCATCATCATCATCAAAATCATAATTATCATCATCATCTTCATCGCCATCATCATATTCATCATCATCTTCATCACCATCATCATCATTAAAATTAAACCTAGATCAAATTAATTACTTCATATCATCGTCATCGTCGTCTATAGCATCGTCATCATCTTCATAATCATCGTCGTCATCATAAACAATGAAATATAATGAAAGGTAAATATTTAATTAGACCTATTCTTTTATCTTATTTATTATTTCTTTTATTTATATTTGAAATATTTTTCCATAAAATATTTTATATGAAATTTTAAAATTTATCATTTTATTTTTGTTTTGAATGTTTTAAGTTTATTTTAAAAAAGTATTTAATTTAAATAAGATATTTATATAGAAGAATCTAGTTAGCAAAATTGATGTCCAAAATTTTTACTTAGTTTATTGCTATAATAAAAAGATTAGATTTTAGATTTTGTAGATAACTTTTATGTTTCCAAATTCAATATGAAGAATGGAGTAAACATGGAAAGATGTTAAGAATGTAGAACATAACATTAATGTTTTTTTTTAATCTTTTACATACCTTATGGCTCACGAAAAGATATTAGATTCCAAAATTTTCATATATCTTTGATCTTACCGCAACTTTAAAGTTTGGTGACAAACATCAAAATCATTTTAGATATTTAGACTTTGTTAAATTGCCACAACAATGGCTTCTTAAGTCGTTTAAATGTTGTCATTCCACCCACCAAAGTTTGACTCTCCTAATTGTTGTCATTCCACCCACCAAAGCTTGAGTCTCCTCAATAGCATAATTGTGTCTTATAGCTATTAAATAAGATATATGTCAAGGATATTAGTAAAAGTGTATGTGATAATAATTCATTGTTCTCTTCTTTCTTTTATTAGGAATTTTTGAATTTTTTTTATGATGGTGATCATGACAATGTTACCATATTGGTCTGTCATATTTTGTTATATTGATTCCAAGCTCAAAAAGGGCACATATAAGATTATAATGATTATAAAATATTTGGGCCCTTTTTAATTTTGAAATTGATTTAAAAAGAAAATTGCCAAGCCATGCATGCTTTCAAAATCATCATCCTCATGATCATTTTCATCATCATCATCCTTGTCACCGTCATCATCAAAATCATAATTATCATCATCATTGTCATCATTGTCATCATCCTCACCATCCTCATATCATCATCATCAACATCATCATCATCATCATCATCATGTGGTTCATCATCGTCATCATCCTCACCATCCTCATCATCATCATGAACATCATCATCATCATCATCATCTTCATCATCTTCATCATCATCATCATCATCCTCATCACCATCATCATCATAATCATCATCATCATCAACATCGTCATCATCATCAACATCATCATCCATCAACATCATGATCATCCATCATGATCATCATCAACGTTGTTGTCGTTGTCGTCATCATCAGCAACATCATCGTCACCATTGACAACACCATCAGCGTCATCATCATCACCATTAGAAACATCGTTAGAATTTTCATCATTTCATATGATATCAAGACAGTCATCATCATCATCATCATCATTATCTTCGTCATCGTCAACAACATCATCTTGATCGTCATCATTGTCATCATCTTCATCATCATCATCATCATCATCATAATGATCGACATCATGGATAACATCATGATCATCATCGACATCATCATCATCAGCTACATCCTCATCATCATCATCATAGATTCATTGCACACATAAAGACTCACATAGATACACCCCCCCTCTTTGTATATATAAAAAAATAAAACATAGTATAAATAAAATAAAATAAAAAAACATAGTATATATATATAAATAAAACATATTATATATATATATAAAATAAAGCATAAATAAATAAATAAAATAAAACATAAAATAATATATATAAATAATTATAAAACAATTATTTTAAATACATATATATAAATAAAATAACAAAAACATAAAACCATAAAAAAAAACTTACAATCGCACTATTTTCCTTTCAGCTTTACGAGAAAGCTTCTTCCTCTGTGCATCTTGTCGGGTGCTTGTCATTTAGTGATCACGAGAAAGCTTCTTCCTCTGTGCATCTTGTCGGGTGCTTGTCGTTCACTGATCACAAGAAATCTTCTTCCTCTGTGCATCTTGTCGGGTGCTTGTTGTTCAATGATTAAGGGTTGATCTGAGCAACTTGGTCGGAGAATAATATTAGTGGGAGAAATGATTTGGACAGTGGGAGCAACGATTTGGACCCACAAAAACTAAGGAGAGTGGATTGTGGTTTTGCAGTGAACAAGGAGGGCAATTGTCAGTCAAGACAATGCATCCCAAAATTATGAGTATCGTGCCCTAATTCATGTCTATTTTAAAAATTTTAAGATAGTTTTGCAAATATCCATGATTTATTAGCCAATAGAGGAAAGGCAGAGGTTCTTCCAATAAGGCCAGGTGGGAGGAATACACCCAGGTTGTGCAGGGTCGGTACGTTTCAATCCCACCTTCTCAATTTAGGCTTTGGATAAAGCAAACCCCCATTTTTACGGGGTCGGATGGTCCTCACTCTCTCGTCCAGTGGTGATGTGTTCCTTCTCACTTAGTTATGGTGAATGGGATATTGTGTGGGTGAGAACTTAGACACCTCATTTATATACCTTTCCTACTTTATTACCTTACTTTTACCAACAACACAAAGGGTCTCTATCTATACTTCCTGCTTCTTCACCAACTTTAATCCTTCCTTTTTTAACCTTTGTTTGTAATGCCCTAAAATTATTTACAATGTTGTACGGACTTCAAATAGAGATAGTTGTGGAGATAGCGATCGAGTTAAAAATAGAGTTGCATTTGACAGTTTCATTTGACCCATATTTGACCCATATTGGCTGATATGGAGTCTAAAGTCTGGCCAGTTTGAGCGTTACAATTAGTGGACGAACCCACCACATTTTGGTTCACATTCAAACAGGTTTGGTTGTTTTTATGTGAGTTATCTCAGCAACCGGTTCCCAAATAAGTTATTAATCCGACCCCACCGAAATGAGATGCTTAAGGGAGGTTTAGAGAAGGATTCAAGTTCCCCCATGGCCATGATAGATAGAGTTTTTCTCCTCACATGTATGCTCGGCCTAGTGGAGAAGGATGAAAATTGGTTGCTGGGATGAAAATTGGTTGCTGCCCCAAGCAGGATTTCCGAGCCATATTTTGTTATAAGCAAGAAAATCGAACCTAACCCGTAGATCATTCAATATCATTATAAAATCCCTAGGTTAGAAATAAACTCGAACCTAACCTAGTATTTTTCAAATTGTAGTGACAACAGGGGTTTTCCATAATTCTGCCAAATGTTATGGATTTCTTCTTTAAGGTGTTTTATTATAGAAACCTTATATTAGAAAGCAACTTGAACCTAACCTAGTAATTCCCAAGCTCTAAACACCATGAGAGCTTGGAAAATACAATATATTTTCATTAAGTGATTGAATGAAGTAAACCACTTACAATAACTGTTTTTTCAAAATATTAATTTTTTTTCTACATACCTGTAAATATCATCCTCAAACAAAACTGTCCATGAGGACAGAGTTCAAGAACTCTGTCCACATGAACTATATCAGTGTTCAGCCAAGAAACAGTGAAGATTCATGGTATTATGTTTCACAAGTTTTCCATGTTGCAGCCTAATGAAACATAATACCACGAATCGTCACCGTTATTAGCCAACACTTATTATCTAGTTTAGAGTTAGTGAATTGAAAGTGGCTAAGTCAATGCAAAAAAGAAAGGTAATAAGTTTTCCTAAATAAACTATTTTGATAATTGTACCTACATCTTCTGCTACATGCATGGCTTGCATGCCTCACATATCTCAAAGTACTATCAAAATTATTATTATTGGTATGTCTACCTTCTCTCATTGACAGTCTTCTTCCTATTTATTCTCCAAAACAACTATATTATAGGGCCTTTTGGAACAACATTGTTTTGCATGCAAATTTTATTTTGTCAATCTAGCATAACTAAAGCATCAAACCTACAAACATACTATGAAAACAATAGAATATCAGTTTGGGATACTATATTTTTCCATTCAGTGATCCAGTACCTTTTGTAATACCTTCAACCTTTCAAAAGATAGGGGATAAGAGAAGGTAGTTGTGGTACCTAACAAGGAGAACCTAGATAATGCCTATAAACGAGTCATTAATGGTGAGGATAAAAAATAGTGTCACCTTTGAATTTCTTCAATATCCTATAAATAGTAAAGGATCCCTACTCTAGAAATATCATTTCATGAAATAAAACACACCATAATCCATGAGTAATTTGATAAATGAATGGAAATAACTATCAATGGGAAATAATAATAATAAAAATATACCCATAGATATTAGTTTAAGGATGTATTGAGGTTTATACTACATATTTGATAGTGTATGCATCAAATACTTTCTCATTACTTGATCACTAATATCAATTGATATACCATCACTCTTATTGGTAACTCCAATTTTTTCACATTTCTGTTAACCTACAAATTCCAAACTCTTTGTTTTCATGGAGTTTTGTGAGGTTATGGGTGCAAAAATATTGGAGATTGGAATCCCAAGGTTGATATTGGTACCTTTAATTTTTTAGATACCATGATAGTTTTATGGTTTCTAATCCCAAGGATCCTCCTTACTTGATACCATGATAGTTTTATGGTTTCTAACCCCAAGGGTCGTCAATTGGTAGACGCTCGTGTGAAATCTCACATAGGCCTCAAGATCAAATCCCATTGAGTCCCTTGGGGTTACCAATTGATATTCCATCTAGTGATTACCATCATCCTCCATCCTCAAAACCATGGAAAAGGGGAAAATCCACATAACCCACCCCAATCCTCATGGAACATATTGAAACAACCCAATGTCCAGGTTGTAGATAGGTTGTGGATCCCACTACAATGAACTAGACAATCAATGTATGAACTCCAAGACTCAAATAACTATCCATGAAAACCTAACCTATTATGTTTCTCTTTCCTAAGAAAGAGATCTCGAGAATATGTCAATGTAAACCCTAACATCCTTCATGTTTTTCTTGCCTATGAAATAGATTCGAAGCATCACTCTATGTAATCCCTAACCTTCTTCCTATTTTTTTCCTCGTAAAGAGACTCAGTGAATTCATCCATGTAACCCTAAGCTTCTTCCTATTGTTTTTCTTAGAAAGGAGGCTAGATAATGAAAAATGCAAGGATAGGCTAAGCAAGGAAACTATGCTCTCGAAAATACAGGTTCTCCAAAGAAACAAGTCTCAAACAAGGAACCTCCTTCTTTGAGATTTTTCATTACTCCCCATCTCAATGGATTGGCACTTTCTAGTGCTTTAACACTTTCATTCTGTTAGGTTCGTTTTCTTTCTTTTAGGCATTCCTTGGGGATGTATTTTTGCCTCCCCCTTGTCATCTTTGTCTATTGTATTCATTTTACAATTCCATGCATAAATTTGATCTTGATTGTTGACATGAATATTTATATTAAATTAAATCAAGTATTATACACAAAATATTATATATATATAACCCTAAGGAAGATTTAATGGTCACTAACATCATTTTTTTCTATGATTATTTTTTAAGGATTCATGACATACATGCCTACTCATTTCCCCTTTCTATTTTTTCCCCATTAACAGATTGACCTCCATAATCGTGTTGGTCTAGTCCCCTTGACAATCATAATTAAGCACAATTAATGGATTTGGCCATAGGATTAACCACACCCAAATTAGATTCTCGAATTCTTCCACCTCGTTTTGACTAATATAAAGTTGTTTACGTAGGATAATTTAGGATAATTAGGGTTATTTAGGGTTAGCGTTTTGAATCCTTGATTCCTAATTTTGGGATGACTGGCACACTCATATCGAACTCTTCAGTCAATTCAGATCACACACTCGTTCTTATAACCTTGTAATTAAGCAATCAACTACCACTTATGATCTCATTAACTTTGTACCTTCACCCAACCTGAGACTTGTCAAAGCTAACCTAAAATGAAACAACACCCTAGTGGCACTCATGGCACCTAAAGTAACTACTTCTAGGTTTGAACTTGCTCTATTTTCCTGCTCTTTTTTCTATAGATCGTATGTCTACTTAGTGGGACACCAAATCACATTAATTATTGTTACCAGACATAGAAACTCAATATATTATGAAAGTATGATTTTCAAATTTTCAACAACTTCAAAATTAAATTTAAATTTAAGTTTAAATTTAAAGAAGTAAAATCTAAAATTAATTACCATTTTACGCAATATTACATACATAAATATTTTATTATTAAATATTAAAATATTTATAAAAAAAATTCATAAACTACTATACAGTTATAAAGTCAAAAAATTTTGATTAGAAAGAGAAACTGTAGTGTACGCAAGGGTCGATATTACATTACTTGTTAATAATACATTAGTGGTATCTTGTAAAAACTATTTTGACAATGATCAAGGTGTGAAGAGGGAGTCCAAAATGATATGTGGAGGTGCAACATGCTCCTGTATGGTGTGCCTCCATTCTACTGTAGTTTGAAGAGATGTTGGTGAGTGTGCTTTGTACATTCACTTGGTACAAGGTGAGAGCAACAAGATGTAGACATCAAAGGGATGGGGTAGGAGACATAAGGTGCTTTGCACATTAGCTTTATAATTATTCCCTACTGTGAGTGATATTTGATGTTTCCTTGCCCTTTTTCCATCCCCTTGGATACATCAAATCACTAAGAAAGGCATGATATAGTTAATTTAAGAGCCTTTTGATTTGTGCGGATTAGTCGTTTTTGGTTCTTTCTACTATGGAATTGCCTTAGGGTTGCCTTAGGGTTGAAAATTAGTATGGGAAAACAAGTTAGCGTTGCCTTAGGGTTGAAAATTAATATGGGAAAACAAGCATCATCATGACAAGCTAAAAGGAATAAATCAGCAAATATTACAGACTGATATAAGTGTATTTAAAACATTCTTTTCATTCTTGAATGTGCCAAGTAGAAGATCTAGAAATGTGCTCTCTTCACCACCATCGATTAGATATATATATATATATATATATATATATATATATATGATTGTTGTAGGTTACCACTGGGAAATTGGCCTCTGAAGTGCTAGGTTATGCACTATAGAGTAGCACTGAAGAGGTTAAAACATCCACTCTACAGGATCTCCAAGAACTCAACATCATTATTTTTCCATTACTGTAAAGGCGATGTACTAGAATATTTTCCTGGACTTGTTGATTTCACCGTCAAGTTGAACGTAAATGATAAATAGAGAGGAGAACTAAGAAAGCTACAACACTTTGTAGGAAATCAAATGAGTAGAGATATAATGTCTGCAAGAGTCTGCATACATCCTTCACTTGAATGATGTTAGTTCTTGGTGATCCTGTAGAGTGGATGTTTGGTTTCTCTATCAGTTGCTTCTTGGAATTTATAATAAACTTGGCCCAATATCATGATTCGACCGTGAGGTGCTTAGTTAACTGAAAATTGGGTTAGGTAATACTAGGCCATTAATGGACAATCATGAATCTTATGGATTATATATATATATATATATATGATTAATGTAGGTTACCACTGGGAAATATGCCTCTAAAGTACTTGGTTATGCACTACAGAGTAGCACTGAAGAGGCTAAAACATGCAAGGTGTCGAATTTTGGGCTCAATTTCTGTTGTGAATGATGGTATGAACTGAAAGAGTGCCTTAAGCCTTAAGCCAATAATTTCATAAAAACCCTTATCAAATTAACAAAAAACATGTATCCTGGTAGTAGCAGGTAATAATTCAACACCAGGAAAGGGAGCATGCCATTTTTGTTTGTGTTATTGATTCTCATGCATTTCCTACCTAGATGTACAGTGAGAGTGTCCCTATTTGATCAGGATTAAGCTGAGCATGTGGAGAATTTAGTTGCAGGGGTATTCCTATTCAGAGTGCACAACGGATGACCTCAATAGTGTATAAGATGCATCATATGGCTCATTTCCATCTCCATCTTTTGGGCCTGAACCTGAATTTATAAGTGGAGATTAAAAAGTCATGTTTTTTTTTATTTCCTGTTTTTATTTCTTTATTTTATTTTTATAAATGCATATTATATAATCTTAGTGTTCAAAAAATACCACTTCAATATAGACAAATGAATGGTCTAGGTTGCAATTATGGGTTCAAGACCTTTTTCATCTTCACAACAAAGGGACTGTTCCACAAATTTTCCTCTCATTCTTGTCATTAGTGACCAATAAGAAGAGAAGAAAACTTGACATAAGGAAGGCATGTCTTAGCTCCCATTATAAGGAGGATGACCCAATTATAAGGAGTGCAAAAAAAATGAAGACAAACATCCTGTTATCCAATATACTAACTCCAGATTCATCCTAGTCATATTAGCATTAACCTCATATATTGCCAACTTACCTTACGATATCCTTTAGACAAATCTAGCTTGAGAACCATAGTTGATATTTTGTTTCATTTTATTGAGTGTGAACCATCATGAACCAACCTAATCTCATCATCGATCTACATAGCTAGAAATTCTAGAATTCTTTCATTACCTTCGACTTGTATTCCTTCATTAAATCATATAAAAAGTTAAAACCCAAATAATTTTTACCGTGAAAAAATTAGGAAATGGATTTTTTGAGTTTTGAAAGGACTTTATCACTACTTTGATCTCTTCTTTTGATATGTGTTATCCCCCTATTTTCATCAGGTGTTTAGTTGACAGTTATGAGTTAGCTCGGGTAGAATAGAGATATTTTGGGCAATATTTGCTAGTGAAAAGGGATGTAAATGTCCCCTTCTTTTAAATCTAGGCCCTATAAGTATTCATTTTCAGTTTTGGGCACAATTAAGCACTGTCCATGTCCTCCTACAACATAGAACATGCCTTTAAGCAGTTATGGGTGTGAATCTAGACAAGAGTAGCAATATGAAGTTTTGGGCTCTTCTCCTCATAATATAAGGTGTAACAAGATCTAAAGGGAAAATCTGGGTTATATTGAAGGACATATTTATGCATAAAAAGTATTTCTTGGTTTATTTGGGCATGCCATTGGTAAAACAATATTGAAACAACCATTTCATGGGTAAAGGAAACTGTAAGAGACCTAATTAGTCATGTTGGTATGGGCATGTTGGTAAACCATTCACATATAAGATACACTATCTCAATCAAACAATAATGCACAAACTGATATAAGATTCACTCTATGTTTAATTCAAAATCCAACATTAGATTCAAGCAATGAAACCCATTCTCTCATTGTCCATGTTAGTCTTAAAAGAAGCTACTCCCTGGACCTTGTTACAAGGGTAAGGAGACAAGACAAAGAAATCATCCCACTAGGAAATATGCCTCTGAAGTGTTGGGATATGCACTATAGAGTAGCATTGAAGAGGTTAAAACATCCACTCTACAGGATCTCCAAGAACTCAAAACCATTATTTGTCCATTACTTTAAAGGCGATGTACTAGAATATTTGCTTGGACTTGTTGATTTCACCGTGAAGTTGAACGTAAATTATAAACAAAGAGAAGCACTAAGCAAGCTACAACACTTTGTAGGAAATCGAATGAGTAGAGATATAATGATGTGAGTTCTTGGAGATCATGTAGAGTGGATGTTTGGTTTCTCTATCGGTTGCTTCTTGGAATTTATAATAAAATTGGCCCAATATCCTGATTCGACCATGAGGTGCTTAGTTCATTGGAAATTGGGCTAGGTAATACTTGGCCATTAATGGACAATCATGAATCTTTTGTTTTATGCTTTGGTTCTTGAAGCAACTACTAGGTATTTTGATGTCCATTTTTTTTTGGAACATTTTATGCCAATTTTCACCGTGTCTGATTTTTTTTGCCCCTTTTACAATTAACACGATAAGATGACCTTTGTGGTTTAGAAAGTTGGTTAGCTTTATAATTATTCCCTGGTGTGAGTGATATTTGATGTTTCCTTTCCCTTTTTCCATCCCCTTGGTTTCATCAAATCATTGAGGAAGGCATGATATAGNGATCTCCCAACTCTGTTATTGTGGTGGTGGCTATTTGTGACATGAAGATACATACTAGATGGGCATAAAACTGTGTTTCTTAGAGAAGTATGGGTGAAAAATACAAGACTATAAATCAATGATAAGTTAGGGATAATCTTCATTATAAAAGGACCTTTGGGTAGGCAGAACAAGGCATCAATTCGTCCTCCATTAGATTCCTTCAACCATTCATCTCGCTCCCCTTCATTCGTAGGTCGCAAAATATTTACTTTGGGAAGAAAGTACTTATACTGTTTGATCAAAGCCATCAATTGTGCAAGATGTTGAAAGTAAGGATATTGTTTCATGTTTCACTTTTGTTGTCAAAAGGAATAATGAAAAATTAGGAAGTACTAAATCTAGTCATTATGTGCATGTGGACTTAATGTAGGGAGAGAAGTCATGTCTACGTTTTTGTTCTTGATTGGGAGAAATGATGAAACCAAAATAGTGGTTTATAGATGGATATTTAATAACCATGGGAAGATTCATGAGTTAGTCATAAGACATTCTCGTGTATTGTTGATTAAATCTACAAATATTATTGTTGAAAATGGGTTAGGCCAGTAATAAGAAAACCTGCATATCCAAATACACAACCACCATAATCGCTCCAACATTCTACATGTCATCATACTTGCTATATGTGATGTCTGTTTCAAACATATTTCCAGAGACGTGAAAGAATTGGTGACCAAGCATAGTGTCCATCCATGTATATTGCCAAATCCTTTAGGAATGCACATTTATAATACATTATATAAATATTTGTGAGCATATCATAGTGCCCATGTATAACATGATATTTTGTGAGCCTACCTAAAGGCATTGCAAGCAATAAGTGAGAATGGAGACTTGTATGTAACTAAAAGAGGGGCATACATAAGAATTTTTAGGGTATACATTAGAATTTTTTAGAATTTCCAGTGTACTATTGTAGGATTTCCACTATGCAAATAAGGCATTGACTTTATAGTCACAATCCCATTAGTATGATAATTTATGGGAGAGATCATAAAAACATCCCTACACAAATGTTAACCAATAATTATGGTTTTGGTGTATCATTTGGAAAATAACATCCTATAAAAATAGTTGTTATTATGACTCTTAAAGGGCCCTAGATGAGATCTGGGCACTTTTAGGCCCTTGAGCTTTCAAGCTTAAGAAGCCATAAACAACAGGTATGTGCACCCTAGCAACGATGGAAAAGATCAT
>LPNX010053052.1:182988-219565 GCA_001517045.1 Pseudotsuga menziesii
AACGGTTACAAAAACAATGAGTGTAGAGTAAGGAGAGAGGAGTGGCTAGGAAAATGAATAATCGGGCCAATGTAGAGTGGAAAAGTGACCTAGAAGTTTGGAAGAGGAGATTAACCAAGATTCCTTGAAAAATGAACTCATGTCAAAGATGCTTTTTGATGGAAGTGACCAACATACCAACTCTATATCACTTCTATCCGAAGTAAATGTAGATGAATGCGAAGATATGTTCTTTCAAGGAAATAGTCCATTAAAGGAGAACCTCCAGGCCTTGTACAGACATATATTGGCATAAATTGTAGTGTTATGTTTGCTGCATATGTATAATAGATCATCTCAAGCTTGACAACGTTGAAAGGCCAAATTCCAATGGGCACAAGCATGCATATGAAGCTTATGAAGCCTACCCAATTCATGTTAGGAAAAGGAAATGCAAGCAATAAGTGAGAATGGATACTTGTATGTAACTAAAAGAGGGGAATACATTAGAATTTTTAGGGCTACCAAATGCACACACCTATTAACCAAACTCATTCTTGACAAGCTTTTTCTTTAACAATCTTTTTTCTTATAAGTCTTTCCAAGTTTTTTTGCTGGTATTTTGCTATGCTTATGCCAAATTTCTTTTCGGCCATGGTGCAGGTAGAACCAAATAGGTATTTGTCAAAATTTTCATCCTCCAGCGAAGGGAGTTTGGGAAGGCTAGAGGAAAGTGAGACATCCAGTAGGTCCATAAGGGCTAGATCAACTAGATGCCAGAAGATGAGAAGAAGATTCAATAAATGCATGAAATTTTTCTCAAAAAGGGGGGGGGGGGTCATGTTCCTATCATGATGAGACAGTGGGAGACATCGACGTGCCCTTAAGGTACCAACACCTAGTGAAACAATGGGTTCCTAGGGATCTTCCTCAAGTAAACACTAATTTTTGTGTGAATGAGAGGATATATAGAATTGCACCGTCATCATTGCATGGATTGGGGTTGTTTTGCATGGACGACATAAAGGTTGGATACAATAGATGTACAGAATTGATGGAGTATGTTGGACCCTATTTCAACTACAGTGATTGGATGAGCCTGGTCAAATATACATGAAGTATGCATAGATATGGGTTGTCAGCGAATTATATACAATTGAAAGACAAAGCTCAAAATAAAGGAGCAATGTTGTACATGGACGGAAGGCCAAAAACAATTGGTAATATTGTGGGGTTTATAAACAGTACACAACCGGGGTCTACACTAAAGAAACCCAACTGCATATTCCAGTCACATGAAGAAAACTGTGTCTTTGTATGTGCAGTTAAATCAATAGCTGCTAGCGAAGAACTGCTTATTAATTACAATTTGAATCATGTAGATACAAACATGGTTAGTATGGTTGTGGTACAACAAACAATTCAACCAACCTTTTATTAATTATTTTAACATCTATAGGATTTTTTGTTAGCATGTAATTGTAATTTTCTACTTTTCATGTTTCCTTAGGTAACTTTTAGTATGTTTTTGATGTAGGGTTCTCTCAGGGACACCTCAGAATCCATAGATGTTTGTCTACCTGAGTCAAGGCAGCAGCTATACATCGATATTTCCAATGTAATAAATTTAGGATGGACATACAAATATGTTTTTGTGTATTTTCATTAGTATATTAGATTCGTTTATATAATATTATCATTTTTCCATGCAGAGTGTTGATCAGGGAAGCCAACTGGCTATTGATAAGCTGACTACAGCATCAGGGCAACATCCAAACATGAATTTAATTATCCATTTCAAATACTTTAAAATCGTAAACATGTATATCATGACGCATAATGTTTATTTTGTTATGTATTCTTTTGTTTTTATGTTTGCGTTCATGATGGTAATGTTGTCTACCTTTTTTGCAGATTGACTAGGGAAAGTCCCCAGCTATTGATCAGATGACTAGAGCCTTGAGGCAACCAGTAAACCTAAATGTAATTCCACATTCTAAAAAATTCAAAAATGTACACATATAAAACATGTAGCATAGTGTTTATTTTTGTTTTGTATTTGTTAGATTTTACATATTGCGTTCATTGTGATAATGTTGTCTACTTTTTTTGTAGGTGGTTGATCGAGGTAAGTCCCCATTTGTTGATGAGACCACACCCTTTTCTAGGCATCAGGTAATCCTAGATGTAATTCTATGACTCTATCATGATAGACAATTTTTGTTAATATAATTGTTTGTGCACACTATTGCTTCAAAGACTAAGCAATTTTTTTTATATTTCAATTGCAGACAGGGGATTCGGTTTATGAAACAGCATCTCAAAACTCTTTACAAAATGAGGTCTCCTAGTTGATGAGAGATAGTGAAATTAGAGAGTTTGCAAACCCATTGAGGGTGCTACAAAAGACCAGGGAAAAAAAATGAGGAGCTGATTCTTTTGACATTGGCAGTTCCATAAACATAAGGGGTCGAAAAAATGATTCAATTGTTGTTATAGCAATATAAAAAATTGGATGTAATTTCTCGAATAATAATGTAAATTCATTAATAAAAACTTTATAATATTTCATTTTATATGCTATTGAACTTTTAATACAATGGTTTGAATTTACAACGAGCTATCGAGATTATTAGTGGTGGTCAAGGTAATGTTGGTCCCAGTGACCAAACCACTCCACGTACACCACATACTGCTCCCATATTTTCCACTGAACAGTCAGAAACACGCTTTGTGACACCCCTGTGGGCAGCAGAGGGTGCAACCGATGCTACCCCACCCACAACAGATGATGCAGAAGAAGGGGTGGATGCAGGGTTAGATAGAGATGTGGAATCATTTCCTGGATCTTCTTGTGTCACTAGCACTGGTTCAATAGTGTGTACATTTTTGGTGAATGAAGAACTAGCTCCAATAAAGATTGAGATGATTCTAGGTCATTATAGATAGTTCAATTTAGTTTTTATAATTTGTGTCTAATATACTGATAATAATTTTAAATGTTGACTAATGATGGCATTAATGTTTTGCAGGAAATGATATATTTTATAAACATATGAATGATTTGGACTTGGATATCTTTGGGCCCACCATCCTCACAATGTGGAACAAGCAGCCAAAATCTTTAAAGGATGATCTGACTAATCGCTTGGTTAGTCTATTCAGAAAAGATACCTTCGATACATTGAAGGTCCTACAGAAGGCTGGAAAACATCTGAAGATTGTCCGAGACCAGTATAGTGTTCACCTAGAAAAGAAACCTAGGTATGAGCGCCCTCCAATGATTCCATCTATGGAGTGGAAAGTCTTGGTGGAAGATGGAAAAGAGAAGGGCGTGATAAAATAAGGAAAGATACCACTAGCTGGAACAAGGAGGTATGCAATACATTCCAAAATGTAGTGGTAAGCCTTATTATTACTAGTTTTTATATCAATTTTAGTACATTGACTAACGTATTTAAAAATTAAATTAGGCTCTCGGACACATCTAAGGCCACCAAGGCAAGAATTGAAAAAATTGGCCAACACAAGCTTGGGCCTGGTGGTTACTCCAACTTGGTGACCCGATATGTAAGTGTCGCAAAACTCGAATCTGGATCCAAATATCATATAGATTATTATTTTTGTTTTGTTCTAGAAAAAAATGTAAAATTAATGACATCATGCAAATATGAATGCCAACCGGTGCAAACATGAAGCTTGGCTTCGAACAGGGCTTTGACGCCATTGTTGAACACCCTAGAAGCTTTTCTGGGCATACTGCACGATCTTATGCTGATCCATATGGTGCCTAGGTATGTAAAAACTATATAGTTTAATGATAATTTATTAATGCTCATGCAATTCATTCCTTATAAATAAATTAACTTAAATTATTTATTCATTTTTGTGTAGGAAAGTAATGATCTCGTTCATGTCGAGGATGTACATGACCAACCAAATGAAGATCATGCTTCTCATCCTGGTAATGAATTTATTAATGTGCTACTATTTTTTATAGACCATTGTAGATGATGAACATTAATTCTAATTCTACACAATTCAACTGCAGAGCATGTAGATGCAGATAACACGGAACAGGTTGGGCCTGTACAAGATAATGTTGAACATGTTGATGTGCCCATGGCAGGTAAAAACACACATTTGTAATGTTTTTTTAAATGAATTACTTGTATTTATCAAAATATAAATTAATTAATGAAAGATTTTGACATTCTTGCTGAAATTCATCGCTCCTTTCCTGAAGTTCAACCTTGCGAGCATACTAGTAGGGTACCGATGATTAGATTCCGGAAGATGTGACTCTAACTAAATATTTAAAGAGAATAAAAGTAAAAAGGAAGTGACTAAACAAATTTTGAGTAATTCTTATTTATAAAAAAAAAACATTTAATGGTTTTTCCTCTGTTTCATGAATGAATGCTTTAATGAATGGTTTACTGATTTTTTTTTCTTCTGCCATTGACTAAATGAATGTTTTAATGAATGATTTAATGAATGGTTTAATGAATGTTTTTTTCAGTTGTTGAATGATTGAATGGTTTAATGAATTATAAAGAATGATTTAATGAATGGTTTAATGAATGTTTTTTTCAGCTGTTGAATGATTGAATGGTTTAATGAATTATAAGGAATGATTTAATGAAAACATATTTCAACTACTGAGTGAAATAATTTGCAGTAGATGCATTGTTATTTTCATTGTAGATGTATTCTTATTTGGATTGTGAAATAATGAAATAAATTGTTATTTGCAAGTAGATGTGTTGGTTTTGGGGAGTTGAGAGTGATGTGGTGGGGGAAGGGGGGTGGGGAGGGGCCATAAGAGCTTCCACCTTCATGTGGTTGGTCCTGTTTAGTAGAGAATATTAAATTATTCTCGAAATAGAGAGGAGGTCAATAAATAGTAAGGAATAATACATTAAAAAACATCTATTTATATAATTTTAGTGTATAATTGTCACTATTGATATTTGACTCCTCCATTGGAACTTGTTATAGATAGCGTTGAGAAACATTTCCATATTTAAGAGGCAAGAAATTGCGTTTTGATTAGATCGATGGCCTTATATACATAGTATTTTTGGTTATCCATGTTTTATCAGGTGACCTATTCTTAACAATTAGTTTACTTGAATAGTTGAATAGTATTGCAATTTACATTGTAATAGAATTGTATTTATTTAGATTGGTTTTGTTATTTTCATAAACAAACATAAATTTATTTGATGGGTCCTAACATGAAACTATTGCAACAGGACAAAATATGAAGTATGTTGAATGATGTTTTGAAAGGTAAAGCATAATAAGACAATGTGAAGATCCACAAATGAAGGTATAATTATGTTTTCGTTTGTTTGATTGAGTTGTGTATTGGGTATTTATGCATGTGCACACACATACATTTAGTTGATGATGATGATTACCATACATTGAGGCGAACTTTGTTCTATCTGATCTAAACAATTACCTTAAATAGTTTGATTTATCATGATAACTGGCCCCTTAGTAATACTTTACCAATTCCATATAGCCAGGACAACAAAATTAAATGTAGGAATTTCATTACAAGAAATATGATAGGTATTTGAGTTTGATGGGAATGTGAAAGGTCAAAAGACAGAAAAAGATAGATATGCTTGTGAGGAAAATGGAATCTGAAGCATTGTTTCCCTATTATTACACATGAGTATATTGTTAACTGCCCAAGTTTATCTTTCTCCAGTAGTTTTGTAATTTGTTTCTTAATCTTATATCTTGTTCAACTTTCATGTTTGATTGTGTAGTGAAAAACCTATGTTAATATTTGTTCTTATCCCTATAGGTTGTGATTTGGGCATGGCGCACATTGGTATTTTTAGTTTCCATTGTAACTTTTCCCCCCAACATCACTGTGCACTTTATTACTCATAATTACTAATTTGTTACAAAGTCTTCTTTGTGAAAATATTTTATTAGGCATTTATATCTTTCTTTATTGCTTCCAATTTATCACCGAGTTTAAAGTGGTCTCTTAGAGTAAACATCTCAACTCTGGAATACAAAGTAAGAATAACTGCATTGATAATTATGGTAACAAAGTATTGAGATCTGCTTGAAAAAATAAAGATCTATTTGATACTTTATTTCTGGAAGGCATTGTTTGGATTCTTAAGTTACGAAAACTGTTTATTTTTGTTGTTTTTAGGGAATCTTCTAGAGTTATCCACGACCTAAAAAAGAGTATCAGTCATTTTCACTGATTTACAATGATAGATCACTGGATTTGGTATGACATCTTTTCACTAAAGGAAACAGTTTCACATTTGTTGGAAACAGTTTCGAGGTTCTTTCCCAAGGAAAAAATGTTTTTATTGAAGAAATCCCATTTGCAGCCATGACTTTTGGTGGTGTTGATGCTAATCACTTCAAGGGTAAACATCAATATGCTCCCGTTACTCGAAAGAGTTAGTGGAAGGTATGTAATAGAATCATGTTAGTTTTCCAGGTTTAAGATTGACTGTATTTAAGGATGAACACATGCATACCATGTTCTTTGTATGAGTCATAGTTACTAGTAGGTATGTCATGGGATTAATATACTCTAATAAATCGATTTTGCTATTTATTTCAGTTTGATATGGCAGACTTCCTCATTGATGATCAATCAACAGGTCAGCATATAGTCCATCTTATTCAATTGGGCACATGATTGCTTCTTAAGGAATCTTATGGAAATATTAATGGAATTTTATGAACATTTCGTTGCAGGTTTCTGTGCTGGAGGTTGTGTTTCTATTGTAGATTCTAGAACTTGTTTGCTAACTGGTCCATCGGTAAAGCTTGCATACCTTTGATCTTTTGGAAATTTCTTGTATAAGTTAGTGGTGTTTTCTAGGTCTGTGCACGATAAAAGAATATAAACCAAAGGGGTGTGGCACATCTGATGCTTGTATGCTCAAGCAATCAAAGAATGTTCAATAATGCTCATTTGATAAATTGATATTCTATCTTTGTAGTATGAAAGATATATAGTTGAACCCTCATGAAACAACATAAAATTCCCTCAAGAATGATCGAAAGGTATCACACACAAAACAAATCTCTTAGTATCTTTGTTTTGATCAACCATATCTTGATCACCTCAACATATTGGGGATACTATATTCATGAATTTTACCGTTTATATTCTATCTGTCAGTGTAATTATTTCTTTAGATTATCATGATGTTCGGGCCACTTCCTAGTGATCATTATTTCAAAACCAATAAGGAAAACCTATACTTTCGATATAGATCTCCCATATGTCGTAGACAATAACATGAACAGGTTTTTTTTGCATAAGTTTGGTTCATTGTATTTGTGTGATAAACGTTTGATGGGTATCTCCATATATTATCATGATTCATGTGGATGTCTTCATATTTTAAGGGACCTACCTTTTAGGAATTTATTTTTGCACAAAATATTTGGTCTTACTCAATGGAAATTAAATTCAATCCTTCTTTCTTAGAGAAAATGAATTTATCATTTTTCTCATTTTAATGCTTGCTGCAATTGTGTTGTTATTCATAGTATCAGAAAACTTGTATTTCTACACTAGATAAATATCTTATTGAAACATTGAAAGGTGATTGAAATATCCTATTGAAACATTGAAAAGTGATTTACATCAACTTGTTCTTGTGAAAGAATTTGTTTCAAATGTACCAAAGAGGATCATTGTTCTATTGAAATGTGTGATTTCCATGCATGATACATATTTAAAATTATATGCATCTACCATTTTAGGTGAAACTTTTGATTTTCATGTACGTTCTTAAAAAATAGCCCTTCCAGCTTACCAAAAAACTCAGTAATATGCTATAGAATCTAACTGGCTCATTTTGAGGGAAGTTTTTCTTCAGAAAGAAAAGTATGTAGATATTTCCAATGAGATAAACCAATGTAATCCCATGGAAATGGGTATTGGAACATGGGAAAGCGATACTTGACAAGTTGTGTATGCCATTTAACTTGAATGATAAATGGTGTAATATGAAGAAGAGTAATTACTGAAGCATGTACGTACATGGATGAATTAATTATGTCTATATTGATCCTAATATTCCTCTTTGGAGAAAAACTGCTTGGAATCTCATGTGTAATATCAACATATCCTTCTAGCATTCTACTCAATTATACTAATACTTCCTTCTTAGTGTCACATTTTTCAACATTATTGTACTTTATGCCATCTAAGACTCTTATTTGCACTGTTTCATAACATTCCTTGGTATCCTTTATTGCATTTATGAAGTTCTTTGTAAATAATAACACTTCTCTCTAGCCCTTATCTTTAATTGTCAACTAAATTATTTTTATATCCTTTATAATGTCTTGAGTTATTCTCAAGTGATTTATATCTCTGTTGGGCATCCACAAACTACTTATATTTTACATTTTAGTCCTTCGGTTGACTTGGACTTGAGCATGCGTTTTATTTATATGTTTGACAAAATGATTCTATATCATCACTCATTTGGACATGTTGAGTGAAAATCTATCATATCTAAAACACTTCTTAGATTATTTTGATTTATAAAATTCAATGATCACCAGCAGAGTGTGTTCTCTGGAATGGAAAAGATATATAGAAGCCTACCATACGGATATGTCGTAAGAGTTGTCAGGTAACAAACTGTAAATGAAAACAGATTATCATTTGTCTGTGTTTGAAGTTTCAACCACACTATCTCCACTTATGCTAATGTTTCTATCTACATGAATAATAGGTGTTTGGTATTGTTGCAAGTCTAGACTAGCTTGAATCTCCAAAGCTTCATATATGCAAGGCATTTTTCTATGACATTCTATTATCACTTCGGATGTTTTGTAAGCAAGTAAAGATGTATTCGTGGTTTAAGTGAAATTGTGATCTCAACAAGTTGACAATAATCAATATTTGTTTTGCATGAGGGAACAACTTGAGGCCACATTCAAAAGTAATAATGAAACAGTGATTCATCATCCCTCTATTTTATGTTGAACAAAAGTTTCATGCCAATATCATAGGTCTAGCTATGTCAAAGTGTCCAACAAAGGCATCTATGATTTGTTGGAAGTGACTAATAGATTCAGTGCTAGGTGGTGAAACCATCTAAGAGCTTCATCCTTGAATGAATTAGGGGAAGTTTCAATATAATGTTGTTTTGAGGCATCCACTCCGAACAAGTATAAACAAAAGCATCAACATGGGCAGCATGGTCTTGGCTAGGGACTCAACTATTGATATTTTGACTTCCTTTATTAGTATTATTACTTTAATGCTAACTATTGATATTTTGACTTCCTTTATTATTATTATTATTTTAATGCTAAGTGTTAAAATTGGTTCTATTTCAATGTGTAGGATAGGTTTCTACAAGCAGTAGTCAATTGGAAGAAGAGTATAGGCTTCAATGGTAACATTTTTTCTTAAACCTATACTTCTAGCAGATTAGGAGAAATTGTGCTCGGGTGATATTGTGAAGGAACCCAATGCCTTTGATCATGTTGACTGTTAGAATGTAAGCCTTTACTTGATTTTTATCCAGAGAATTCTCTAATTGCTTTCATGTTTATGAATTCATAAAAATTGTAAAATCCTACGTACACAACATCTTTACTTTTTATTCAGGGTGGGATTGCACGTGGTGGTTTCAACTTTGATGCAAAACTATAAGTACTCTGGAAGTCATCAACTTATACATTCCTCATTATGACCAACCACAAAAGATTCGTGCGTTCAAGACATTCAAATGTTACCACTGTTACTACATGTTTAAGTGAGCTTCACTACACCACTTCTTGAATGGAAACCTGTCATTTTTTTTTTATAATTCTACCACCAGGCATCGCTTTTCCGATGAATTTTCAACTCTTTTGTTGAAGCTCCGACACCTTCATCTAACGATCAATCGATGATTTTGTTGAAGCTCCAACACCATTCCCATTGAATATTTGACGCTTTCCAAAAAACCATCGACGACTTTTCCATGACTCCGACACTTCATTCCGTCAGAGGACCGACCCTTCAAGTGTCGGCCAGTGTCAGATATTTGACGGTTTTTCCATGATGCTGAAACTTCAGCCCGTCGGAAGATCGACCCTACAAGTGTCGGAGTGTGTCAGATATTCAACGGTTTTTGCAAATTTTTAGTGACACTTTGAAACAGATAACGATTGAATATGCGACACCATGGTTGCATCCGATCTTCGATCGACATTGATAACACATTGAATATCCGACGGTATGCCACCGACAGCCAAAAAAAGTGCATGTGTCGAAGATGCGACAAAGAAGTGTCAAATTTCAGAAATGAAAGGTGTCATTTTTTGAGCTCAATTTCTGTTGTGAGACGAGTTGGCCAAGGGTGTGATCTGTGTGGATGCTGATATAATACAGGAGAGATGCGGAGGCAAGGCTAATTTGTTTTTAACAGTAAAAGGGCCCACTACCCATGGGAACTTGATGTCTACATGTTTCCTGAAACTTATAAAATGTGTGTTTTCAATAGTCAACCATTTCTTGATTAATTCTAGTGCAAAAATCCTCAGTGTCAAAAACTTTGGGAGGACATATGGTTGCCGAGTAAACCCATAGACTCTTATCACTGTATTACCTTCTAAGAGAAACCAATCCTTGACTCTTATTTCAGGGGACGGTTGTAACATGCTTTTCATCTTTTCAATACCCTCTACAACCTTTCTTGGAAGAGGACCTCATATACTAGAGCCATGAGTTCATTAATGAACTTGCAGTAATCCCTGTGCATGTCCTTCGTCAGAACCATTTCCGGGAGCTATAGGTCGTCGTCATTAAAACTCAAAAACATATTCATAAGAAGAGACTGGAACCTAAAGGTTCTGGATATATTGAAATTACTCAACTGGGAATTTATATTTTTGGCTAAGAATCCATCAAACTACAGACATACGGGTGGTGAATACTGACTTGGTAATTTAGACATTGTTTGACCGATACTAAGGATAAAAATTAGGCTTAATAAAGGTTCAATGACATACTAGTTCGAGTACATACCTAAGAATTGGCTTACTAGGGTTATCATAGATGGAGTCTCTTCATTGAATAGGTAAAAATCAATGGGGAATGGGGGGTCTGACAACTAGCTCTCTGGTTTCATACAGGTTCGGAGGAAAACGTCCTTTTGTTCATTCGAGGACCCCTGAAAATAACGAAGTATATCTTCTTCATTATATTCACTAACATCCAAGTAAATTAGGAAGGGATTAGCAGGGTGTTTCAGACGCTAAGGGAGTTAATAGGACACAACATCCTAAACCTAGACGTGTCCATGATAATGCCTTTGGATGGGGAATAATTGTTGACGCACCATTTTATGAATTTGGGGAAACTAGGGGTTTGTTCAACAGAAAAGTAAAAGAAGAAGGACCTGAACACTCCATGTGTGTGAATTCCCTATGATTGGAGAGCATTTAGCTTAGCTTGAGAGGATTCTACACTATCGAAGTCCTCAACGTCTTTGTCTATGAGGGCGTCCTCTGCTCCTTAAACCTCGACTTTTTCATCCTTTGAATCCTCCAATTCCTCCATGAGAAAATAAATTAATATGGGAAAGACGTACCGGGGTGGTTGACAGCTTCCTTTAGAGGCTTGTCCAAGGTGGCAAGGTCTGCACAGCTTGAAACCCTCGCTCCCTGATGCCGCAGAATGATAAGTTGTTTGGATCCACGTTCTGACCTTTATATTACTTTACTTTCTTATCTGATCGTGCATGTTTCTCATCGGATGCAATCTTAGCCATAGATCTGGGACCCAAGATCTAGAACTGCATGATCCGTTCCATCAAATTTTTGTACGATCACATTCTACTTTCACAGTCCTTGTACTCCTCCGTTCAGCGGGATATAAATTCCGCTGTTGATTTTTAGGCCTCCTCACCATATCGCCATCCGATGTGGAGAGTTTTATCGGATTTCTCCTTTTCCATCCAAGATTTCCTTTTCAGCACTTACGGTTGGCAGAACGGTCCTGCACCCTATATTTTCCTTTGTGTCGATCCCCTTCGTTAGATAGATCTTCCCCTTTAATGTATTTCATGAAATTTGGAATGCTATATGTGCAGTGCACTTTAGATTCGAGGATTTCATCTCCACCGTCGATTTAAGATCCCCACGATCTCAACCATTGCAAATTGTTGTGGTTTAAGTCATTTCACAGATTTGGAAAGGAGCACTTTGATATGCTTTTTGAACTCGCGAAATGGCCTCCATCGTTGATTTGCTTTTGCCTCTCATCCCGATTATCGAAAAATTTCCATCTTTGTCTTTCCATCTGACAGATATTCTTCCTCTCCTTCTGCATGACCAATTAGGAGTGGGCTCTTGTAGGCCTCTGAGTCCGGGGATCTCTTCCTCTTGACGAATAGTGACTAGCACTTGGTCTCCTTACCTCTATAAACCTTCAGGATTTTTTTTTAGAGTTTGTCCTTCTCCTTTAGAGCTTATTACGGCTCTCTTGAGGCTTCTCACCATGAAAATCTCATAGGCCTCACTCCCTTCCTCACAGGTCAGAAACTCTTCTTTCTTTTCAACCCAATGTGAGCGCTAACAACTAGCTCTACCCAAGGGTTCTTATTATGGTTCATTACATTTACATAGTATTTACTAGACATCACCCTACACCCCATATCTTCTCTCGAAAACTGCAACATCTTTCTAGGCATATGCCACACATGTTTGTGAATTTTGGAGGCCAACATCGACCCAAAATATTCTCTCTAGGATTGCATAACCCTCCATAGATATCAATAATTTTTTTTTCAAACATCAATAACCTACATTTTCATTTGTATCTTTCCTAGGACATCTTTATATTTCTCAATGGCTTTGTACAACACCATCTCCTCTTATTACTAAGAGACAAGTTTTCCAATGCTCTCACTAAAGCCTTAAAAATGTATCCTAGGGTTTCCACCTCCATATTTCAACATAGAATCAAAATATCATTACTTAAGTATGGTGTCTAGAAAAATATTTTTTGGATTCTTCAATACATAATCTCACTGCTTACTTCCAAACATTCACAACACCCAAGAATGGTTACGGTCTTAGTAAGATTGTTTCAAGGTATATGTGGAGTTAAATGAAGAGTAGGATACCAACAACATTATTTTTATCATAATTTCATAGGAAACCTCATGCTATGCCTCGAGAAGGTGTTTTCATTTACCAGTTTCTTTATCTAACCTCATGTGCAAATTATTGTAGTAGCATCAATCTCGATGAAAATCCATCTAGTATTTTATTGAAGCATTTACCAACATATGACTCCAACTCAAAATAAAAGATACATAATAGAAAAATAAAAGATACATAATAGATAGTTTTGCATAAATTTAATTCTACTACTATTACTACTTATCTACGAATAATAATCTAAATAATTGTTTGACCCCAACCAAACAAGTCTCCTAACACCAAGTACAATCAATTACTAACGCCAAAAAGTCATATTGGATCCATTTTGTTCCCAAGAATTCATTGAACAAAAAAATATCTTTTAAACAAAAATGCTCAACCATATAACTTTAAATCCATTGATGCATTGACAATGTGAGTTGAGTTTCCTTTTATTTTCATCTAGTTATAGCTCTTTCCTTAGATCATTTAAATGCCAACATATGGATTTATCTACCATCACTAGCTAAACCCCCATTTAGTCCATTGTTGTATCTTAATATAAAAAGGAAAGACTACCTAAAGCTTAAAAGTTTATTGGAAATTAACAATCTTTTCCTACTTAAACTTCCATGCAACATATTTAACTAACCCATTTGATATATTAATATTTATAACATTATTCTCCGACTCTATACACTATCAAAAGAAATAGATCCATTATTCTCCAACTCTATACACTATCAACTTTATAATATTTAATATTTGGATAAGATCCATGACTCCAATATTATGGCCTAGCAAAAGAAATATACGGTTCCATTAAACCAAGATCGTTGGACTCATGTGTAAGCAGCTATGCAAGCCGATATAATTGAAAAATCTATGCTTACCATTCTAGCTTCACCATTTCCAAATGCTACTTAACACTAACAAATTTCGTTCATTAAAAATATATATGCTTTGGTCTTTGCTTGCAAAAATCAACCAATCTCATTTCTTCTTGTTTTCTGCGATGTCTTTTGTCATTTCTCACTCTTTCCTTCTTAATTCCTCAATCTCGAAGTAGGGACGCCACAACTCATTTCTCTTGTTATATTTATGGGTTGGCCTATAAAGTTTGTTAATATTATAATAGTTACATATAGAAGACATATATTATATATAAATATATGTTCTCATTTAAATAAACATGGTGATATATATTGATAACATACTAAGCATTACTTTTAAGTTCAATGATAAATTGTGGAGCATAGGATCCACTATTAAATATTGTATACGTGTCTTTTTTTTAATATGTTTTGTTAAATTATTATTGTGTAAGCAATGAATATTTTTTTCATTCTATGACTTAATGTAATAAGAGACATTATTTTATTTTTTAATAATCCAAACCCAAAGTGATTGAAGATAAAATAATCTAAAAGTGTGCTCAATTTTTTTTAGTATTCTGGGATTAATACGTTAACAATTTTGTCATTTCTTTTTCAAAATTAATGTTAAATCACTTAGATATTTTGAAACCTTTACTAATCTCACATCAACAAGACATATAAGTGTTGGAAATTGCAAAACCATGAAGAAATAAAAGGATGATTAGACAATTTTCCATAGCTAAAAACTTGATATATATGCAAAAAGATGGAGTTTATGTGCATAGTAATCCTCTATTGGGATCTTAATCTGTAAGGATTGGTTCTATGTAAATAATTAATTTTCAATTATTAATTAAGAATATAAAGAGACTTTAAGAAGTCTGAAGGACCTCTTAGAAGATGAAATCCAAAGGTACATTCTCAACTGAATAAAGAAAGAATTTATGCTCAATGAAATTATTCTCACGAGTTATTCATTTTAAGTGGTATCAAAGAACATGCTTTACATAGCTCCTCCTATCCCTCCATTCCTACTATCTTCCCTTTTCCATCCGTAGCATATTCTATGCTAGCTCTATTATTTGTTCTCCTTGGATTCCTCTCTATATGATTCTAGCCTCATTTCTAAAATGCAAACCCTAATTTTGTCCATCATGCATTTACATGTGTCCGTGCACTTGAGTGTTACCTACGTTATGCAATATTCTCCTACGACCTAGGTGAAATATTTCTAGGGGAAGAAAGGGAAATATTTCTATGGTTTTCCTCTACATATAGGCATGAACTTAATAAATTTTCTCATTATTGGATTTGTTGTTGTCCATTGGTATGGGAATTATTTTCTTTGGAGGAAGCGAGTGAATTTCCCAAGTTAACTGCTTCTTCTACTAAGGACCATTAATTATTTGAGTTTTCCTCAATTACTAGCAACAACTTTGTTTCCACAAGTTTTTTTCCTTTTTAATGGTGTAGTTGCTTGGATGCATTGTTATTTAGCATGTAGATCATTCAAAGTAATAGTATGGCATATCAATATGCAATCTCAGTTTAGTTACCTCTCGGATTGTGCGTGTTGTAATTCACTTATCTATCGACTGGTCCATTTTGCGGAGTGTTTCTTTGTCAGTATTCCATCAGTAGCATTACATTGATAATGGTATTGTATTGTGCTGAGTGAAATACTTTGTATTGAATATTTAGACCATATTATTGAAGTCTTATCATTATCAATATAATTTTCATTGTATCATTGTGATTGTGATTGTCATTGTATTGAATTTCCTCTTAAAAGTATTGATACTTGGTATAATTATTCATTGAGAATATATTGTAACTTGTATTAATTTGTATAGTAGAGATGGAGTTGAGTTCACTATAGAGTAGTTTGCATACTTTTTGCAAATTATTGCATAAATTTCCACTACCGAGGAAGCACTATGTTGTAAATTAGTTGCAAAGAATTATACTTGCACTTTGTATGCTAGAAATTGTAAATGTATATCATAGGTTATAATTATTATAATCCTATGTAGTATATTGTAGTACTTATTTATTGTAATTGCTTGTATTACTGGCTTGTAAAAGATGCATCCTCATAGACAGTGTGGAAGAAATAAATTTAGAGGCATGGGGATAGAAAAAATCACAATGATATTCACTGTGTTCACTGTGGCATAGATGGACATGTGGAAAGTACTTGTATAATTCCTTGGGAGAATATAAAAGAGAATCATGAACATAAGAAACAAGCAAAATATAGTGATGTGGATAAACCTCCTGAATCAACTCATTTCATTGTTACACACTGTAATACTAGTATAAATGAAGTTATGCTCAACACTTCCTTTTCTTCTTAGAAATATACATGAATTCTTAACACTGGTGAAATCTACCATATGACCTTTAGAAAATATATTTTGAAGAACTGAATGACAATGTAAATGGGGTGGTGTATTTTTTGGATAATTCCACGCTCAAGCACGAGGGAATTGACTCCATCGGGATCAAAATACCTGGATTTCTTGATTTTTTGTTGCATAATGTTATCTATATCTTCAAGAGTAATATATGTTAGAATATTGAGAAATATGCATAAACATACAACAATATATTTGCTAACATGCAAATGAATAGCAAGAATCTGCTAGTCTAACTTTCTATCCATACAAGCACCATATAAACAGAACAGTAAGTAAGATACAAGAGAAAAATAAAAGTACACCATATATATACATGCCAAAAACCCAAAATGGGGAAATAGCCATTGGAAGGTATTGCATTCTTTATTCCCCAAAAATATCCAATATTAGACTTTGGGATTAGGAATCAAACAAATGTTTTGACAATCCTCAATAGAACGTTGTGGAAAAAAAATGAACATGACTCTTTTGAATATGGTTTGTTCCATGATATTTTTCAATAATGTAAAGTTGATGTTTCAGGTTGATGTAGTTTGATGTGTATCTTATTTGAGAAATAAAATTCCCACTCATGCTTTCAAAAACAAGACTCCCTTAAAAATGTGGTATGGTTGCATACCTTGGTGATGCATCTCAAGGCATTTTGTTCCACTTATTATTCCCTAATTGCAAAGGAAAAAATAAATGAGCTCGATACAAGGAATCAAAATTTAATCTTCTTATGGTACTCAAACACCAGCAAGGCATATCATCTTTACGATGAGGTAAACACAAATTTAATTATTTCTATATATGTCATTTTAGTTGAAAAGAGTAAAAATGACAAGTCTATTTAGAGGCATATTGATCGTTTGGAAAAAATTCCCCATGTAAAGACATTTAATAAAGTTGATAATGAGATTATGCATCTTGAATGGGGGAATAACTATCTTGGATCAATATTTAAAACCTCCTTTTGTAGAACCATCTCCCCCTCAGCAAGAAGTTTATGCCACTTCACCATAACATGATGTGATGATGTGATTGAGAGGATTTGAAAACTGAATCTTGAAGAGAATTAAGCACCACTAGTTGAGAAACTTAGGCCTTCATGAAAAGTTACGAAATGGGTCAAATAGGCACTTGAAATTTTCCATCCTGATGATTTTGGAAGGATAGCAACATGAATTTCAACCAAACAATATGATGGAGGAGTTGCAGATAATTCAAATTTAGGTGATGTACAAGACATGGATGTATCATACTATTGTGAATTGAATTTATCTGTTAATTCCTTGAACCCACTTCCTTTGAAGTAGGTGATGCTCATGATGAGTGGAAAGAATTCATGCAAAAAGAGTATGATTCTCTCATTAAGAATGAGACCTAGAAGCTAGTGGTCCCTCCATTTGGAAATCAAACTAAATGGCTACAAGTGGGTCTATAAGAAAATGTATAGATCAAATGGATGACTTGACAAACACAAGGCAAGGCTTGTGGAAAATGTTTTTTTCACGAAATGAAGGTATTGATTACTAGGAGACTTTATTCCCCACAACAAAATGGGATACCATCTGCACTTTATATTTGTATTTGGATGCACATAATGGGTGAAATTTCATTAGATGGATGTGAATATTGCTTTCTTGAATGGGGGTTTGAAAACAAGAACTCTTGAATTCATTCTATTGCCTTAAATGAGAACCTCATGCATGGTACAAAAAGTTAACCAAGCATCTTCTGAAGTTAAATTTCAAGCATTTTAATCAAGTAATGATGCAACATTATTTGTAAATAAAGTGGGAAGATCTATTGTATATCTTGTGGTGTATGTATATGATATTTTGATGACAAGGAACAACGAAATCGATATTACATCCATATAAACAAAAAATTTAAGAAGGGATTTGAGATCTAACATATTTGGGACACCTTAACTACTACTTGGGAATTGAAGTGACTCAAACTCCTAAGTACATATTCATGTCCCAAAATAAATACATTGAATAATTGTTGAACAAATTCAACATGATAGAATGCAATCCTCTCTCCACTCCAATGGGGTAGAACTTGAATCTCACATCAAAAAAATGGAATGAGTTTGAGGATGAAACCAAGTACAAATAGCTTGTAGGGATCCTTATATACCTTTCCATGTTCATGAAAGAAACTTTATAAGGACGTTGGTTTGCTACCAAAAGAGTTTTATAATACTTGAAAGGGAATTATTATTTTGGACTCAAGTATTATAAGGTGGATGCATTCAACCTTATTGGATATTTTGATTCAGAATTTAGAGAATGGAGTGTGTGCTTTATGCTACCTCATGATTCTTGGATCAACAATTGTCTTGTGGAGATTACACAAATAGTCATTCCCAAAAGATTCCACAATAGAGGTAGAGTATGTGGTGAAAGTAGAAACAACAAAGGAAATTGTGAGAACAAGAAAATACTTGAATATTTGTAGGATAAATAGGTGAATTATATTCTTGTCCTAATTTACAACACTTCTTCAATCAATTTTCCCAAGAATCCTAGATTTTGTGATTCAACCAAGCACATCAACATGAAGGACCATATAATTCGATATCATCTAGAGGCCAAGACAATCTACTTCATACATTGTTCCACCAAAGAAAAACTTGCATATATCTTCACCAAAGAACTTGGAAGAGAAAAACATGAAAGGTTAAAAAATATGCTTGGACTCATTAACACCCCTTTGAATTAAGGGGGGTAATATTAAGAACTTAATCCGTAAGTATTGGTTCCATGTAAATAATTATTTTTTAGTTATTAAAGAAGAAGATGAAGAGTCTTTGAGAAGTATAAAGGACCTCTTGGAAGATGAAATCCAAAGGTCACTTCTCATTTGTATAAATAAATTGTTTATAATCAATAACATTATTCTTAAGAGCAGTTCCTTTCATCCTCTAGATCTTCAAAAATATAGGTAAGAAAAACAAGAAAAACTAGAACTCATACCAAGGAACTCCAATAATATACCCTCAAACAAACATGTCCCCCAAGGCAAGATGTATCCTCTTCTTCTTTTCTTCAACACATGCAACCTAAGGTTTCATCTCCAAACCATAACCTCCAAGTATACAAGGGATGAAACACTAACCCTAGTTTTCAATATCCTCTAAGAATCTCCAAGAAACCCTAGTTAATCCAATACAAGAGAGATAAAGTAAAAATTATTATCCAAGAGAGAGAGGAATACTAGTTTTATTCTCTTGTTCATATTTCTAATGAAGGATGAACAAGAATAAATGAATATGAAAGGGATATATCCTTCCTCTCTCTATATATGAGAGGTAAGGAAGGAAAACATTATAGTTGTGGGAATATTCCTTTATGGGAAACCTACAAATATGCATGTAGGATCATACCTTTGGAGTGTTACACTCCAAGGGTGCATATGTCAAAATCCAAGGCAATTTGATCCACAAGTAAGGTTCCATATGTAAGGGCACTCCATGAGGCATGTCCAAATATCCTACAAAAATTTTAATCCCTATATAATGTAATATTGCATTTATATTATCATATTAATATTATCTTTATTGGCTGGCTAGGATCGTAATTATAATTATGTAGTCTCTAGGATTGTAATTGTACAATTTATCTCATTCACACACACAAAGGAGATATAGTTTGGAATCATCTCATCTCATATTTTTTTGTATCTGAAATACATTGTAAAGTAGTTTTCCCCCTCTAAGAGATGGTTACTCATATTTTTATTGCATTCTTAAGGCATTGGAATACTACCTCTTCTTGTTTTATGGTATTCTTGGGAACTTGGTGCATAATATTTGATATCAGAGCAATTTTTCCCATAACATATTTTTTGGGACATTTTATACAAAAAAAAATGGAGGTGGCATAGAGGAGATATCGAACTAGCTGTGGTACAATTTTGAGGCAGTGATTTATTAGCAGTGTGGAGTTATACCTTATGGAATGGTGTTTTACTAGCAAATATTAGTCTCAAACACGTGTTCCAGGAAAAACTATTATATCTAAACCTTGAAAGATAAAAATTGAGTGAGAATTATTTCATCGTATAGTATACATATCGTAGTACTCATGCTAAAAATTTTAGAATCATATCAGAAAAATTGTACACGTCGGAGGCTGTACACTTTCACACTCTTAAAAAAAAAAAAAATAACAAGTTTTGGTAAGATTACCATGAATTTTTTTGGCACATCAAAATTGGGACATACCCATGGCATTGTAGGGAAGACATAACAAGATACTACATGGATATTTTTTAGACTCAACGGATCCTAATTTGTAGAGTTACTTTAGTTGGAAAGTCGACCAACAAGACAATCTCCAAATCGACATTTTAAAAGGTATGTTATATTCAATTTTGCATAACTTTTGATTTGAAGGTATGATTTGGGTGATTCAAAGAGTGAGATAAAGAGGAACTAGAGAGTAAATATATTAAGTATTATTTAGGTAAAATGGAAAAAGGTAGAGAAAAAATTTCTACTCCCCTTAAACCTCTTGAAGGATCAACTGGGATACAAGAGGAGTGAAATGAAGTGAACTAGAGTTGTCCAGGTTTTCCAACCAATTAGGAAACCTTGGCAATAAAATTGTGGTAAATAACACTGAATTCCTAAAATTGAAAGAGGATATAAAAACCAAATATTAAAAATATGGCTAGTAAAGAGGATTTGTTAAATATTACCACTAATATGGATACTAAAGAGGATCTTGTAAAGATGACCACTAATATGGATAGTAAAGAGGATATTGAAGAGGTGAAGGAAATGCACGGGGGCTTCACTTGTTGACCAATATCCTATCACGTTAGTTCATATTGTGGGTTTTAAAATTATAAAAAATTGAACCAATATATTGCAGGTATTCGGGGGATGAGGGGTTTAAGGTGGGGGTGGGTAGGGTGGTTTATAAGGATTGAGGTATAAAAAGGGGTGGGGAGGAGGTTTTAAGTATAGGGAGGGGGTTTCAACAAAAAGAGTTTGGGTCAATATCTTTGGAAATTAAGGGTATTCTTTAATACCCCACGATCGCATGTGCTATGTGAGAGATTCAATAAGTGAAGTCCCCGTGAGGAAATGTTGAATGAGATAATTAGAAATATATTTATTCTTAATCCATCTCCTCAAGAAGAGGAAAAGGAGAAAAAGAATGACTTGTAGTAGTCACATATTAACAAAGTTGAAAAACAATTGGAGAATAAAAGGTTTGATTCTATGACACTTTATCATTCATCATTCCATGATACACACCATCATGGGTTCAAATTGGGGAAAAGGAAACAATTTTTTCCAAATATTGATATGAGAAAGTTTGATGTAAATGATCAAATAACATGGATATTCCAGATGGACCAATTATTTGATCTACACCAAGATTTGACTTTACAAAAGGTGATTTTTGCATCCTTGTATTTAGAGCCTTATCAATTTGTATGGTACCATTGTATTTGTGATCTTAAAAAGGACTATATTGTTTCTTGGTCTATATTTACAAATTAATTAATTGCACACCAAATGATAAATCTAAAGAAAAAAGGCCTAGTATTAGAGCACATAAAGCAATTTCAAAAGTTAAGTCTTAGATTGACGAACATTCCAAAATATAATTTGTTGGACCTATTTATGGGAAATTTAAAGGGGAATATTCAGTTACATGAGGTACATATATTTGAACCTAAATCATTGGACAATGCTTTTAGTTTGGCAAGGAAAATTGAAACTAAAATTATGTCCCTCGAATGAGAATATTAAGGTAAAACTATGGCTACTAGAAGAGTTGACACTATCACCTATAGAGAGGGAAATGTTTCTCTTCCAAACTCCACTCAAAATAATCATACAACTTTGACCCCTTCAACAAGTGGAGGAAAGAAGAGAAACATAACTATGTTTCAATTGTGACAACAAGTACAGTAAAGGCCATAAGTGTAGTGAGATTTAGAAATTATTCTACAAATACTTTGAACATGAATATGATCCGAAATTGAGAAAACCTCAAGGGGAATATATAATGGACACTACTGCAACCATATCTTGTCATGCATTGAGAGGAATTATTACTCTTCAATCTCTCAAGTAAATGGATATATCAAAAAGAGAGGAAACATTGTTGATTGATTATGGTAGTACCCATAACTCCATTGATAACATATTAGCCAAACTTCTCAATTTCTTTATATGTCATGCACTGAAATATCAAATAATGATTGCAATCTAGCCAATGAATTGTCATTACAAGATAAGTTTCCACGGATTAGTATACTGCACAGTGGTAGATACACAGTAGAAAAATGAAGTCCTGTAGTGGAGCATGCAACAATTTTCCTTATGTGTGTAGTATATTTGAAAGATAAAGAAATAATAAGCGCGGCAGTGCGAATAGATCAAAGCATTGGGTGCACAACGTGTTCTTCTATAGATTAAAGATATGCAGTGCACACTATTGCACAACAAAATAACCTCATTCTAGATATAATTATCTTGGTATCAGAAGTTGGTATAAAGAGAAGAGGTCCCGCATGGTCACAATAGGTCGTAGAGGTTATTGGGGACATGAAATAGTGGTCTCAAAGCATTGGTTTCAATGTCAGGCATCTTAGTGCATAGATGACTCTGAGCTGTAACATTAGAGTGATTATTGTGAATATTAGTGTGTTCACTAATATATTTTCCTTTGTGCATAGTAATATCCCAAGCAACGAGTGATTTTGACTATAGAAATATCAAAAAAATGAGAAGAGTATTCAAGAATTTATCTAGTTTAATGCTCATCGTGGATGCTGTCTAAGATCTCTATGAGCACGAAAAAGATGAGATGGGAGAGGATTCACATGCCGGTGATGTAGAAACATAATCCATTTGAAGGAAGGAACAAATCACACCTATGGATATGGATGAAACTATGAGAATTTTCAATGAAATATTGACTAAGGCGTAGTAGGAACAACATCAAATCAACACTTTGTTATCTAGAATATTTCACCTCCTGCGGATAGCAAGGTGTTCCACTGGTCTGAATGGTTCAGATCCAGAACAAATAGAGGATAGAGGTTGAAGACTCTCCTTAGATGCTATAGATATCTGGAATACAAGGCTTTGATATTCCACTTGTGTACCTGCAATCAAGCTCAACACGAAATAGATCAAAGAAACCAGAATATGATCTACTAATCTATGCTAGTGACTAAGGAATATAGCAACATATATGTGAAATCACAACAACAACAACATATGTGAGACAAAAATCAACTTGCATTTAAGAATATGAATAAGTTTACAACCAAGCCTTAGTGTTGACATGCATCTCCATGAAACCAGGCCTTCTCATCCCCAAAAGCTCAGACTCTAGCTCTCTATGCTCTCTCCAAATGATCTTGGGCCAATGGTCAATCCAATAGCATAACAATACCTCAAGTGTTCTCTCCTCAACCATGGCTATGAGCTCTTATTTATAAGGTTTTAATGGATAGAGATTGTTGAGAAATTAGTGGGTGAGATGGCCTCTAAGATCCTAGGATGAGGGATCTCGATCTCAACCAACCCATAGTAGTAGGAATAAGGCAAGACACAAGGCTTATCATCTAGAAGCCTCAAGAAACTTCTCTTTTTCCCTTTTTACCTAGGGTATCGCATTTCTCCTTCTATGATAGAGTGGTTCTGGTAATAATTGCTTATGGACCAAGGACAATAAGTAGCGGCACCACTTATGGGAAACAGATGATGGGCGGTGCAAACAGGGGTGCCGCTCCTGGATAAAGGGGCATGCGCAGTGATGGGAATTTGTATGAAAGATTGATGAAAACCCGATTAGTTTCCACTCTAGAAGCTAGGATTCAAGGAAAGTAGGTATGTCAAATGTCTTATCACATGATGGTGACAGGATTTTGGTATAACACACTTCCATACTACAAATCATACAAAAACTTTAGTAGAGAGCCAATATGGGATCGAATCATAACAATGGAAGTAAGGATGGAAAGAGTGTGAGTAGTCACTCTAGATAATAAGGATATATTCTCTATCAAACACCTTGAACATAAGGTTGAGTAGATAATAAATATCATCATATAGTTTGGTGGATCTGGACTTAGAGGAGGAGACCTCATAGAGATAATTCCTATCGAGAATTCAAGAAGATAAAGCCACTTACATTCAAAGTATAAATTAAGTTGAGTCAAGAGGATGATGCATGGATTCTTGGAGTGAAGAAGCATACCAGGATTAGTGAATATTCTAGAAATGAGAAATCTAGGATTGGCATATTTAATCTGATTGGAAGAGATTTGATTTGGTGGGAGCATCTATGGAAATTTAAATTCCTCAAGGAAAGGAGAATTTAATGGAATAAGTTTGGAAAATGATTCAAGCAAAAGTCTCTTTCTGAAAAATACTATGATAGTAACAGAAAGGAGTTCCATGAGCATAATTTGGGATAGATGACAATGGAAGAATATGTGAATAAATCCTAGATCTTCTTTTGTATGTGGATTATCTCATAAATGAGAAGGTCGAGATTCAAAGATTCCTAAGTGGACTGCCCTAGAACTATACAGAACTAATTGAATTTGTGGAGCCCAAGACTTTGGATGGCACTATTCAGAAGGATATGCATTTATATGAGCAGAGCAAGGATAGAGTTGAGGAAAATCAAGAAAGAAGAGAAAATCCCAAGGGTAGGTTTCATTTAAGGAAGAAATATTTCGATTTGTACCCTATAACAATTAGTAGAGAAATGTGTGACAGTAACATCTTGTGTAAGGTAGGTTCTAAGGAGATACGCTAGGTGCAGTAAGGCCTAGAGAATAAATCCAATGTTGGGTATGTGGAGAGAATCATATGTTGTATCGTTCCCCCATAGGAAGGATCAACCATGAAGTATCCATAACATTGAAGGAGATGGAACTATATAAGACATGGCTAAAGCGACTCCTAGAATCTACACAAATTTGGATGGTCATCAGGTAGACCATCAATTTGCCATGGTTGTAGTGGGAGGTAAGATTATCACATATTGTGTTTCTATTTTAATAGAACAAGGATCTAGTCATAGTTATGTTCATCCTAATATTGTTTAAGTTTGCATTCTTAACAAAAGTAAACATGGAAAGTCACTGCTAGTTCAGTTAGCCATATGGATGAAAAGGAAAATAAGTGAAATGGTAGAAGGATGTCCATTAATGATGGGAACTATGTTCAGCGCAAAAAACTTGAATGTACTACAACTAGGATTACATGACTTTGTTATTGGCATGAATTGGCTAGAAAGGAACCATGCAAAGTTCGACTATTATAGTAAGTCTCTTGAATGCCTTGACGGTCAATTAAAGCATCATATAATGAAACCTATGTTGAAGGAGGTTCTAATAAGGCAATTTTTTGTGTGACAAGTAGGCAGATACTTCATGAAAAAACTGTCAAATATAAGTAGTTCATGTCATAGGATCAATAGAGGATAAAGGTCTAGTGTTAGAAGATTTCCTAGAATTACAAGAATATAAGGATGTATTTTCGGAAGACGTGCTTGGGCTTCCACCTTAGAGAGTTGTTGGTTTTACAATTAATTTGGTTCCAATCGAAGAACCAATGTCTAAATCCCCTTACAGAATGAGTACTCTAAAATTGGTAGAGTTGAAAATGCATTTGTAAGAGCGAATGGAAAAAAAGTATGTTAATATTTTAAAATTTGTTATAACAAAACAAAACGATCTCTGAAAGAATAACAAGGACAACATAAAAAAGGATAACACAAATATTTATACTGGGAAACCCTCGTGGGGAAGAAAATCCAACAAAATTTCCTCTATATACTTCAACTAACTATAGTGTAAGACCCATAGAATAAGACTAGACTGCTTCCTCTCGTCAAGATGGATTGCTCCTTCTCTCTCTAGTGCAACTGCTTGAGTGTTATTCTTGTCCAAATGAGGGAGTCATCTCTCCTATTTATAATAATTATCTGAGAGGAATAATAACCCAACAGGTTTGACTTCTACTTGTTTCCAAGTATGACTTGCCTTGGAAGACTCAAAATTGCATTTCAATAATAATTTTGTGGGTACTAATGAACCGACTTAAAATGAAGGTTTTAACTCAATACTTTACGTGACCAAATATATCAATGAAATCCCTAATTAGAGGAAAAAAATCTCTGGAATGGGTAATAATGATAATAATAACCAATAGAATATATTCTACAGTTACATTTATTTAACACTCCCTCTTAACAAGGAAAGTATTCTACAACCATACATTTGTACAATTGACTGGTGAATATATATGTCATAGGAAGTTTTCAAAATTACCTCAACATGATCATCATCCATGGAACATCCTCATCATGGAAATATTTGGCATCATCTCAATCATAATCATCTCTTTAATATCTCGAGCATCATCATCTCGAGAATAACCTGCACTATCATTAGTATACAAATACTAAGCTGAATCACCCACGACATAAAAAAATGTTGGAACATCATTATATGGAACTCAATGCAAGAATATTTCCACAAGTAAATTCATTACCACTCTCCATATGAGAGTACTATCGTCCCTAGGACCATCCTTAGTTGGTAAGTGAAGCTAGGACCACTCTGAACAAGAGAGTGTTCTTGTCTGCAGGACCATCCTCAAGTAGAATACTGTCATCCACAAATGAAAGTAGGATATAATTCACAAATGAATATAGGACCACTCTCCATATGATAGTACTATAATCCCCAGGACCATCCTCAACCAGTAAGTGCTAGGACCTCTATCAACAAGAGAGTGTTCTTTTCTGTAGGGCCATCCTCAAGTAGGATACTATTGTATGTGAATGAATGCATATCTAATCTGAAATGAATGTAGGACCACTCTCAATATGAGATTATGATCATCTACATGAACATCCTCTTCCAGTAAGTCCTAGGACCACTCTTAACAAGAGAGTTTTCTTGTCCTCGGAACCATCCTTAACAAATGAATGCTAGAATACTCTCATCCGCAAATAAATTCCTAAACTCATCAATATCTGATGAGAATATTGATAAAATGATTTGCACTTTTCTTTATTGGAATACCATTACCATCTCATTCTCAATAATAATATTATCATCACTCCCTTTTTCCAGGTAGTTCCTTTCGGAATACACCAAGATTATCTCGAAAGTGTTCAAACTTTATATGATACAGAGGCTTAGTTAGCACATCAGTAACTTGTTCCTACGTAGGAACATACTAGAGCTTCATGGCTCCACTCTACAACTAGTTCCTTTGTTATCTTGATGTAGCTCTAGTTGTCACAATAAATATCAATTGCTTCTATATCGGCAGCAAATGATCATGCCAATAGTTTGTAAAGTCATATTGCTTCACTACAGGATATATATGTTGCAATGTACTCATCCTTGGATGTACTAAAGGAAAAAATGGTTTGCTTCCTACTAAGCCATGTGATAATACTTGATCCCAAAATGAAACAACATCCTGAAGTGCTCTTTCTATATTCCACACTTCCTTCCCAATATGAATCTGTATAGCCATACAATCTATACTCACTGTCGGTTTCATATCTGAGGCAACACTCCAATGTACCTTTCAGGTACATCATCACATGATTTTTTCAACTAGATGAACATGTCGGGGCTCCACCATATACTGACTTAAGGAATTCATAAAAAAACATATATCTGGTCTTGTATTTTTCAAATAGATCGGTGAGCTAATAATCTATCTATATAATGTGACATCCACTCTTTCTAAAGACTCATCATTTAGGAGCTTCAGGTTTGTCACCATTGGAGTGTTTATTTCCTTGCAATCCAACATCCCAAATCTATTTATGATCTCAAATCTATAATTTTCTTGGTTTAGGAAAATCTCATCTAGAAACTGCCATACTTCAAGACCTAGGAAATAATGCATTGTGCCAAGGTCTTTCGTCTCAAATTATTTCACAATTTTCTTCTTACATTCGCTGATGGGATTCTCCATTCCTGTCAAAAATAGATCATCTACATACAACACTAATATCATAATCCCTTCATATTCAACCTTATAGTAAAGGTTGGAATCAACTTTAGTTTTGGTAAATCCCAAGTTCATCAGGAATCCATTAATTCTTCCATACCATGCTTTGGCTACTTGTTTTAACCCATATAGGGATTTCATTAATATACATACGTGTGTTCCCTTGTCAAGAGTCTCAAATCCTGGTGGTTGTTCAATATATACTTCTTCTATGACACCATTTAGGAAGGTTGTTTTTACGCCTATTTGATGTAGCTTCCATTTCATCTTGGCTTCCAAGGCATGGATAGTTCTGATAGAAGTATATATTTATACTGGTTGAAAGGTTTCTTCATAATCAATTCCTTTTTTTTGTGAAAATCCTCATGCGACAATTATTGCTTTAAACTTTTCAATACTTCCATCTACCGAATGCTTTGCCTTGAAAATATATTTTGAAGAAACTACTAACTTTTCCTTTGGTATGGAACCATATCCCAAACATCATTCTTTATTATAGATTGGAACTCTTCAATACCATGGCCTTTACCCATTCCTTATTCTTTGAATATTCTTCAAAACATGTGCATTTTTCATCAACAAGGTCTCACATTAATTCCACTTAGTTTGAGTAGATTCTTTGTCTCTTGATTCCTTTTGGTGCACCATATATTTCTGCTTCTCTTATTATATCACGAGCCCAAGCTGATATTCTTTTTCTTGAGATCATCTCATGAGGTGTTTCCAAGGGTCCTTGGGGTTTTTCTAGGTCATGATCTTCTGGTATAGTATCTTCTTCAATGTTTCTAACTAGTGGTATGGTAGCTTCTGTGGTTCTAGGAGTCTCCTCATCTTCTTCATGATCTTCATCTGCATAGATATTTATGGATTTGGTGAAGGTTGTATATTCATCAAATATAACATATCTACTGATATTGATCTGATGGAAACCTAGAATGTCGATTCTATAATATTTTGACTATTCACTGTATCCAACAAATATAATATTCTTTCCTAAAGAGTCCAATTTTGATACTTTCTCCTTTGGAACATGTAAGTACATGACACAACCAAATATATTCAAATGGATTACTTTGGTATTTTCACCAATGAACATTTCTTATGGGGTTTTTGTTCCAAGAGAAATATGAGATATTATATTTTGGACATAGAATTAGGTTCTCACTGCTTCATCCCATAAATGCATCGGTAGATCTTGATCATGGATCATTGCTCTAACTGCTTCCATGATAGATGTACTATTTCTTTCTTCCACTCCATTTTGTTGGGGATTATAGGGTGTGGTAAGCTCCCTCTTAATCCCAACTTCCTTATAGAATTCCTTGAATTCATTTGGAGTGACTCCATTATCTGATCTTAAAGTCTTGATGTTCTTTTCGGATAGATTTTACACAAGATATTTAAATTCCTTGAATTTTCCAAATACTTCATATTTTCTTGTCAAGAAATATATCCACATTTTACAAGATTAGTCATCAATAAAGGAGACATAGTAGATATACCCTCTTAAGGAATTTGATTACATCGATTCGCACACATATGAGTGTAAAATATCCAATATCCCTTTTTCTTTGATGATTCTACTAGGGAATGGGTTCTTGATGTTCTTTCCTTGAGAACATCCTTTACATACACCTTCATGATTGATCTGGATCTCTGGTAGACCTGTCACTACCTTTCTCACAATTGGAAATGCTTTGTAGTTAACATGAGCAAGTATTCTATGCCAAAGTTCACATGGGATGATGATACTCGGTGTAAGTATTGAATCTATGTGTCCCTTTAATTTGTAGAGTCCTCCTTCCTCAACACCAATTACAATAGCATCATCTATTGTCTTTCCTTTTGTCCACATAAGAACTTCACCATCTAAAAAGGAAACTCTAAATCCTTTCTTATCTAGAGATGAGATATAAAGAAGATTCTTCTTCAAACCTAGAAAATATAAGACTTCTTTCATATTCATTAACTTTCTAGATCTTAATTTGTAAGATGCTTCTTCCATTCCTTTGATGGGGTACTGATAATAATATCCATGTTGTACCTTGTGTGAATATTCCTTTTCAATAATACACGTGAGTAAATCTTTGTGACCTGTCATATGGTTGGAAGCACCACTGTCTGTAAGCCAAGTGTTACTTCCATGAGAGATTGATCATGTGAGATATGAAATTAGGACATACTCTTCACTCGAGTCTTCATCTTCTATGACCCTCTCATTATCTAATTCATTTTCATTTGCTGCATGGGCATGGTAATTTTAGTTCTTCTTCTTGAACTAATATTTCTTAAGATTACAATGTCTAGTAATGTGTCCCATATTATGACATGAATAACATTCAAAGGATGAGTAATCCTTTCTAGGTCTCTTACTCCTTTTGAAGTATGGTGGTCTTCTGTAAGGTGATCCTTTATTCTTCCTTTTTATTTCTCCCATTCTTAGTGTGAGTAGCTAGAGCTTGATCTTCATTATCATTTAACTTCTCTTTTGTATTAACTATTCTTCCTTCTTCTTGTACACATTCTTCCCATAGTTTGATAAACATGGTTAAACTTCTTCTAGAACATATTCCTCTAATGAATGAGTCCCTCTCTCTCAGGAGACCATTCAGGGTGGTAATCACCACTTATTCTTCTTCCACCATGTATGTTAACCCAAAAAATCCCTCAATGAGCTCTACGTACCTACACCACCCAAATACATCCATGTACGACCCTCATTTGACCCCCACACCCTTAGTAAGGCTCACAAACATGAAAAATGGCTTAAAAACCCCTAAAAAGAGCCAAAATAGCTCTCATATGGGCCAAAACCTCCAAAAAGGGGCTAAAACCCCTCAAAGGAGCTTAAAACCCCCAAAGGAGCTAAGAATTGGGTGAAAGGGGATTAAAGCCCAAAAAAGGGGCTAAATCCCTAACCATGGGCTTAAAACCCTAAATATCAAAGAACAAGTATAAACATTGGGGTGGGGGTCACTCTCAACTCACTCCTTCTCTCCCTATTGTTATGCTACTCGTGTGAGTGCCTTGAGAGCCTTTGCCTCTCAAGCAATTCACCCTCCCTATTCTCCATTGCTCCACAAGCCAAGCTTCCATCCCAAAGAGAGAGGTGCTTCCCAAATCTAGGGCATGGTGGCCCATTTCCACCCAAATAGTAGGTATACTTGTGTTTTCTTTCATGTTTATTGTAGCTTTCTAACTTATCCTGTTTGCAGGTTTGTTTGCTAATGATTTACTGCAGGTTATCCTTTGATTGCTTGGACCCATCTTTTGATTTCTAACCATTTCTTGCAATGTTTCCATAGCTTGGCCCTAACACTTGTTTGTAGGTTTTCTTCCATGTCACAAGAACCCTACCCTTCCATCCTATAGATGGAAGGTAGTTGTTCCTTCTTGTAGCCAGGGTGAAATCCCTACTACAGATTTGGTGACCATAGTGGTCGATCCCATAGGATCCCTGGATTTTCTTTTCAAGTTTCAGTTTTTTATTTTTGCTCTGTTAACCTAGTTCATATTCTATTAAATCTAGTTTAGATTTGTCTTTTTTTGCATTTTAGCTCATAACCGAGCCTCCTTAAGTCCAAACCGAGCCCGTTCTTCCATAGTACCAGTTACTGTCAGTCGTTCCCTGCTCAGTTTAACAAATTTTCCATTTTCAGGTTAGGTCACACTTATCGGGCTGAAATAGGCGACCGGGTTGCTCAGTTTTTCCCGAAAGGTGCGACTTCCCTCTCAAGAGCCAGATCACTTCCGTTTTCTATTTCTGGGTGACCCCCTCTCCTGTATTTTGGAAAAATTGGTGAACCCCTCACCACATTGACCCCGAAATAGGTGACCTGTCTCTCAGATTTGATTTTTTAAGCTATCTGGACTGTCAGTGTTGGCTTAGCCACCTTTGTCTAGCAATCCGTGTTCATTTCATACAATATGTGTAAATCATTGATAAAATTAACCGGTTAATGGCATAATGAATCTATTTTAAAGGTTGAACAAATTACTATAGGTTAAGTTTCAGTTTTAATTGGAAATTAACACATTTCCTAGCCCTTCCTCCTCTACCCAGTCATCACCCTTCAAGGTATTATGGGATAAGACGAAGGGTGCAGCTCGTATAGTAATAGGAACTTCATTTGTAATTTTTCAAGACCACTAAAAATGGGTGACTTGGAAGGTAGAGGTAGACCCAAGGGGCCTCACGACGTTCACGTCCTCCCTGTTCATCGACCTTGCACTCAGAGAGTGACCCGAGGATCTACTGATGGGCTTAGTCACATTGTGTTGAGAGCCCAACACTCTTTCTTGGTCGAAGAGAAATACAGGTGTAAGGCAGTCACCTAGTAAGTCTACTTTAGTTTAGATTCATGTATGACATGTTTTAAATTTCTATTCACAATTCACTTCTTTCATAAACAACTTACCCATGTTATAAGTTCTGCAATAAATCAAACAATATCTGCAGAATATTCATAAACCATACAAGAAGACACCAAGTGTAACAGAAATACGATAGACATGCACACAAACCATACCCAATAAACAACCAAACTCAGATCATGATGCTGAGCTAGCCATTAAAATTTATTAATTTACACTAATTCAAACACTTGCAGTATTTGAGGACATAAGTCTGTGACTGCCTTAACCATGGGAAGTACTTGGGCTCATCCCAATAACTCATTGTGAGGAGTACGACAAGAAATCCAAAGTAGATGGTCACTGAGAGGAATTTCCAATTGAAATGAGCAACGACCCCTACCGATTGACTAGCACTCCCGTGAGGAAAAATCCAAGCGCTGTCTCCTGGTAGTCTTGGTGGCCAGGTGACCACCTGAAAGCCAATAAGAAGCCACCGAAACTGGGATCCAGAACATCACTACCAGATCTCACCACCCGATCTACCAACCAGACAAAATTGATCCCCCACGCTCTTCCTCATGCCTAAGAGGTGATCCACCACCATTCGAGTCCTTGAACCAACACCGTTGAGGCCATTCTCGACAACCCTCTACACTGTCAAAAGGCCACACAACCTCTGATTTAGACTCAGAATCATATCAATATGAACCATATCTACACATTGCACCATCTATCCCCATGGTTGGTGCAAACCCGAATCCATTTTTCGGCTTAGTGATTGGCAGTGGACCCATGTCCATACCCCACACCACCACCAACACCCCTGTTGGAGGTCCTAGCACTGTCATGCATACTGTCATAAGTCAGCTACCTCCACCCACACTAGGAATTCAAACTGTCCCACCTGTCATGCCTAGGGGCAGTGGCCCATCCACTCACACTGTCCCACTTGGCATGCCCGAGGGTAGTGGCCCTTCCACCTACACTGCCCCTCCCATCATACATGGGGGAGATATCCCTTCCACTCATACTGCATCACTTACCATACCTGGGGGCAGTGGACCATCCACAACTATTCCACAAGTACCCCCAGTCATTTAGGTACATCATGTTCCTGCAAACCCCACCACCATTACTGGTCCATCACACATCAACCTTGGGTCAAACCTCCCCTTCATGGTGTGCCTCAACTTTCCTAACATGGCTAGGTTAACCAATGACCCCATCTGTCATCAAAACTTTTGGCCTCCCATGCCAACCAAACTCCCCTCAGACATCCCCAAGTTTGAAGGGAAGGCAGGGGAGTGCCCCCAAAACCATATCATGATGTTTCACCTATGGTGCTCATCAAACATCATCATAGATGATTCTATCAGACTCAGACTATTCCAATGCACCCTCATAGGTGCTGCAGCTAAGTGGTACATTGAGCTACCACAAGGAAAGTACCTAGACTTAAACTCTTTGGACTTTATGTTCCTGTAATATTTTCAACTCACCGTCAAATATGATGAAGGAGTGGAAATATTGCTATCTTGTCTCCAGAACTACGACCCACATCACCCACCACATCCATGAGTGGAGGCGACGTCGAAGGATATGCAAGATCAAGATTGATGACAGGATATTCCTAGACCAGTTCTTAAAAACCTTGCTGCCACCTATAGCCAAGGACGTCACCTCCGAACATCCCCAAACAGAGTAAGAGGCCATCCTGAAGGCCAAACAGTTTGACCTCATCTACGCATAGTCTAGATACCTCTACACCATCATTCCAGATGATCCCCGTGCAGGAACGTCCTACCGCGATGCGTCGGGGGAATCCCATGCCACATATGGCATCATAGGTTCCATCTCCCACCAATCAAAACACTGTTCGACACCACCTACGGTGCCACCTCAACCAAACAACACCCCTATTGTTGCCTACATAAACTAAGCTCTTAACTATGCGAGAATGATGTCCCAATCCAGAGCTACAACTTCTCATTAGAGGAAATTTCAATTTAAAATGGGCCTTCCAAAAATAATACAAATTCCATGTCATCATGTATTAGCCAATCAAAATGCTTTAAAATTCAAAAAGGGAGCACCTCTTAAACAATTTTTTAATATAAATTTGGGGATAGGTATTATAAAAAAAAACTACTTTTTTGTTCGTATTTTTGACATATATACCTGTGCTTTTACACAAATTTTGATTAGGAGAGCTTGTTGGATGCAGAATTAAATTCCACATCCAACGATTACCCACTTGGCATACTTTTTATAGGCCCCTCTACCCCAAAAACAAGAAATACATGAAAAAATGTTGTGATGACATCATCATTACATTTTTTCATGTATTTCTTGTTTTTTGGGTAGCGGGGCCCATAAAAAGTATGCCGAGTGGGTACTCGTTGGATGCGGAATTTAATTATGCATCCAACGAGCTCTCCTAATTGAAATTTGAGTAAAATAGCAGGGAGATATGTCGAAAATATGAACAACAAAATAGTTTTTTCTTTTCTTCCTCCAAAATTAATAAATATTATTTTATTATTTTAACTATTATTTTATTACTTTTATTAGAAGGCCCATTTTGAGTTGAAATTTCCTATAATGTATGCACAACCTGCGCCACAGCAGCAGACCCATGCACCTACTTGGCTGGCACAACAATATGTGGGACATATGCCCACGTTTGTAGCACCCCCAACCCCCCAAGTATACTATGCACAACCTGTGCAAACTGTTCAAGCCCTTGCTGCCACTCCACCAACACCTTTGGGACAGATGTTTACACAACAAAACCGTCCCAACCAGCTAGCCCCCAATAACCAACAAGGGCAAGCCAGAAATAACCAAGCCAAGAACTGAGGCAATAATCAATCGTAGGGAGGCGGTCAACAACCAAATCCTCCCAAAAATGCCAGGGAAAATCGATTAGCCCAAAATCCTCAGCAACCAAACACACCAAGACACAACGCTCTGTTGCGCACAAACCAACCGTGCACACTATGCGAGGTCTACGGGCACTATACACATGAATTTCCCCTCATGGGTCATGCTAAGCAGGCCATTAAGAATGAGGTTCAGCATGCCACCAATAAAGTAGCCCCACCTCAACCCAACCCGACACCACCAAGACCTCCTCTTATGGTGCTCCAAAACCCATTACCAGTCCAAGGACTGGTAGCAACTGCACCAGCTAGCCAACCCAATTCCACCGCCCCGAATGCACCTACGAAAACAAAATCAAGTGTTCATCATCTGCTAGCCTTGTTACGAAGAGAAATTCCTATGGCTTGGGGTACCACAACAGAGACCTTGAGTCCAGAAATCAATCCTTTCCTATATGCAAGAGAAACCAAATATCTAACAGTAAAGGATCTCGGTTCGTACCTTATTCCGGACGGTTGATGTAGATCCCCGTTGAGCTTTCCAAATCCAGCTTGAATTGATAAATTGCTTCCTCAACAATATTCAATAAACAAGACAAGCATGCTATATATAATCGTGTTAGATCTACTCTAGCATATATAATCAATAACATATAAGCATTTGAAATCATCCATGGATCAAATATTCATTCAAATACACATTATTAGACAGGAAAAGATATTTCTATTAATATAAAATCAGAGATTACAATGACTACAACCTCTGTTGGCACGTCTGCGAATCGAAGAAACTGAGTCCCCCACTTGGGCCTCCACCACTTCAATCCTCCATCTCTCGATAGCAAGCTCACAAGCAAAGGGAAATCTTGGGAAGAACACAAAAGT
>LPNX010053052.1:219636-264097 GCA_001517045.1 Pseudotsuga menziesii
TCTCCGGCAACAATGGACTATAGTTCTCTTGCTCTTAATTCCTCATGCCTTCAATGTATCCAAAGGGTTCCTTATATAGCTCTTCAATGGGGTAATGAAAGGTCGAATCTGCAGGAGGCATCGACAGAGGATCCATAGGGACTGGAAGCTTAACTAGTTGGTGGAGATAAACTTAGATAAACAAGTACAACTCCTAAAGTCAAACTATTAACCCAACGAATAGACGTGATATACAGTGCTCTATTCGAAGGCGACATGACTCGACTGCTGCCAAAGATAAAATCTTTCCTTGTCCGGCTTTTTGGTTTTTTAATTTTTTTTGGACTTTTTCAAATATTTGAAAAGCTTGAAAAAGAATAAAATTTCTTTAAAGTTACAGACTAGGAGGGGACGAGTGTCAAATGGGAAAATAGACTAGTTCCAAGCAGTGGAACATACCTATGCTCAATGCAAGGACACATGTGTAGGATAGAGACACTTAGGGGAAAGTCCCCTCCCGGTAAGAATAGGGAATCAAGCTGCAAAGGAAATATAAAATGGCTTTGTGTGGCTAGACATGAGACAAGCTCGGGCTATATGGCTAATACTAAAAGTCAGGGAAGCCAACGTAAGGCTCAAATGAGGTAGGCAAATCTCATGATAATGCAATTACAACTTGACATAAGGGATTCTGGGGGAAATAGGCCAACAAAAGATCAAGAGGAGTATGAGGCTCTTGCGAAATGTCATGGCAATACTATACAATGGACTCCCACACCCTAAAGGACAAAACTGTCGGCATGGGCACCAAATGCAAATAAGGCGCTAACTAGGGTACCCATGTATGGTCAAGCTCTACCACTCAAATCATGCCACTTCTAAAACAGCAAGAAGGTTCTATGACAAGATAGAATGGGTTCATACCTACGGTTATGATGAAATGGTCATAAGGTCATGCAAAATGAAAATGGTGGTGAAACCTAACCTATATGCTAGTTTAGACATGATACCTGAAATCAGCACGAACAGGTCAAAACAATGGTCGAAACGACACTCAAAACGGTCTCCTACATCATATAATAGTAAAAAATGGTGCAAAACTATAGAAAAGGGGGTAAAACTTTTAAAAAATTTGAATTTTTTTTATAAATAGTAAAAAATTCAAAACATTATATAACATTTGAAATTTTTACTCAATTGAGCTCAGAACTTCAAACGTGAATTCCAGGAGATCCAACCGACGGAATCTAACATCGTTTTTTCCAAGTAATTTCCCATGCCTTGCTCTTTCATTTTCATGTAAAATTTTCAATTTTTATTTCTAGGCCATCATAAAGTGTGCACCTCAGCACACATGGAAATTGAGGATTTTTCCGCGTATAGGGCTGGATATACGCTGAAAAGGCCCTCAAAGTCATGTACATACATGGTTGTTTAACAAACAGTCACGTATGCGGCCGCGGTCAAGTTTTTTAAAGACTTCTAATGACCCAAACTTGATTTGAATGTGAAATATGGTTCTAGAATGGAGAGAACGTGAGTACGGGGATGTAGAATAAGTAGTACGTGGTGATATAATTGCACAACAAGATCTTCGTGCATGTGGGCTCTACAAGTTTTCGTGTCTTTGTGGCTTAAGAGCCAAACCAAGATTGCTATAGATGCTAGTAGACTGCTGGGATCCTGAATCAAAGCCTTTCTAGATCGATGGGATGTCCCTCACCATAGAAGTGGAGGACATATACTTTATTATTGGACTTTCCCGACAGGGGGAAGTGGTGAACCTATGATCTCGCGGGCTCAGAGGTGGCCTCACCACAGATGAGTACATAGCCATGTATTGTTATCCAGACATGGAGAAGGTCAGGAGTCAGATCCCAACTAACTCCATACAGGTTCTAGGCCTAAAGGCCATACTACTGACACTGGGCAAAATAGTAGGGCTAACCTCACTCCACCAGGCCTCATGGCCTCTGATGTTCTATGCGGTGGAGTGCATGAGACCCATGGTGTATGATTGGAGCACTACACTACTGGGAAACATGAAACACCAGCTCAGTGAGTGCAATATGGGAAGAGTACAAAACTTCAGTTTCAGTAGAATATTCAGCACATTTTTCTTTGAGCGTGTTCCAGGATTGAGCCCTAGAGTTGACGTTCCTCTTCATGGGGTTCAAGATCCGACCCAACGACGTTGGGAAGATGCGATGCATAGACTAGGTGGAGGTAGGGTGTCCAACCCCTATCCAGCTGATTTCTTTCCATGGTGGCGATGACAGATAGTTGTCATTGATGATTACCCCTATCCGGGGATATATTTTCAGGGAGACCTCAACATGCCATTACCACCAGGATCGGCATACGGTGACATTGGTAATGAATCCCAACCGTCTTTTTAAGATTTTTGAGTTATTTAATTTTTTTGTTTTTTTTGATGTATGGAATCAAAAAGACATGTTTTTGTGTGACAACACGTAGTGACATCCTATCATATGTGTGCAGATGTAGGACCACGGTGGCCTGAAGGCTTCCCTTGTCATAGATGGAGGGGAAGAGGAGATGATATTACGGGTGTGGATGCGGAGCAAACGCTCCAAAGCATTCATACCAACTTCATGTGGCTGACACATAGGGTACCCATGGCGTAGGTCAAGGACCTACCTGAGGCCATGCAGCGTCAGGTGGTGGGTGTGCCACGAGCATGGGTGCGGTTGTTTAGATGACTAGCTATATCCGTGGTGACATTCCACGATCAGAACCCCCCTCCTCCTCCACAGGCTCGGTTTATTTATTTACATGTGTAAAAATGTATGTTTGTGATGAGCTTACTATCTATGAAAGAAATTCCAATCTAACACATAGTTAGCATATGAGTCAGCAACTTGATTATAAATTCTTGGAACATGTATGTATGTTATGTTGTCAAATTGTTGTTCTAACAATCTCACATGTAAGAATCTCTGTAATAATGTTGGATCTCTAACATGATACAAGCCATTAAGCTATGACACTACTAACTCCGAATCAAGATGTACCTTAAGAGATAGAACACCATGTGAAATGGCATCCCGTAGAAGCTCAATAACGGCACTATATTCAGCAACATTGTTTGAAGAAGGCCGTAAGCATACGCATCCTGAAGATAATACCTTACCCATAGGAGTATAAATCACCCAAGCAATAGAGGCTGAGTGTTGAGTGTGACGGGTTGCACTATCCACAAATCCTATATAGATGGAAGACTCCATTGATATCTTCCATAAGAAACGGAATCTAATCAACAAACCCGATCACCATAAGAAAAACCTAACTATGCAAAATGTTGTACAATAATATACAATAGTCAGACCTAGCTAAGAATTATGCATAGTACTTTTTAAGATAGAGCCCATTTCTAGGCTCCGCCAAGGCTGTCCCTTCATAATCTACTAGCTCATAAGTTCCCTTCTCTAACACACATTTAACCATGTAAGGACCATGCCACATGGGGTTGAATTTTCCTGCCCCTAAGGGTTCTTTAGCTTGATCCCACAAAAAGACCAAATATCCCTCACTAAACTTCCTTGGATAGAAATATTTATCGTACTGGACCTTAATGTGACGCTTATTCACCTCTAGAGCCACTCAAGAATCTCGGCGCTGCTCATCAAGCTTCTCTAAATGGACCAAATGTTCCTCCAATGAGGAAGTATCCAGTAAGAGCTCTATGGATAGTTTTAAAGAAGGGATCTCGTAGTCAATTGGAAATACAGACTCCACTCCATGTACAAGCTGATATGGATAAAAATTGGTGGCAGTCTTAACCGCGGTCCTATAAGCCCACAAAGTAGGATATAACATGATATGCCAATTGGTCTTGCTTTGTGCGATGGTTTGTTGGAGAATGGACTTGAGTGATTTGTTCACTGCTTCAACCTATCCATTTGCTTGAGGGTAATAAGAATAAGAATGCTCCTTCTTATACCCTAAATTCGAGGCCAACTCTTCCATCATCTGATTCTGAAAGTGCCTACCATGGTTAGTGACAAGCTCTTTCAAAATATCGAATCGAGTAATAATATGGTTGAATACGAAGTGAGCAGCTGTCTCATCGTCGGATTTAATTGTGGGAATAGCCTTAGCCCATTTCATGAAGTAATCAACAACCACGATAATATGATGATGCCCCCTAGCTGAAGCTGGGTTGCAATCCGTGAAATCGAGCCCCCACTTAGTGAAAGGACCAACAGTGATAATTGGATGTAACGGGGCAGGATGCAAGCACATATTACGTGTGAACACTTGGCAAGGATGGCACTTCTTGAACGCATTGACACAATCTTTAAAGATCGACAACTAGAAATAAATCGCTCTCAAGATTTTTTGGGCTGTAGAAAGCCGATATAAATGATCACCACACGCCCCTCCGTGACAATCATTCAACACAAGCTCAGCCTCCTCATGAGTTAAACAACGATTTAAAATAGAATCTACCCCATGGTGGTACAATGTGTTATCCACTATGAGGTGACTCTTGGATACTGTTGCAGCTGCAACATTTTCCCAAAATTCAAAAATTTTTGGGACCCTCCTTTTGCTTAGATCGATTTGATTTTCTTATTTGATTTGATCTAATGATTATTCAGAAAGACTTTTCTAATGCTTGTATTGATCTACCACTTGTTTTTGATTTATCATTACCTTTGAATGCATTTTCAAGTGTTTGATTCGGAAGAGTATTTGCTTGCAACCCAGCCGTTGCGGAGAAATAATCAGCTTTAGCTTTGTTATTCTTCTCCAATGCGTATGTCTCAGTCAGCTGAGTTTTTGTTTCACATAGAAAATTTTTGTTACTTCGTTCTCTGCAGTTGTGGATGGCAGATTATGAAGTCCCCCGATACATTAAATTTTCAACCCCGCTTTGTCATTTCGCCGATCCTTAAGTTTTGGGCTTCCGCCGTTGCGGATGAAAAAAGCACTAGCCTTCCGATATTTTAGTTGTTTTCTTTTCCGATTCAGACCTTACATGGTTGGGCGTGATGTCATTTATGTCTCAACCATTGCAGCTCCCTTTTTCGCTATCGCTCCGATGTTTAATCTCGTAGGCTCCGACGATTAGTCTTGCGAAGATCTGATGTAGATGTCTCGATGGTTAGCTTAGTCGTTTTGCCACCCGACGTTGCAGAAGGAATTATCCTTGCGACCTCTGATCCTTAGTTTTCCGCCGTCCGATATTTTTCCCCTCCGCGTTTGGTTGACTATATATATATATATATATATATATATATATATATATATATATATGGGGTCGTGTGGATTATTTTAATACTATTTCCAATTGTCGTGNGTGCTATCGTTGTCTCGAGCTCGCAAGGACCTCCATTGTCGGTACCCGCGTTTCTAGGTGGATCAACTGTGGAAGCTTGACAGTCCTCTTCCCACTGGTCACACACCGTTTCCAGGTAGGATCTTGTCTCCTTACCCGTTCTGTTCTATTGAGCATTTTGTTGATTTTTCTACAATTAGGTTTTTCCACGGCTATTTTCCCTTGGCCCCGTTGTTTACTTGCATATATAATGGGGGCTCGTAGCGTAACTGTCAGTGGTGAGTCTTGTTTCCCATAGGGTGTTTTACTTCACAACCATTATGCGTTTCAACCCTGCGCTTAGTGTTTGGGGAGATTGGTGCAGACGGTCGTTACGCTGTCTGTGCCAATCGGCCCCGTTTGATGATAAGTCGATGGGGGATGATTTTTCATGGCCTCCCTGTGGTGCTTGGAATGGTTGGCCCCCTTTTTTTGTGCCACCTACATCCTCAAACCTGAGCGGCATTTCCCCGCGCTGCTTCAAACGACCCGTTTCACGATCGGTTTCGAACCGGAGCCGGTTGGGGGTTGCATAACACAGTGTAACCTTATTGATCATAGATTGCACAGACAGTGTTTTTTGCTGAAACACACTGTTGAAAATTTGCATAGGTTCTCCTGTTATCCAATGCCGTGTGATGATCATGGCGTCCATAGAGAGCCTGAGGTCTCTTCATTTTAATGTAGATTTATTTCTCGCTCAAAATTTGTTGATAGAACTATTTTGGTATTAGAAAACAGTGTTAGATTGCACATATTTACTTCATGTAACTATTTTCCATTATGTTAAACATAGATGAAGTTAAAAACTGCACATTTTTGTCTCAATGTTCGCAACTTAGTCGAAAATGGCCTAATAATTATAATTTCATATATGACAAGAAGATCCCGAACTCAAAGTGTCGAAGCGACAAAAGAAGAAGGCCCCTGTGGTCGAAGAGGAACCCGATGTGGAAGTTATCACCAAAACCGAATACATCTATGAGGACACCAAGTGTATATCTGGTGTAGAGCCTGAGTACCACTGGGGAGAGATATACAGGTTGGTCACGCGCCGAGAAGTGCTTGATATGGGCTTGGAGGAAGAAGGCACATATGCCAACATAGAGAGATCTTCACTGATGAAGATTACCACGAGACTAGAGCTCTTCCCATGCTCTGAAGTGATTGGTTGGATTCTGCCTCGGGCAGATGTAACCACTATGATCCTGGAGAATGTTTACAAACAAGGCTATGCTTCCTATAGCCCAGGATATGTAGCCCTGGCCTACCACCTGCCAGAAACACAAGTATTTTTGTCTGATGATTGGCTGAAAAACATTAGAATGGACCTTGTTTGGACCCTTAAAAAATGCTGTTGTCTAGAAGACATTTCAGAACCAGGCCTATGGGAGAGTATGACACAGCAAGCTTAAGGGCCCCATACAGGTTCATCGCCTTAATGCTTAACATAATTTTTGGGAGAGCTCATGGCAGAAGCTTCAAATTGGAGTGGATGCCAATTATTTTTTATGTTGCAACCCAGGGGACCATTTTCAACTGGGCCAACACAGTATCAAATAGTCTTTCATCCTGCATGGCCTCAGCTTTGGGAGGAGTGTCCCAAAAGAGGTCAGAATTTTACATGAGTTCCATACTCGTCGATTGTATACTGTGCAATCAATGTTTCCCTGGCCTAAGGTGCATCTGGGACATGGAGAGGATGCCTGTTAATTTTGCATATAAGCCACTTTGGGCATACAAGTACCGCATTCATTACCGGGAAGTCTGTGAACATTTCATCATGCCATTGTATACGGTCATTTTATTGAAAGAGTGTGACTGCATGTCAAAGGAGGCATTGTAGGTAATTGAAGAATATGCAGACTATTCTTTGACTGAGGATGGCCTCTACTTCAGAATGTTTGGAGGCTCAAGAGCACCTTCCCTACTACCCAAATATGCCACATACTACATCATGCATAAAGAGGTGGTTAGGCAGGTCTTCGTGGATGGCATAGGTAGCTTTTTGTTTGAACATAAGAAGGCTGCCTATCCCCCTTTGCCTTTCAAGTTAGGAAGTTATAGGTTTACCAGAGTGAAGAAAGCAGATGAGTTTGTAGAAGAGTTGGAAAGGTTTCATTTTGGTGAGATGCCCTTCCATAGAAATGATTCCCGTAGTAAGGTGGCTGAACATTGAAAAGAAAACAACGTCCATTTTGAATACACCCACCATTGGGATAGAGAAGAATCTGTCTTCCGCAGTGCATTGAACATTACAGCCTTAAGGAAAAGGTTCAAAAATAAGATCACCACAAAAGGTGGGAAGGGGCAAGATGAATAAGAAAAATCCGATGAAGAAGCCAGGAGAAGAAATGAGGAATCCCAAAGATTGGCACAAGAAGCTGCAGGGTGGCTGTAGGGAGAAGAGGAAGAGAAAATAAGAGCTGCCCAGGAAGCAACCAAAAATGCAGAAGAAGATGCGAGAAAGGAAGAAGAAGAAGAAAAAAAGGAAGCTTGATGAGGAGCTTCAGAAATAGGAAGCAGAGAGGCTAAAGCTGACTCAGATAGATACAGAACAGTCGGCCTCTGACACAGCTGGTGGTCAGACCCAGGACATGGAAAACCCCGAGGTTCAGGACCCAGAAGTGCTGGCTGTTAGTACACCTGAATAGTCTATGGTCCCCACACTTAAACTGGTCCCTTTTGTATAGAAGGTAGGTGAAGAAATCCCCGATTTTAATACTGTCTTCTATGACAAGGAAAGAAAGAGGATAGTGAAGAGGACTGAAAAGAAGGTCGAAACAGGAGGTCTATCCGGAAAGATGATAACGGATACAACTGTGGTATATGGGACAGACCGAGATCCCAGATTCACCATTAGAGCAGGAGCTGCATTGATCCACGCTTCGGAGGATAATGTAGACAAAATCATGACAGATCTAGAGCAATCCAAGAAGTCTTCTTCTCAGCTGAAAGACACATTAAGAAAAGAGAGAGAAGAAAACAATAAGGTGAAGAGAAAATATGAGGACATGCAGAAAGAGATGAGGTATTCAAAGGATGAACTGCAGGTTCTCCAAGTAGAAAGGAGGTCTTTGGAAACTACAAAAGAGTGTCTGGAAAGAGTGCAATAGGAGTATCAAGAGATAATGGTGGAGAAGGAACAGCTGCTGGGAAAGATAGAAGACTTAGAGTTGCAAAAAACCACCTTGAAGGAAAATGAGAAGCAAGCTCAAGAACAAGAGAGGAAACTTCAAGAACAGATCTCTTCTCTAACAACCACTTTACAAGAAGCAAAAGAGCAGCAGGTTGACCTCCCACCTTTCAAGGAACATGTGCTAGCACAAAAGGCCAAGATCCTTAAGCTGTAGACTGCCATAGAAGAAGAAAGATGCAAATTTTTGCAAATAGACGACCGTTTAGAGGAAATTCTGGAGACTTCCTCTTATTTTGTTGATAGATCTCAGGACGTCTTGGAAGTCCTATTAGCAAGAATGGAAAGGTTGGAAAATAATGAAGAAACTCCTGCAGAGCTTCCCTCGAAAGATTGACAGGCCCTGAAGAAAGATTGCGACTTATTAGAGTTTGCTATCAACACAACAGAGGATTTCAAAAAAGTTGTTAGAAAGATGAAAGGAGCATGCATAGAATTTTTCAGAAGGCTCCTGATTACCTATAACCAGTGCCAAGTAGAAGCTGAGCAGAGGCTAGATGTTTTCCCAGACCACAAGTCATTTGTGGAGATTTTACAGAAGAGGTATCAAGAGGAGGAAGAAAATATACAGCACATTAAGGCCCTCGACGACCAGATATTAAGGAGTGAAGTAGATCATTCCGCCATTAGTGTGCAACTATTGGAGGATCAGCTTCGTTTGAGTACAACCAGAATTGAGGCCATCAAGAACCAACCTACAAAGTTTGAGATAAACATTCAATTTATGGAACCTTTTGCATTTGAAGGCATCTCCTCTGAGGCTTTGGCGTGGAAAAAATTTCTGAATACTCAAGTGGGGCCCTCCTCGTGAAGGATTGTTCACTTGTGTAATATGTAACGATTTTGTAAACATTTGAGGAAAGTGAAATTTTGGGAGGCGAAGAGTTGGGAAGCCCAAGAGTCATTTGTGGGCAGCCCAACAGTCTCATCATTTTTGTATAAATGTAGAAGAATTAGAAGAACAAAGGGCTTTTTCCCAGTTAGACATGTAAAGAGATATTGTAAGAAGAACTACTTTTTTTTTTGCAATAAAGAATTATTGTTTGCTTGTCAGAGAAAGATTGGTGGGACATTCAAATGTTATGCTTTGGATTGCAGAAAGATGAACTATTTTGTTTTTCCAGCTTTTTGTCCATTTACTGTGAGATTGTTCTAACTCTTAGAGACTATGCTCTTGTTTGAATGATTTCTGGTTTATTCTGTGAAATTACCACCATGAGTAATGCATGTTGTTCATGAAACAATTGGCTATCTGATTGTCTAAATATCTTTAATCGTTCATGTGTTATAGGAAGGAATATTTGCTATCTGTAATTTCTCTTTATGATACATGCACAATATACATTACTCATAAATAAGTTACAAATTGGCTCCCCGGGGATAGATAGATAGATAGTTAGTTTTACTTTATTGCTGCATATGTGATTTAGATGCTTGTGAGTTCTAAGACGAGAGGTAAGAACCTGCGCATCACATTGTGACTACTCCTTGCATTCTTTATCACCCTGCTTTGTTAATTAGGCACATGCATATCATACTTTAAGTCAAAAATACAAAAATATACACGCTGGACTGGGCCGCAATCGGTAAAACCTTTGTTTTTTGTTACATGACCTACGGTAGTCGGACCACAAACCCGATGGATTCCCTACACCAAACAGTCACGGGCTAGTTGGGAACGTTGACTGGGGAGAATTCCTTGTTGTTGTTTCCTGCGAATTTCCAAGCCTCAATAGTTTCTGGTGCTAGAAGGAGGGCCACGAGTGCATGGCTGGCTATTGAAACCTATTTTCCCAAGATTACCCCACCAGCAGATATTTGAAAGCTTTTGACCTGACCCAAATATGCAGAACCTGAAAGAGTGTGTAGAAGTAGAATCACCAGCTTTGTTATACCTTTGAAGCAAGTAAGCCTGGTTTCACCTTCCGTTTCTCTTTGCTCAGACTCATGTTTTCTCACCTTTGCTCATGGCTGGTATAAATGTGAATCAGCCCAACCCACTGCCGGCTTGGAGAGCTAGATCACCTTTGAACCTAACACCTCCGCTGCATAACCTACCTCAAGCTTTTGAAAAGCTGCTGCCTAAGTTTGATCCCGATGAGAAGATTGTTGTATATGACCACTTGCAAAGTTTTTATTTAGCAATAGAAGGGATGAGGGCTGTGGAGTATGAGGATGTTGTCTGTAGATTATTCCTGCATACCCTTAAAGGAGAAGTAGCATCCTAGTATTTCGGTTTACCTGCAAACTCTATTCCTGATTGGGACACTTTCAAAAGGATTTTTAGGATTAAATACGTAGCCCAAAAGACACATGCCTCACTAATGAAAGGTCTTGGTTTGTTAAAAAAAGAGAAGGATGAGAAGGTGCATCATTTTACTCAAAGGTTTTCAACATACCTAAAGAACTTCTCTGAAACTGACAGACCCTCAGACAAGGTCCTAATTGAATACTATACCTCAGCCCTAGGACCTGAGCTGGCCATGTTTGCCAAAATGAAAGCTCGACCTACGCTGGTAGAAACTTATGAAGAAGCAGAAAGGGTAGAGGCTGAAAGGGAAAGTATAGAAGATTATCCCAAGAAACCTGAGGAAAAAACTATCGGGAGAAGAACCTTATTACTGTCTAAACCTAAAAAGGAACAATCACATGATTTTGAGGGAATGCTGAAAATGATTCAGAAACTATCCAACCGAATAATAGATCTGGAGAAAGAAAGGGAAGTTCAGAAAATTTACAAACCCTAATACCAAAAAAGAGAGGATAGCAACCAATTGAAGATCCCTCCACCAAATTCAGCATCAATGAATATAACAGAGGTAAGGGGGGATAATTTCTACACTTTTCACCAACAACCTCATTCTAAAAAGAAGTGTCCTCAATGGTTAAATTCAATGACATTGGTTATGAATCAGCTGCTAGACTCTAAATTGACTAAGGACAATGGTAAAGAGGGAAAGGAAAACAAGACCATAGAGAAACAAGAAGATGATACCATGTTTTTATGGGATGGTGTCTCACTTTTTGACACAGAAGAGAGTGCGTTTAAATCTGAATACACGCCTACAACAACAAAGGACATGGATTTGATAATTAAAGACAACGCAACAATTTCAAATATTAAGAGGTTGCAAAATAATATCAAAAGACAGATAAATGCCAATATTGAAGATAAAACACCTGAAGTCACTACTATCAACCAGGAAACAGAACCAATCAACGAGCCTATCAAACTTGTGGAAGAACAGGTAGGTGTTAATGAAGGAAACACTGAAGAAATTGAGGAGCTTAAAGAAGATCTACCCATAGAAAATCAGCCGCGAGAAGAAGGCGCTTCGGAAGAAAAGGCTAAAACCCCGCCTTTTCTTTTGACTCTATAAATACTGAATCATAATGTGCATAATTGATTAGTAGACTCTGGGTCATCAATGAATGTTATGCCACTTGAGGTTTGCAAAAAGATTAATGGGAAGCCAAATCCTACAGCCTGGGAAGTAGTGCAATTAGATAGAACAAGTGTCAAAGTAGTGGGAGAAATGAAGAATGTCCTCATACGCTTATCTGCAAATAAAAAGATATGTCAATTTATTGACATTATGGTGGCTGACGTACTGGATGGATATGGGCTTATTCTCAACTGAGATTGGTGTACCAAGTTAAAAGGTTATTTTGATTTAGACTAGTCTCACTTATGGTTACCTCTTAAGGTTACCTGGAATCAGATTAAAATTTTGAGAGAACCTTACATGAAACATACTGTCACTAAGCTGGGAGAAGGTAATGAATCTGCTAATTCTGTCTTGGGAAATTATCTAACAAAGCTTAAACTAAGATATCATACCTCAGGAAAGGCCAGTTTTATGATTGACGCTCAGCCTGAGCTCCTTCAACTTCCTCAGGATGATAACGATGACTGTAGACTAGTAGACATGGTTTTGATTTCAAAAATGGTACACTTAGACCATGGATAGGTTTTTTGGCCTACACTATAGCCTAGCCCTTTAACTCATTGGATTGAAGAACTTTTAAGGACAGGCACACATTTCCTTTTCTTTTGCTTTGTACATAAATAATTTGATGCTGTTTTCTTTTAGTTTATTGCTTTGATATTGTTTTTCTTTTAATTTAATGCTTTGCTGCTAGTTATTTTGGTTTTGAATAAAGAGGCAAACTTTTGGTTGCAATGGAAACATCAGGGTTCTTAATTAACTGAAATCTCGAGCCAAAGACTGTGATTTTAAAACTTAGAATGTCTTCTAGTAGCAGCTTTCCTAATTGGCCATGTATTCATTGAAGTCCTACTTAACCCCGGTCAATAACTCAGAATTAAGAGGTCTGGAATACTGTTTCGAGGCTCCATCCATTTCACATCTAATGTGTCCAAGGGAGTGACAGCAAAGAACCCCCGGAAAGGAAGAAAGGTAAACAGTGCATCATATACAAATGATCCCATGCCATGATTTTAGAAAAGATAAAAGCTATCAAGAGTCAAAACTCCTTAAAGAAACAATACATATCAAAGCAAAGTATCAAAAGCATGAATTTCAAATTGCCAAAAGTTCCTCTCCGTCCGTGAGATGAAAAGGTAAATTCTTCTCTCACACAAAAGGACACTATGGATAGAGGAGCCTGAATAAAATTCAGAAAGAAAGGCAGATGGAGGACTCACAAGAACTAAAGTTCAAATGGCACAAAAGTGCAGTTGGCATGGGAATGAGGAACAAAAGGATAGTGCTGTTTACTATATGTTACAATCCTGTGGTGTCCAAGCTAGAAACTACCTGAGGACAGGGGTAAAATAAATCTCACTTATTAGGTTTCAAAAGAGTTATTCAGACTTGCAAATATTTTGAGTTTTCTCACTGCCCAAAGAATGAACTACTTCTAAATGATTTAAATGCATTGGTTGGCCATCTTAGGAATGCGAGCATCTAGGAGATTTCAAATTTTGAACCAGACAGTCTTTTACTGGGAAGAAGTTAAGTCAGAAATCTGGGGTTCACCAGGTAGTCACCAATTGTTGCAGCTGCAACATTTTCCCAAAATTCAAAAAATTTCGGGACCCTCCTTTTGCTTACATCGGTTTGATTTGATCTAATGATTCTTCAGAAAGACTTTTCTAATGCTTGGATTGATCTACCTCTTGTTTTTTATTTATCATTACCTTTGAATGTGTTTTCAAGTGTTTGAGTCGGAAGAGTATTTGCTTGCAACCCCGCCGTTGCGGAGAAATAATCAGCTTTAGCTTTGTTATTCTTCTCCGATGCGTATGTCTCAGTCGGCTGAGTTTTGTTTCACATCGAAAAGTTTTGTTACTTCATTCTCCACAGTTGCAGACAACAGATTATGAAGTCCCCCGATACATTGAATTTTCAACCCCGCTTTGTCGTTTCTCCAATCCTTAAGTTTTGGGCTTCCGTTGTTGTGGATGAAAAAAGCATTAGCCTTCCAATCTTTTAGTTGCTTTCTTTTCCGATTTAGACCTTACATGGTTGGGCGTGATGTCCTTTATGTCTCCGCCATTGCGGCTCCCTTTTTCGCTATCTCTCCGATGTTTAATCTCGTAGGCTCCGATGATTAGTCTTACGAAGTTCCGATGCGGATGTCTCGACGGTTAGCTTAGTGGTTTTGCCACCCGATGTTGCGAAAGGAATTATCCTTGCGACCTTTGATCCTTAGTTTTCTGCCGTCCGATATTTTTCCCCTCCACGTTTGGTTGACTATATATATATATATATATATATGGGGTCATGTGGATTATTCTATTACTATTTCCAACTGTCGTGATCTATCTCTCTCATGTGCTATCGTTCTCTCGAGCTCGCAAGGACCCCCGTTGTTGGTACCCGTGTTTCCATGTGGCTCAACTGCGGAAGCTTGATAGTCCTCTTCCCGCCGGTCACACAGCGTTTCCAGGTAGGATCTTTTCGCCTTACCCATTCCGTTCTATTGAGCATTTTGTTGATTTTTCTACGGTTAGGTTTTTCCACAGCTGTTTTCCCTTGGCCCCGTTGTTTACTTGCATATATAATGGGGGCTTGTAGCGTAACTGTCAGTGGTGAGTCTTGTTTCCCATAGGGTGTTTTACTCCGCAGATGTTATTCGTTTCAACCCTGGGCTTAGTGTTTTGGGAGACTGGTGCAGACGACCGTTATGTTGTCTACACCAATCGGCCCCGTTTGATGATAAGTCGATGGGCGATGGTTTTTCATGGCCTCCCTATGGTGCTTGGACTGGTTTCCCCCCTTCTTTTGTGCTACCTGCATCCTCAAACCTGAGCCGCATTTCCCTGCGCTGCTTCAAACGACCCGTTTCACGGTCAGTTTTGAACCCGAGCCGGTTGGGGGTTGCATAACACAGCATAACCTTATTGATCATAGATTGCACAGACAATGTTTTTTGCTAAAACACACTGTTGAAAATTTGCATAGGTTCTCCTATTATCCAATGCCGCGCGATGATCATGGCGTCCACAGAGAGCCCGAGGTCTCTTCATTTTAATGTAGATTTATTTCCTGCTCGAAATTTGTTGATAGAACTGTTTTGGTATTAGACAGCAGTGTTAGATTGCACATATTTACTTCATGTAGCTATTTTCCATCATGTTAAACATAGATGAAGTTAAACACTGCACATTGTTGTCTCAATGTTTGCAACTTAGTCGGAAATGGCCTAATAATTATAATTTCATATATGACAGGAAGATCCCTAACTCAAAATGTCGAAGCGACAAAAGAAGAAGGCCCCTGTGGTCAAAGAGGACCCCGACGTGGAAGTTATCACCAAAACTGAATACATCTATGAGGACACCAAGTGTATATCTGGTGTAAAGCCTGAGCACTAGTGGGGAGAGATATACAGGTTGATCACGCGCCGAGAAGTGCCTGACATGGGCTTGGAGGAAGAAGGCATATATGCCAACATAGAGAGATCTTCACTGATGAAGATTGCCACGAGACCAGATCTCTTCCCATGCTCTGAAGTGATTGGTTGGATTCTGCCCCGGATAGATGTAACCACTATGATCTTGGAGAATGTTGACAAACAACGCTATGCTGCATATAGCCCAGGATATGTAGCCCTGGCCTACCACCTTCCAGAAGCACAAGTATTTTTGTCTGATGATTGGCTGAAAAAAAATAGAATGGACCTTGTTGAGACCCTTAAAAGAATGTTGTTGTCTGGAAGAAATTTTAGAACCAGGCCTACGCGAGAGTATGACATAGCAACCTTAAGGGCCCCATACAGGTTCATCGCCTTAATGCTTAATAGAATTTTTGGGAGAGCTCATGGTAGGAGCTTCAAATTGGAGTGGATGCCAATTATTTTTTATGTTGCAACCCAGGGGACCATTTTAAACTGGGCCAACATAGTATCAAATAGTCTTTCAGCCTGTATGGCCTCAGCTTTGGGAGGAGTGTCCCAAAAGAGGTCAGAATTTTACATGAGTTCCATACTCGTCGATTGTATACTGTGCAATCGACCTTTCCCCGGCCTAAGGTGCATCTAGGACAGAGATAGCATGCCTATTTATTCTGCATATAAGCCACTTTGGGCACACAAGTACCGCAGTCATTACCAGGAATTCTGTGAACATTTCATCATGCCATTGTATACGCTCATTTTCCTGAAAGAGTGTGACTGCATGTCAAAGGAGGGATTGCAGGCAATTGAAGAATATGCAGACTATTATATGACTGAGGATGGCCTGTAATTCAGAATGTTTGGAGGCCCAAGAGCACATTCTCTACTACCCAAATATGCCACAGACTACATCATGCATAAAGAGGCGGTCAGGCAGGTCTTCCTAGATGGCATAGGTAGCTTTTTGTTTGAACATAAGAAGGCTGCCTATCCCCCTTTGCCTTTCAAGTTATGAAGTTATAGGTTTACCAGAGTGAATAAAGAAGATGAGTTTGTAGAAGAGTTGTAAAGGTTTCATTTTGGTGAGATGCCCTTCCATAGAAATGATTCCCGCAGTAAGGTGGCTGAACACTGCAAAGAAAACAACATCCATTTCGAAAACAACCACCATTGGGATAGAGAAGAATTTTTCTTTCGCAGTGCATTGAACATTACAGCCTTAAGGAAAAGGTTCAAAAAGAAGATCACCATAAAAGGTGGGAAGGGGCAGGATGAACAAGCAAAAGCCGATGAAGAAGCCAGGAGAAGAAATGAAGAAGCCCAAAGATTGGCACAAGAAGCTGCACGGTGGCTGTAGGGAGAAGGGGAAGATGAAAGAAGAGCTACCCAAGAAGCAGCCAAAAAGGCAAAAGAAGATGCGAGAAAGGAAGAAGAAGAAAAGAAAAGGAAGCTTGATGAGGAGCTTCAGATATAGGAAGCAGAGAGGCTAAAGCTGACTCAGACAGATACAGAACAGTCAGCCTTTGACACAGCTAACGGTCAGACCTAGGACATGGAAAACCCCGAGGTTCAGGACCCAGAAGTGCCAGCTGTTAGCACACCTGGACAGTCTATGGTCCCCACACTTAAACTAGTCCCTTTTGTACAGAAGGTAGGGGAAGAAATCCCTGATTTTAATACTGTCTTCTATGACAAGGAAAGAAAGAGGATAGTGAAGAGGACTGAAAAGAAGGTCGAAACAGGAGGTCTGTCCAGAAAGATGATAACGGATACAACCATGGTATATGGGACAGACCGAGATCCCAGATTCACCATTAGAGCAGGAGCTGAATTGATCAACGCTTTGGAGGATAATGTAGAAAAAATCATGACAGATCTAGAGTAATCCAAGAAGCCTTCTTCTCAGCTGAAAGACACATTAAGAAAAGAGAGAGAAGAAAACAATAAGCTGAAGAGAAAATATGAGGACATGCAGAAAGAGATGCGGTCTTCAAAGGATGAACTGCAGGTTCTCCAAGCAGAAATGAGGTCTTTGGAAACTACACAAGAGTGTCTGGAAAGAGTGCAGTAGGAGTATCAAGAGCTAAAGGTGGAGAAGGAACAGCTACTGGGAAAGATAGAAGACTTAGAGTTGCAAAAAATCACCTTGGAGGTAAATGAGAAGCAAGCTCAAGAACAAGAGAGGAAACTTCAAGAACAGATCTCTTCTCTAACAACTGCTTTAGAAGAAGCAAAAGAGAAGCAGGCTGACCTCCAACCTTTAAAGGAACATGTACTGGCACAAAAGGCCAAGATGCTTAAGCTCCAGACTGCCATAGAAGAATAAAGATGCAAATTTTTGCAAATAGAATTCCGTTTAGAGGAAATTTTGGAGACTTCCTCTTATTTTGTTGATAGATATCAGGACGTCTTGGAAGTCCTGACAGCAAGAATGGCAAGGTTGGAAAATAATGAAGAAACTCCTGCAGAGCTGCCCTCGAAAGATCGACATGCCCTGAAGTAGGATTACGAGTTATTAGAGTTTTCTATCAACATAGCAGAGGATTTCAAAAAAGCTATTAGAAAGACGAAAGGAGCATGCACAGAATTCTTCAGAAGGCTCTTGATTACCTATAACCGGTGCCAAGTATAAGTTGAGCAGAGGCTAGATGTTTTCATAGACCACAACTCATTTGTGGAGATTTTACAGAAGAGATATCAATAGGAGTAAGCAAAGATACAGCACATTAAGGCCCTCGACGACCAGATCTTAAGGAGTGAAGTAGATCATTCCGCCATTAGTGTGCAACTATTGGAGGATCAGCTTCGTTTGAGTACGGCCAGAATTGAGGCCATCAAGAACCAACCTATGAAGTTTGAGATAAACATTCAATTTCTGGAACCTTGTGCATTTGAAGGCATCGCCTCTGAGGCTTTGGCGTGGAAAAAAATTCTGAATACTCAAGTGGGGCCCTCCTCGTGAAGGATTGTTCACTTGTGTAATATTTAACGATTTTGTAAACATTTGAGGAAAGTGAAATTTTGGGAGGCGAAGAGTTGGGAAGCCCAAGAGTCATTTGTGGGCAGCTCAACAGTCTCATCCTTTTTGTATAAATATAGAAGACTTAGAAGAACAAAGGGCTTTTTCCCAGTTAGACATGTAAAGAGATATTGTAAGAAGAACTACTTTTTTTTTTGCAATAAAGAATTATTGTTTGCCTATCGGAGAAAGATTGGTGGGACATTCAAATGTTATACTTTGGATTGCAGAAAGATTAACTATTTCATTTTTCCATCTTTTTGTCCATTAATTGTGAGATCGTTCTAACTCTTAGAGCCTATGTTCTTGTTTGAATGATTTCTGGTTTATTCTATGAAATTACCACCATGAGTAATGCATGCTGTTCATGAAACAATTGGCTATCTGATTGTCTAAATATCTTTAATCATTCATGTGTTGTAGGAAGGAATATCACCTATCTGTATTTTCTCTTTATGATACATGCACAATATACATTACTCATAAATAAGTTACAAATTGGCTCCCCGGGGATAGATAGATAGATAGTTAGTTTTAATTTATTGTTGCATATGTGATTCAGATGCTTGTGAGTTCTAAGACAAGAGGTAAGAACCTGATCATCACATTGTGACTACTCCTTGCATCCTTTATCACCCTGCTTTGCTCATTAGGCACATGCATATCATACTTTATGTCAAAAATACAAAAATATACACGGTGGACTCGGCCGCAACCGGTAAAACCTTTGTTTTTTGTTACTTGACCTACGGTATCCAGACTGCAAACCGGATGGATTCCCTACACCAAACAGTCATGGGCTAGTTGGGAACATTGACTGGGAAGAATCCCTTGTTTTTGTTGCCTGCTAATTTCCAGGCCTCAACAGTTTCTGGTGCTAGAAGGAGGGCCGCCAGTGCATGGCTGGCTGTGGAAACCTATTTTCCCAAGATTACCCCACCAGCAGATATTTGAAAGCTTTTGACCTGACCCAAATATTCAGAACCTGAAAGAGCGTGTAGAAGTAGACTCACTGGTTTTGTTCTACCTTTGAAGCAAGTAAGCCTACTTTCACCTTACGTTGCTCTTTGCTCAGACTCCTGTTTTTGTACCTTTGCTCATGGCTGGTATAAATGTGAATCAACCCAATCCACTGCCGGCTTGGAGAGCTAGATCACCTTTGAACCTAACACCTCCACTGCATAACCTACCTCAAGCTTTTGAAAAGCGGCTGCCTAAGTTTGATCCCGATGAGAAGATTGTTGTAGATGACCACTTGCAAAGTTTTTATTTAGAAATAGAAGGACTGAGGGCTGGGGAGTATGAGGATGTTGTATGTAGATTATTCCCACATACCCTTAAAGGAGTAGCAGCATCTTGGTATTTTGGTTTACCTGCAAACTCTATTCTTGATTGGGACACTTTCGAAAGGATTTTTAGGAGTAAATACGCAGCCCAAAAGACACATGCCTCACTAATTAAAGGTCTTGGTTTGTTAAAAAAAGAGAAGGATGAGAAGGTGCATCATTTTACTCAAATGTTTTCAACATACCTAAAGAACTTGTCTGAAACTGACAGACCCTCACACAAGGTCCTAATTGAATATTATACCTTAGCCCTAAGACCTGAGCTAGCCATGTTTGCCAAAATGAAAGCTCGACCTATGTTGGTAGAAACTTATGAAGAAGCAGAAAGGGTAGAGGCTGAAAGGGAAAGTATAGAATATTATCCCAAGCAACCTAAGGAAAAAACTATCGGGAGAAGAACCTTATTACTGTCTAAACCTAAAAAGGAACAATCACATGATTTAGAGGGATTGCTGAAAATGATTCAGAAACTATCCAACCGAATAATAGATCTGGAGAAAGAAAGGGAAGTTTAGAAAATTTACAAACCCTACTACCAAAAAAGAGAGGATAGCAACCAATTGAAGATCCCTCCACCAAATTCAGCATCAATGAATATAGCAGAGGTAGGGGGGATAATTTCTGCACTTTTCACCAACAACCTCATTCTGAAAAAGAAGTGTCCTCAATGGTTAAATTCAATGACATTGGTTATGAATCAGCTGCTAGACTCTAAGTTGACTAATGACAGTGGTAAAGAGGGAAAGGAAAACAAGACCATAGAGAAACAAGAAGAATATATCATGTTTTTATGGGATGGTGTCTCGCTTTTCGACACAGAAGAGAGTGCGTTTAAATCTGAATACACACCTACAGCAACAAAGGACATGGATTTGATAATTAAAGACAATGCAACAATTTCAAATATTAAGAGGTTGCAAAAGAATATCAAAAGACAAATAAATGCCAATATTGAAGATAAAACACCTGAAGTCACTACTGTCAACCAGGAAACAGAACCAATTAATGAGCCTGTCAAACTTGTGGAAGAACAGGTAGGTGTTAATGAAGGAAACACTGAAGAAATTGAGGAGCTTAAAGAATATGTACCCACAGAAAATCAGCCAGGAGAAGAAGGCACTTGGGAAGAAAAGGCTAAAACCCCGCCTTTTCTTTTGACTCTAGAAATACTGAATCATAATGTGCATAATTGCTTGGTAGACTCTGGGTCATCAGTGAATGTTATGCCACTTGAGGTTTTCAAAAATATTAATGGGAAGCCAAAGCCTACATCCTGGGAAGTAGTGCAATTAGATAGAACAAGTGTCAAAGTAGTGGGAGAAATGAAGAATGTCCTCATAAGCTTATCTACAAATAACAAGATATGTCAATTTATTGACATTATGGTGGCTAACGTACCAGATGGATATGGGCTTATTCTCAACTGAGATTGGTCTGCCAGGTTAAAAGGTTATTTTGCTTCAGACTGGTCTCACTTATGGTTACCTCTTAAGGGTACCCCGAATCAGATTAAAATTTTGAGAGAACCTTACATGAAACATACTGTCACTAAGATGGGATAAGGTAATGAATCTGCTAATTCTATCCTGGGAAATTATCTAACAGAGATTAAACTAAGATATCATACCTTAGGAAAGGCCAGTTTTATGATTGACGCTCAGCCTGAGCTCCTTCAACTTCCTTAGGCTGATAAGGATGACTGTAGACTAGTAGACATGGTTTCGATTTCAAAAATGGTACACTTAGACCATGGATAGGTTTTTTGGCCTACACTACAGCCTATCCCTTTAACTCATTGGATTGAAGAACTTTTAAGGGCGGGCACACATTTCCTTTTCTTTTGCTTTGTACATAAATAATTTGATGCTGTTTTCTTTTAGTTTATTGCTTTGATGTTGTTTTTCTTTTAATTTAATGCTTTGCTGCTAGTTCTTTTGGTTTTGAATAAAGAGGCAAACTTTTGGTTGCAATGGAAACATCAAGGTTCTTAATTAACTGAAATCTCGAGCCAAAGACTGTGCTTTTAAAACTTAGAATGTCTTCTAGTAGTAGTGTTCCTAATTGGCCATGTATTCATTGAAGTCCTACTTAACCCCGATCAATAACTCAAAATTAAGAGGTCTGGAATACTATTTCGAGGCTCCATCCATTTCACATCTAAAGTGTCCAAGGGAGTGAAAGCAAAGGACCCACGGAAAGGAAGCAAGGTAAACAGTGCATCATATACAAATGATCCCATGCCATGATTTCAGAAAAGCTAAAATCTATCAAGAGTCAAAAATCCTTAAAGAAACAATACATATCAAAGCAAAGTATCAAAAGCATGAATTTCAAATTGCCAAAAGTTCCTCTCCGTCTATGAGATGAAAAAGTAAATTCTTCTCTCACACAAAAGGACACTATGGATAGAGGACCCTGAATAAAATTCAGAAAGAAAGGCAGATGGAGGACTCACAAGAACTAAAGTTCAAATGGCACAAAAGTGCAGTTTGCATGGGAATGAGGAACAAAAGGATAGTGCTGTTTACTATATGTTACAATCCTGTGGTGTCCAAAAAGTGTCTCTGGTCAGAAAGGTGTATACAGAATCTAGCAGTATCAAAGGAGACTCAGTAATCATCAAAATTCACCCAGCAACAATCTATATTCCTCTAAAAGGCAAAACTTAGTGCATACGCGACTGTTCGTAGTGGACCCGCGTATGTACGTGGATATAGTAGTCAAACTGCGTGTATACACGACCGTGAGTTAAAAACTCACATACAGGAAGAAAATTGTATAAAAAGAAAGGAAAACAGATAAACTGAGACAAAATTCACACCAATCAGACACTACCAAGAAAACATGCCCCTAGACCCGACTCAGAAACAGAGAAATAAGAGCAATTCAAGAACATTGAATGCCGAAAAAACCCCCAAAGGACAACTACTAGAAACTTCCTGTCAGAGTCGCCAATTCTGTTACGGAGAGAAATTCCTATGGCTTGGGGTACCACAACAAACAGCTTGACTCCAAAAATCAATCATTTCCTATATGTAAGAGAAACCAAATATCTAACACTAAAGGATCTTGGATCGTACCTATTCCGGACGGTTGATGTAGATCCCTGTTGAGATTTCCAACTCTAGCTTGAATTGATAAACCAAGCATTGCATTCAAACTCATCCTCCAACCAACCCGCAAAAACCAACCACCTCACTCGCACCTGCACTACCCCACCCAAAAAGGGCCAGAGGCAAAAACATGAAAGCTACCACTGAACCTAGACAGATCTCGCCTTGCGCCATATGTGAAGAACGGGGCCATCTAACCCAAAACTTTCCTAATATTCCCATAATCCACGCACATATGGATGCCATGGATACAACACAAAAAATCCCCGTGGTTGAACTCCAAAGTGGGCCAATAGTGAGAAACAAGTCGTTGAGAAAAAACCATGCTTGCGCCCTTTGCGGATTGTATGGACATTATTCTCACCATTGCCAGGACTTGTTCAAGTTTTGAATAGCCCTAGAAAACCTTTGACAAAATTCCCTTGAATATGAGATCACTCTGATCGAAGAAATCCACCCCCCACCTCCTTCTTCAGACACCATGTCCATTTACATGATGTCCAGTTCTATAGACCCTCTTGTCTCCACCATCATTGATGGTCCATCACACCGATCTCTTCATTGCTTCTGCAATGATGAGGAGATACTTGAAGCCTTAACCACCCTGGAATAACCATGGGACGACATGCACCACTGCTCGTTCTTCCTCCATGAAGAGCTTATGTTGCAGTCAGACCAGTTTTTTGTGGAAACCAAATATTTCATTCATGGGAAAGTCAACTAGTTCAAAAATCCCATTCCAACACCAGATGCCTTCCAATAAGGGAACATGGCCAACATCTCACCAACCATCAAAATTAGCATCTCAACCAATCCTGAGGTTGTTGAATAAATCATGCTGGGGGCATCCTTCTCCTCAGAGGAAGCTGCTTCCTACAAAGCACTCTTCCAAGAATTACGTGACATCGTTGCCTGGTCTTACACTGAAATTACAAGGTTGGATCATACATTGTGGAACACCACATTGACACATGGCCCGATGTGGCCCCCGTATGCAAAAAGAAATGCCCCATCCATCCATCCAAACCTGCCGTAGTCAAATCGGAAATCAAGAAGCTGCGCACAGCTGGCTTCATTTACCCCATTGCATATACTACTTAGGTTTCAAATCTTGTTCCCGTGAATAAAAAATAGGGTACCATCCACGTTTGCACATAATTATGCAATCTAAATTGGGTGTGTCCCAAAGACAACTTCCCAATACCCTTCATCGATTAGATTATCGATGCATGCACCAGACATGAGGTCTTTTCCTTCATGGACGGGTTTTTCGAATATAACCAAATCCAGATCCAGAAAGAATATCGGTACAAGACTGCATTCACAACCCCGTGTGGCACATTAACATATAGAGTTATGCCCTTTGGTCTAAAGAACGTTGGAGCCACCTTCCCGCGTGCCATGACATATCGTTTCCATGACCTCATCCACTTCATATTGGTCTACCTGGACGATCTTACCGCTCAATCATGAAAATGAGCACAACATATAGACGACTTGCGGCAAGTATTTTTGCGATTCCACAAGTACAAAATTCACTTGAACCCCCTAAAGTGCATTTTTTTGTGTCCCAGCAGGCCGTCTGCTCAGGTTCATCGTATCCCACAAAGGGATAATAGTGGACCCCCTCAAAGTTCAATCTATCGTTGATCTCCCTTCACCAAAAAATCAGCACCAACTGCAGATCCTCCAAGGTAAAGCCAACTTCCTTCACCGCTTCATACCAGAGTATGCAACAAAAGCTGACGGATTCATTCATCTTCTTTGCAAAAAAATCCCCTTTGTTTGTGATCAACAAGCACAGGAATCATTTGATGCACTCAAACAACCCCTGACTTTTGCACCATTACTCTTGACACCAGACTTCACCCAAGATTTCATTCTCTATGTGTCGGCCTCAGAGAACGCCATTGCTGGAGGCTTGGTCCAGGAGGACGATGCTCACCACGAGCACGTGATCTATTACGTTAGCCAGAGGTTGACAGGTCGCCCACTATGATATTCACCCGAGGAGAAACTCACCCTCACCGTCGTCTTCTCGGCTCAAAATTTGCACCACTACATCATTGCAAACCATACCCATGTAGTGGCTGATTCCAACCCAATGCGGTACCTCTTAAGTTGTCACCTTCTACAAGGCCGCGCGGTTAAGTGGGTAGTCGTCCTCCAAGAATTCAACTTGGAATTCATTTCCCCGAAAAGCACAAAGGCACTCACGCTGGCTGTGCTCATGGCAGATATTACTCCATTGACCATGTCAACACCACCCAAGGATGACCTCCCTGATGATTTCCTATTCGTCATATCCACAGAAGACTCATGGTATGGGGACATCCTCCTATATTTACGTAGACAAAAATTTGTAACCTACTTAAACTGTGAAGACACGTGACATATCTGACAACAATCCACTTGCCATCTTATGATTGGAGATGTTCTGTATTGTCAAGGCAATGATACCATCCTATGTCATTTCCTCACCCATGACGAGGCCGAGAGAATCCTCCACGATTGTCATAGTGGAGCCTGCGGTGGCCAGTTCTCAGGTATAGAAACCACCCAGAAGATTCTACATGCCAACTACTTCTGGCCTTCCATCTTCACTGATTGCATAGAGTCAAACACTATCACAACTGTCAGCTCTTTGCCCTAAAGGCAAGAAACCCCCTGCACCATTACACCCTGTATTCAGAGTTGGTCCCTTCTACAAATGGGCAATCGACTTCATGCGAATCAACACTACCTCAGCCAACGGCCATAAATACATCATTATGGTAGTTGATTACTTCAATAAGTGGGCCAAGGCCATGCCCACATTTGATTGCAAAAGTGAAATGGTGACACATTTATTCTGTAACCACATTATTTCATGATTTGGTGTTCCCAAACAGTTGGTCTTAGATCATGGTAATCATTTTGAAGACGTTGTTTGGAATGAAATTTCAACCATGTTGAAATTTGAACACCAGTACTCATCTTCCTGCTACCCCCAGGGGAATGACCAAGTTGAAGTAGTCAACAATATCATCAAAACAATGCTCCAAAAGATGGTAGGAAACCATAAAACCAACTGGCATCACATGTTGTTTTCTACCCTATGGGCTTATTGCACATCCACAAAAATCGCAACCGGTTTCACCCCTTTTTTTCTAGTACATGGTTTTGAATCAGTACTCCCTATAGAGTGCCAGATCCCATCGCGGTTGAACTCCTTCCTGATACTTCTCCTTTGGAAGAATGAATCCTCTAACTCAAGCAAACCATAGAAGACCACTGAGCTACCCTCTAGGCCATTGAAGTAGCGAAAACATGATCAAAGACCCATTATGAATCCCATGTCCACCCTCGCACCTTTAGCGAAGGAGATATGGTTCTGGTCTATGACCAATCCAATGAAAAGTTAGGAAAAGACAAGTTCGAGTCAATGTGGTATTGCCCATACGTCATCCACCGTTGCCTAAGAAAAGGGGCATACACCCTTATTGACTCTGATGGAAAACTCTTGGAGAATCCCCGTAATGGGATCTAACTCAAGAGATTTTACGCTTAACATCACCAATGAGTCAGTTGGTATTCATTTTTTGTTTTACAATGTTTTTACCACAAATCAGAAACCCCCCATTTAGGGGCAGCACCATTAGCTGCTAGTTCAGAATCACCCGGAGCTGTTTCGAGACGTACCTCACACCTCCAGGCTCAAAATCCTATATTCTAATGAGACCATCGTCCCATGTTTAACAAGTAATTTTTGGGACCACCTCCTAGAATTTACCTCAGTTTACGGACCACATTGTGATAATTGCATCACACTTTCCTACCGCAACTCATATGGGACTCCGGACCATCTCCCTGGAAGGCACATCATTTTATCATTTCAGGATATAACTATCTAATCTGTCCACTGCACCTTACGTAGGTTTCCACAACATCACCCGGAGGGCGTATCTCTTTTTTGCATGCATTTTTCATATGAATGCCTCCATACTTGCACTCGCACCATATGTAGTCAAGTCCTCCCACGACAACTCACACATGACCTTCCTGACCTCTGTTTGAGAGGCACCTCGGTTTGCGTGCCTCTTCCGCGATCTATCCCGTGCATGTAGTGGTATGTTTAAGAGACACCTGCTCCATCTATACTACATGGATGACTTTTGGACCACTGTCCATTGTCCCTACATGGGGGCACCATCAAGGCCCCTTCGATCGGTTAACCACACCGGAGTTTCTTTTAAGCTATTTTCTGACTCCTAAAAGAATGAAAAGATTGCCCAGCCCAGCTGCTTCCTTTCTCACTCATTAAAGTATAAGAAAGGGTGTCTACATCGTCTTGTTTATCTCCTTTTGCGAACCATGTAGAATACCATATGAAAAGGAACACCTTGGCACATTCAAGCCAAGACCGTTCCCCTTTGGATCCTTTTATACTTTCTCAGGAAGAGGGGCCTAACTTTATGAAAAATCTCACCATGGGTTGTCGTTAAGCTCTTTTCCAGCCTTCTCATCAAGAAAATATTGTGGAGCAAACTCGGTCTCATTCATGCTCGTAAAAGGATCTGAATGACCGTCCAGTCAGTATAGGTTTAACCTTTTTCGGCCTGATTGGACTACCAACCGTAGAGAAGTCTCTCATCCCCTAAAGGATGGGAGAGATCTCCTATGTGCACTTTTAACCTTTTTTAGGCACATGAGACTATCAACAAAAAAGAGCCCCCAGTGGAGTCTTCTTCATGCTTTCAGACTCTCTAAAATTGAAAGCACCATCGAGCATTTACTTTCTTGGGCTCGCTAAAAATCCACGAGATCGTACCACAACGGTGTCTTTAGACACCACACCATATATAACAGTTTGGTAGGATTCCCACTTTGGGTTTCCTTTGTTCAGAGTACTCTACGATGTGTCCTCCTTGGATCCCATCAATACCAAAAGTGTCTACCTCCCTCAAATTTTTCCCATATGCAGTTACATTCCCAGTATTACAGCAATGATCCCTTTCCCATGAGTTAGTTTCATTTACTTCCTGGTATACCCTGTCGTCATACTCTAAACAAAGGAAGTTTGAGTCCCCCATGATTCCTTACCCTTGTTCCACCTCCTTCCCCCAGCCACCCATTCAGTGGTTCAGTCCTCATATTGTCTCACATCGTTTGTTTATCTCCCTCACGCTTTTGGTCAAGGAACACCATTGCCTTGACTAGTGGCAGGTCTCTCTCTATCGAGGACAACACATGTATTCTAGAGGATAGACCTAGAGGTCCCTATAGCCTGGTTTCAATAAACTCATTGATGAGTTCCTTGGACCACTTGAGAGGAGTCCTTAGTGCCTCTCGGGATGGTTGTTTCTCACGTGCTCAAATCCAGCTACATCATCACACCATTGAGATTTGTACAGGGTATTGGTCCATGTAGTATTTGGTTGAAGACCCTAGATGTCACCTGACTCTAGCACATTGATGATTCTATGTAAGGGACCCCAACAGGTTCATGTCCCTTGTGATTTTTGGGTTGCGTTGGAGACAGTGTTCAGAAGTCCCAGCAGTGCTTCTATATAGATTTATGATTGATGTAGCATATTTGTACCATAGAGACTCTGACTCTTTGTCAGTGGGTTCCTACAACTATGTACCATTCTGGATCCAATAGGCCATCAGTCATGAAGATATAGCATGCCATGAGAATGCCATGGGTTTAATGTAGCAGCTCTTCATATTAGTATTGTATTCAACCTCTCATTGAGGAAACCACTATTGTAACAACAGTTGTACATTATCGGCTCTTGTATTACAAAGCTTAGATCACATTATTTTTTTGACATCGTTATGAGCATCAGGGATGCCTACCTCGTCCATATACATGTCACACATTGTTTGTATCTCACCCATTTATGGGAACCATATTAATACAAAAAAAAGCCACCATGCCCCATTCCAAGAAGCACCACCTCTCCCCAGGAAATCCTATGATTCACATTAGCCATACGATCAGCTCCTGCCCCCACACATCAGGGGGAAATCTGTTAACCCAAAAAATCCCTCAATGAGCTCTACGTAACCTACACCACCTAAAGACATCCATGTACGACCCTCATTTGACCCCCACACCCTTACTAAGTCTCAAAAACATGAAAACAGGCTTAAAAACCCCTAAAAAGAGCCAAAATAGCTCTCATAGGGGATAAAACCTCCAAAAAGGGGATACAAACCCTCAAAGGAGCTTAAAACCCCCAAACGAGCTAAGAATTGGGCAAAAGGTGCTTAAATCCCAAAAAAGGTGCTAAAGCCCTAACCAAGGGCTTAAAACCCTAAATCTCAAAGAAAAAGTATAAATAGAGGGGTGCGGGTCACTCTCAACTCACTCCTTCTCTCCCTATCGTTATTCTACCCGTGTGAGTGCCTTCGACCCTTTGCCTCTCAAGCCATTCACCCTCCCTCTTCTCCATTGCTCCACAAGCCAAGCTTCCATCACAAAGAGAGAGGTGCTTCCCAAAGCTAGGGCATGGTGGCCCATTTCCACCCAAATAGCAGGTATACTTATGTTTTCTTTCATGTTTATTGTAGCTTTCTAACTTATATTGTTTGTAGGTTTGTTTGCTAATGATTTTCTACAGGTTCTCCTTTAATTACTTGCACCCATATTTTGATTTCTAACCATTTATTGCAGGGTTTCCATAGCTTGGCCCTAACACTGTTTGCAGGTTTTCTTCTACCTCATAGGAACCCTACCCTTCCATCCTATAGACAGAAGGTAGTCGTTCCTACCTGTAGCTAGGGAAAAATCCCTACTACAATGTCATTAATGGATTCTAAATATTCTCTGATATTAGATACTCTTGAGAAGTATTATTTCATAGTTTCTTAATTTTGTACCTTCATGCCCAAGAAAAAAAGGTCATTCTTGTGTTGATTTTCTTTCCTTCAAACATACTGGTTAGTGCATTAAACATTTACTTTGGATTATTATTTAAAGAAACCTAGGGGATCAACTTATACTTGATGTAATTAACTATCATCCTTTTGACTTTGATAATGTCTTTATTGTGATTGGCATTTTCCTCCTCTCCCTCTGGTTTCGTGATCTCATCTTTGATATGGACTTCTAGGTCACGTTCTTCGAGGATGAGCATGACTCTGTACTTCCATGCTTTGATGTTATCTACTCCCTCAATATTTTCATGAAGGTTGGTATTGTTTGTCATCCTTAATGAATGAGAAATTAAAATGGAACTGTAGGGGATATAGCTTACCAATTTGAGGACTGCTTCTAGAATCTGCTTAAGGATGACTTAGGGTTTGACTGGAAAACCCTAATTTTCCAACTAGGATCACTTGTAGAGATGATCGGAGGAAAATATGTGCCTCCCCAAGGAGAGATAGATTGTATCTTTATTTTAAGTAATATGTGGATGGAACCTTGAGAAATTTGGTTCCCTAGTTTCTCCTAGCAGCAGAAGTAGGTCAAAAAATGAAAATCCACATAATTGAAAACTGCTTCGACAGAAAGATGCATCCTCCTAGGGAGATTTGAATGGTTCTTGTTTTCTGAATAACTTATGGAAGGATATTTCTATAATAGTGATCCCTAGCTTGTTGAAGTACAAGAAAACTGCTGCAGAATGTCTTCTTTCAGGTTAGATTTGATACCATGTTAATATTTTAAAAGTTGTTATACCAAAACAAAAGGATCTCTGAAAGAATAAAAAGCACAACAGAACAAAGGAGAACAAAAATATTTATGCTTGGAGGCCCTCGTGGGGAAGAAAAACCAGAAAACCGTTCTCTATATACACCTCAACTAAGTATAGTGTAATACCCAAAGAATAATACTAGGCTACTTCCTCTCCTCTAGATGGACCGCTCCTTGTCTCTCTAGCACAATTGCTTGAGTGTTCTTCTTGTCCAAATGAGGGAGGAACCTATCCTATTTATACTAATCAGCTGAGAGGCCAGATGAACCAAGAGGGCCAACTTCTCTTTGCTGTCAAGGTCGACTTTCCTTGGAAGAATAAAAAATACATTTCAATAATACTTTTGTGGGTACTACTGACCCAACTTACAAAAGAGGTTTTATCTCAAGACTTTACATGACCAAATACATCAATGAGATCCCTAATTGGAGGAACAATATCTCCATAAGGGGTAATAATAATAATAATAATAATACAAAATATAATATCTTCCATGGTTACATTTCTTTAACAAAATATCCAAGACCAAGTGTGTCCCCATGGGTTTCACCGCTGTTGTTCGTTAATAAGAAGGATGGAACTTTGTGAGAGTGTATTGAATATAGACATATCAATAAGGTCACAGTGAAGAATAAGTATCCATTTCCCATGGTATATGATCTCATTGATCATCTCAAGGGAGCCAAATTATTTTATAATATTGACTCAAGGTTAGGATATCATGAGGTCAAAATCAAGGAGGAGTTTATCCATAAGATAGATTTTAGTACGTGGTATGGCCATTATGAGTTCAATGTTGTACCATTTGGTTTAACCAATGCTTAAGCTAATTTCATGTGCCTCATGAAAATGTGTTTATATTATACTTGGATAAATTTTCCTTAGTATTCCTAGATTATATTCTCATCTATTCCAAGAATGATGAAGAGCATGTAGAGCATGTCAAGAAGGTACTACAAGAGCTCAGGGTGTATAAGTTGTACAACAATCTAAGTAAGAGTGAGTTCTATCAGAAGAAGATTCTATATTTGGATATGCCATCTCAACAGAAGGAATTTTAGTAGACCCCAAGAATATTGAGGAAATAATGAGTTGGTATACTCCCCAGAATGTCGCATCCATTCGATCTTTAATGGGTTTGGAAGGATATTATAGCAGATTCATCAAGGGTTTCTACAAAGTGGCACACCCTATTACATCATTGCATAGAAAGGATGTGAAGTTTACATGCTCTGATAAATGTGGGCAAAGTTTAAAATGCCTGAAGGAATTACTCACCAATTCCCATATTCTAAAGGTCACACATTTAGAAAAATATTTTGTAGCAAGTATCGATGCTTACATCAAAGGGATCAAAGGAGTACTTATGTAAAAAGGACATGTGACATGTTATGAGTCCCGAAAGTTAAAGGATCCTAAGAAGAACTATGTGATGCATGGTTTGAGCTTGAATCCATAGTGGACACCTTGAATATGTGGTGACATGACCTACTCGAAAGAATGTTTGAGTTGTGCACTGATCACATGAGCTTGAAATATTTGTTTGTCTAGTTGCATTTGAATTCCCAGTAGGCCAGGTGGTTAGAAATCCTAAGTGAAAGATCAATCATGTCAAAGGTAATGAGAAATATATTTCTAACGTGATCAACATGAAGTCTCACATTGCATCCATGATATTGTGTCGCGTTAACCTCAAAGAATGAGTTAGCAAAGTCACAAATGAAGATGCAAAGTATGTGCAAGTGCACGTAGGAATAGGAAACTAGATCCAAACAAGAAGTATCAAGGATATCAATTGGAGGAAGATGGAATTCTTTTTTTCCATGGATGGTTGTACATTCCTAACAATGTAGAATTGAAGAAGGTGGTATTGGATGAGATTCAAGTCATCCATGATATTACAAGTCCTCCATGATATCAAAAGACTGCAGAAATAATACGAAATCAATATTTTTTCCAATTATTAGGAAGGATATCATGCAGTACATAGCCATATGTCAGAAGTGCCAGCAAGTTAAAGTTGAGAATTTACACCCAACGGGATTACTAAATCCCATTACTATTCTGGAGTGGAAGTGGGAATAAATATTTATAGTTTTCATTACAGTTTTTCCAATGACAACAAAGTATCATCATTAGATAATGGTGGTAGTGGAAAATCTTAAAAAAGTAGTACATTTCATTCCATCCAATTCAATGCATAATATTACTGACATTTTGCATATCCTCATGAGAGAAGTTTTCAAGTTGCATGGATTTCCTGAGGCAATAATCTCAGATAGAGATGAAAAATTAACCTTGAATTTTTGGAAAGGATTTTTTAAATAATTGGGAAGTTAGTTGAATTTAAGCACAACCTACCATCCTCAAACATATGGTCATCTAGAGAGAGTAAATCAACTGTTAGAAGACATGTTAAGGGTGTATGTTATGGATAAGACATCCAGGTGGAGGAATACATACATCTATTTGATTATGCTTACAACAATGGTAATCAAGCATCATCGAGTATGAGTACATTCAAATCCATGTATGGTAGTAAGTGGAGGACTCTAGTATGTTGGGAAAAACAAGTGAATAGGGTAATACTTGGATCACAAATGCTTAAGGAAATGGAGTAGCAAATGATTAAGATTAGACAAAACATGAAAGCATTGTATCACAGGAAGAAAACATATGCAAATATGAAAATAATGCATAGATAATTTAAATTTGGAGACCATGTATATCTAAGGGTTAAGCCAAGGAAGAGATCCTTAAAGCTCAGAAGCTATGCCAAACTAGCATCGAGATATTGTGTACCTTTTGAATTGCTTGATAAAATAGGACCAATTACATGTAGGATTACATTTACTACACATATGAAATATCATAATGTATTCCATGTTTCTTTGCTTAAGAAGTATATGCATGATCCTAATCGTATTATTGATTGGAATGTGATTCAGGTGGAACCCAAGGAATATTTTCAAGTGGTCTTGTGTTCATCATAAGCAAGAAGGAAATGGTGCTTAGGAACTGCGTGATCAACTAGGTAAAGGTGCAATGGAAGAACTTTGACCTAGATGAAGCTATGTGAGAGTTGGAATATTCCATGAGGCAAGAATACCCATTTTTTTCAGTGTTGAAGACCACTAAGGAAAGTGTTGTTTCAAGGGGGAGGGTATTTTAATGTCCCTAATTTTGAACCTTTACATAACTATGTGAATCATGTAATAACTATGAAAAGTGTAAGGTTCATGGTGTGGATACAAAGATATAGGCCCTACGATGGAAATCCTAAATATGTGTGTGTGTGTGCATGCGCATGCATGTGTGTGTGTGTGTTTGTGTGTGTGTGTGTGTGTGTGTGTGTGTGTGTGTGTGTGTGTGTGTGCGTGTGTGTGTGTGCATCAATGAGACATCTGGTTAAAGAACCATGTGTTGGTCAAGTGCAAAGACACTGTAAATATAATGTACATGTGCATGATAATAATAAAGAAATCCACAGCAAACTATGAAAAGTAATAAGAGAATGGGGGAAAGATCATCCTAAGGTTATGTAGGAACATATTAAATCCATTAATTCAATATAGGAGATCCAAGTGTCCTAGAAAGGACCAGTGAGAAAGTAGATACCAGTTTGAATTATGCACCTCAATCATTTAATGCTACTAGAACAAGGTAGTTGAGGAAGTTATTTCCTTAGGGAAAGGAAGGCATGGGTCTGAGTTATGTTGTGGAAGAATTGAGTTAGATATTTTGTCAATCATATTGTTAGGGTATGGCGTAGTAGTCTATTAGTGAGTATGCCATCAAGTCCGTTAACCAATTAATTAGTTACATGGTCAAGTAACGAGGTACTTAATAGATATATCTACATTTCACCCTATCTAGAGGGAACTAAGCTTTCATAACTCAATATAACATTCTCATTTATGGATAAGAGTCAACCCCTATCAGAGAGGAATTCAAATGAGGGTAGTGAAAGAGTGGGAAGTGAACCTAGGTTATGGTTCTTGGTCATGACTGTGAGTCATACAATTAGCTAAGAGTGCAACTACGTAGCATTCTCTAGTGAATCAAGGTAATAGAGTGGTGTCGAGGTATTATGTTGTAGCTTGAACCTAATCACCTGAGTTATGTCAATACCCGAGTGTCTGAACCCGTTCTTAGAAATATATGAGGCATTCATAGGTTGTTCACTAGTGAACTGGTCGTAATAGAGTGGTTTATTAGACAAATATAGAGGTGTTCCCTTGGAGCCATTGGTTATGTGCAACTAAGATTTGTAATCCCCGGGAAAACAGATACTATAGGAAGATGATGTGGGGTTTGGATTATATTTCTATGCACACACTGGTATAGCACATGGAGGAAGGTGATTCCTGAAAGACCATTAAACTGTGAAGGGGGTCATTCTTAGTGTCATGTGGGGAGACACTAATATATTTAGGGTAATAATTCGATGTTTTTACCGACATATAAAGTTAAAAGTCACTTTAAACATGTAAAAAAACATTAATTTGTTGGTGTTGGAATATATTAAGCTATAACATACCTCATATTTAAAACATAAAAAAAAAATTATAACCATATATCTTCGGACATAATAATAAAATATGTAACTGTTATGAGGCATTACAAACAAATAGAGAGTTTGAAGCATAACCTAGGCTGTATAAAATGATCAGCATCTCCTTAAAATCTTAGAAACCCTTTTCAAAAAGAAAATACCTCCAAAAAAAACTCAAAAAGCTAAGTTATTGCTTTGTTCCACAAGAACCATTTCACAGTTCTGATTCAGCATTCTGCATTCTGCATTATTCTTCTGGATGCGAAATTTGGGAATTGGAAAAACAAGGTGCGATGGAGTCCTTCGAACCACTTTCTGCCTTCTGCCTTTTGCCTTCCATCTTCTGCTACAGAATACGGAAATAGGAACTCAATGAAATGACCACCTTGTATTTTGAATTTCTACCTTTTTTCCTTCCGTTACGGACCTCAGAAGTCAGAAATTTCATGAAATGGGCACTTTCTCTTTTGTCTTTTCACCTTTCAATTTCTGCCTTTCTGTCTTCTATTATGAACCTCGAAATTAAAAAATTTCATGAAATGATCACTTGGTCTTTCGAATTTCTACCTTTTGACACAACCCAACCAACAAAACCCAGTCAACAAGGGTTCCACTCTGTTAACCCTCAAGCCACCGCAATCTTCCTGAGCCCTGACCCAGACAGGTTTTATTTCATCGAGAAACACCCACAGAGAGGATGAGGTCCCACCCAAGATGTTCGACGGAGAGCCAACAGAACCAAGTTTCCGTAGAATAGGAAGGGACAATGTGGCATCAATATTAACAAGTCAGTGAAGCATTAATAGATCTGATTAATTAAGCATTAACCCAAACATTTATCATTGCTCTTCGTCAGACTACATCATTCTATTACAAATAAAGTAAACATACCGATGCGCAAAAATATCTAGTAAAATAACATTATTTAAAGCAGGAAAACATCGCATCATAGATCCATGTCACGCATTCACTTAAAATTCATCATAGAGTCATAGGAACCAATAAAATAGTAAAATATGAAGCCAAAGTGATTTATATCAAATTTCTCCTTGTCATATTACTTCAGCACAAAACAACAAGTTCTTCAAAACAGTTCACAAATCACCAAGTGTTTCCTAATTCTCTTTTCCTTATGACTTAACATTTGTAGTTCTACTTATATTTATAGGCTTGTGCCTTTACATTCAAGGTCCACTTAGACAACTTCTAACTAATTCTTAACTGATTCTACAAAATAATGACCAATATCTACAAAATATGGTCCAAAACAACAAAAGGTCACATAAAATATAAAATATATTCTAATTATCTCTTTGCGCACTAATCTTCCTCTTACGTGGTGTATTTTTAGCTTGCTCAACATCCACGATCCTACACAAATAATGTTTCCAAAATCTCTGCCAACATGCCCCCAACATAATCTTGTGTCTCACCCTCAAGCCATGTCAGTTAGACATGGTGTACTCATTGATCTTCAGTCTGAATTATTCATACTGCTAAGTGATCTCTTTCACTTGCGCTTGAATTCGCTCAGCAATGTCCTGACTCCCTGTCAAATCCTGCTTCAATGGGTGCTCCACCATCTTTTCAGTAACTTCTCTCTTTTCTTCCTGCACAGCCTATAGCACAAAAACTACCTTTATAGATAGTTGTGCGATAATGTCTTGGAAGTCATCGAGCTGATCATTTGTCTTCCACTGTCACTCCTGAGAGTTTCCAACTCGCTGCTACAACTCCCTCAGTTTGGCCGACCGTGTAATCTGAATGACCAGTTGCATTTCTCTTAATGTGCTCTTCACTGTTTTTAGTTTCTCTTTGGCCTCCTACAACTTCTTGGTCAGTTTCTCAAGCTGCACGTCTTGGACGATGCTGCCCCAAAATTCTCGCATTGCCTCAGTGACCTTCTTAGCTTCCTACTACAGCTCTTCAAGTTGTGCCATCGCTTCCTCTATGGAGGTCTTCTTCTTGGAAATTTGCTCAGGAGGCGTGTTTGGATATACCAGAGCATTCAAAATGTTGTTTTCCTTCTGTAAGTGCACAATAATTTCCCCGTTGTTGCCTTGCTTTTGTCACTGCATCTAGTTCTGTGGTGTTTTTGCAGGCGTGCTTACAAGCATCTGCAACTACCTCTTCCAGTTGTATTTGTTTGTAAAAAAGGTGGGCCTTTTCAACAATAAGGCGGTTTGTATCCTTCCTCAGCTCTTTGATCACCTCAACACTCTTTATCTTCAAATGTTCTTGTGCTTTATTCAGTGCTTCTATCTCCTGTGCTTTTTATTTCTATCAGCTTCTTCTTAGTGTGTTACAACTCATTGCCTTCTTTCTACGTGTCCTCCTCTTTCTTCATTTCCTCCAACTTATGGTTAGAAACTCGCTGCAAGTGTACCAATGTCTATGTGGAAAACATGTTGATATCCAATGATATATCCTACAACAGGGAGAGGGAGGTATTCAAATCCTCTCATCCAATGTATATCACAGTCGAGGGAATTTGAACATTCCTAGCCTAGGGATTAGTGTTGATTGACATGAAATCCTACATGGTCACACTCTCTGGCGCTCTTTTCAAAACAAATACAAATATAGAATGTAGTTTGGTTCTTACCTCTGCGAGTCCATCTTGTGATGACGTCTTCATTTCCTTTGTTTCCGTGTTAGTTGCATCGGTAACGGCCTTAACAAGCCAGTTTAACTGTGCTTCCATTGCTGACATGGTGCTACTACTCGCATCCTGGTCCATGTGCCATTTTGTTCTTAGTTCCTTGAATATGTGTTGTGCTTCCAGGTCAGTAGGTGTCTCGGTTGATGATTGTTCATCAGATTGTTGGTCATCTTTGCGCACAGGATCATCAGCTGCATTTGTCAGGGGTCCTGTCGAGAATTATGCTATACTGACTGGTTCTTTCCATTTTGTAGGCCAATCATTAATCATTTCCTCCAGTTCAACATCAGTCACCTTTTACCTTATTGGCAACGATTGCTTGGTGGCGTCCCACCGCGTTTGAATGTAAATAGCATGGGGTCAAATTATGAATTGTGCAACCCGCTGGTATTTTGCCATGGCTTCCTCTGTCAATATTGGAACATTTTCTATGGCTGCTTGCAACTTTTCCCAGTAGATCCAAAATTGGATCGAGTATTCTTCCAATCTCTCTGCTTCTCTGACCCACCATAAATTCTGGTATCTCACGCCGCTACATACCTCTATTGATTTGACATCCATACCCTAGTAATCATCTGGCTCCATCCAAGATACTAACGCAATAAAAATGAGGAGCCAAATGTATGTGAATGGTATTTCACCCACCTGCGCGGCCACTGCGTCCTCCACTAACTGGTTCATAAGAAAAAGGGACCAAATAATTTATACATCTTGCACACACAACTCAACACATGTGACCACCCTTGAATTAAATTGAACTGGGCGGCTCTTCTTGACGTCTTTGTTGGCCAAAATCCTTGTGCCAATACGTACCGTGTGGTCATTGATACTATCAATGCGGTATGCCCTCCCATTGTAGTCTATATCATAGCACTTCTTTTGAGTCACCGCCAACTTCTTGTCATTATATTTGCTGCAGAAATATTGTGAGGGGTCTGGCCCATCCTTGGGTAGCCCCGTTATTTCAGAAATTAACCCCACCGTGACTTCAACTGGCTCATCTAACCACAAAAACCCACCATGGAAGCATGCCAAATCCTGCTTCATGCATGCAGTCACTTCATTCGGCCACCCAAAGTTTGGCATGTTGATCAACCCCAGTAATCCGAATCTAGTCAGTCTGCTCTCCTATTCCTTTGGGATGCACTCTATCAACCCCCCGCCGATCGCTACCATTGACACATATGGTCCATGTGCAATGTATTCTAGTGCAAGAAGGTCGTGGCCTTCATATTTAATCTACATCAGAATAGGAACCATGTCATAAATTCATACCATCCCTTATGGTATCATCGACATCCTTATCTGATACTTATGATTCTTCATGGCCTTCTTGGCCTTCACACTAGGCCAACTAGGAGGTATATATCCTGGGATGTCTTTGACAAACACCCCTACTCTAGTTGCAAAATACAATACTCCCTAGATCAAAGGCCCTATTTGTGCAGTGTCTTCTCCTTGTGCCCTTGCGGAAATTCTAGTCTGTCTCTTATGTGGCATTAGAGAGCTATGATTCTATGCCTTTCTCTTCCCCTTTGGCACCGTCGACGATCTTAATTTCATACTGGTGAATTCTTCCACAATTGCTACTAGTCTGTTCGGTGAATCTCGCTCACTCGAAATATCTACAGTATCTGGGTTACTCTGCATGTTACACCAATTCCTCTCAAGACTTAATAATCATGCACCCTCTCTAGACTTATAAACCTCCTCAATCTCCTCACCTTTCCTCAACAAATCATGCTATAGCTTGGAAGCTCTACAACTCAACTCAGCTCTGCACAATAGTGTCTTCCAACCGTGTTGAGCTTGCTCTTATAGTGCCAAATCAACTCATACTCATCATTACCAAATCAACAGGATCATCATGACCAAATCATGCATTAACTACCTGATTTTGCTATCGATTTTTCCAACCCAACAGTCACATCCACCATCATTATGCTTCACTTCCACAAGCGTCGTCGGTTAACAAATTTTAACTACCTTCATTTATTACTTATTTGACTTCTTCAGGTAGCATTATATCCTAACTACGCTTCTGAATCCTCCTGCACAACCACCTCCTCTTGGTATTCCTTCCATTCATCCATCATCCTATCTACTTTTTTTTCATTGTGCAGTGCCTCAAACACCGTGCGGTTCTGGACCCGTCCTATAGGGATTCATACTGCTACCGTTTAGTAGCTTTGGAAGCATCACTCCATCTATCTGCTATAGTTGAACTGCACCTCCTAAAGTAATTGAATTAATAATATATGGTCCTAACTAGTGCATCTGTAACTTACCTAGATGCTTAATGAACTTGTTTCCATACAACAACACCAAATCTCCTTGTTGAAACTATTTATTCTTATGTGACGATCATGCCAAGCCTTCTATCAATCCTTCTCGATGCACTGGTGGAATCCTACAATAACGTGGTCCTCCTCGAGCTCCATCAACTGCTCCATAAGATCCTCTAGCACTTCTTCATTGTCCATACCTGTAAATGTGGCAATGTGCATACTTGGAACAATGTACTCCATCGACATGATAGCCTCTTTCCTATATACCAATTTGAATGGTGTTTTTCCTATCAATATTTTACAAGTGGTACGATAGGCCCATAAAACTTCTTTAATCTTTAGGTCCCTGTCATCATGACTTGCATTACATATTTTTGTAAACACATCCTCAAATATCTTGTTGAATTCCTCAACCGTCCTGTTCGTCTATGGATGATACAAGGTACTTTTCTTATGCTGTATATGTAGCTCTTCCATCATGAGATTACCATGCGATTGATAAAGTGAATTTCTTGGTCACTCATCAGTATCCTTGGACATCCAAACCGTGTCACAATGTTATCAAATAAAAACCTTGTTTCGGTTGTCGCCGTGCAATCCACGATTGGTGCAGCCTCCGCCCATCTTGTTAAATAGTCTGTCATTGTAATGATGTACCATGCACTAGTTCTCTTCCTCGATGGGTTGATTGGTCCCACAAAATCCATGACCCTTTTATCGAATGGTTGCACTGTCACCTGAGGTACCAAAGGCATCTCATCTCTCCTCGATGGCTTTCTAGTTCATTGACAGACATCACAACTCCTCACATAGTCTGTTGCATCATTATGTAGAGTGATCCACCAAAGCCCTGCGCGTAGCACCTTTCTCACAGTTGCTCGTACTCCATAGTTTCCATAAGCAACTCCTCCATGGGCCTCTTCTAAAATATGCTCTTGTTCATGCGGTAGGACACATCACCACAAAATCTCATCTGGTCCTAGTTTGTATAGTTGGCCAACGATCAACTGGAAATCTGAGGCCCTTACCACAAACTGCTTCTTCTGGTCTTATTGAAAATTCCTCCGAGCTGACTCTTGTTGCCAAGAACTGAATTATTTGATCATAATAATCATCTTCCATGTCGAATCTGAACAATTGTGCCTCTAGAATTCCATCCTCAATATTTGTGGGATCCTCACCTATCTCAATTCTGGATAAGTGATCAGGGCCCACATTTAAGTGACTTGGCTTCACAATTATCTCAAAATCAAATTCCTAAAATAGAAGTAGCCAACATCATATATTCCCCCCAAAAGAGGCTTATTGACTAGGCACTTCAAAGAAGAATGGTCAGTAAACATTTTCAAATGACAGCCCAATAGGTAATGCCTAAAATTTTGTAGTGCATATACCATTGCCATACCTTATCTCTTTGTGGTCATATATTTTTTCTCAGCAAATGACAACTTTCGACTAGTGAAAGCGATTGGGTGATCGAGATCTCCTTCTCTTGGGTACTCGAGCACCACTCCCAGCGCAAGAGATGATGCATCCACATGAACATGGAACTCCTTGTCCCAATCAAGAAAAACAAGGATCGATGCAAAATCCATCTTGGCCTTCAGCATGTCGAAACTCCCTTGGAACTCTCAACTCGATATAAATTTTGCGTCTTTCTTTAATAACTTATCCATAGGGGTCGTAATCGCAGCATAACCTCTTATTAATTTGGGATAATATCCAGTGTGCCCCAACATCTCTATAAGCATCTTCACATTCATAGGTGGGAGTAAGTTCAAAATGAGCACAATATTTGTGGGGTCAACCAATAGTCCTTGTTTGCAAACAATGTGACCCAACATCATCCCAAAGGGTGTGCAAAAAATACACTTCTTTAAGTTCAGCGCGATCTGATGTTGTTGGCATCTTTTCAACATCAGTTGCAATTTTTCCGAATGGTCTCTGATCAATCCATAAACTGTCAATCATCCATGTAGACTTGCAGGAATTTCTGAATAAAATATTTGAATGCTACAACAACAACCTGGGAAAATATCATAGGTGTGTTCTTCAATCCAAACGACATCACTGTGTACTAAAAGCAACCGCATTCAGTAACAAATGTGGTTTTATGTCGATCTTCCTTCGCGATCTTAATCTGGTGATAACCAGAAAACCCATATGTGAAATATTACATCTCCTAACCGCCTACTCCTTCTAGCACTTCATCTATGAATGGTGTCGAAAATGGATCATGCATACATGCATCGTTCAATTTTATCAGATCGACACAAATCCAAAATTCATTGCTTTTCTTGTCTTGGACCACTATAGGACTGATCCATTCTTATTCTTTTACTGGCTCAATTATTTGTGCATCCAACATCATCTCAAGCTTCGCTTTTACCCTCTCCTTGTATAGAGGGCTCAGGCGATATGGCCTTTTCCTTACTGGTTTCGCATCTGAATTCAATGGTATCTTCATCTCCCCTAGATCACCCATAATCCCTTTCGTTTTAGAGAACTTCATCGGAAACAGATATTGAAATTTGTGCAAGAGATCCATGATTTTTGTCATGGTCTCTTCATCCCAGTAATCCCTGACACTTGAAAATTTTGGGTTCTCCTCTATCCCAATGTTGACTTTTCTAATCTTTAGCAGCTGATTCATAGAATCGGTTGGTATATATGGTGCTGCAACATACTTACTCCCCTTTGTTTATGGGATATTGATGTTTCTTAGCTCATCAATGTCCTTGGGTCGTCCAGATACATTATAACATTCCATCATCGACTGCATGTGGCAATGCGCATGTGGATCCACTAGATATGCGATGGGAAATACCTTCAACACCACATTGAGAATAAGTTGTCATGTATTATGGAATTCTGGATTGGAATACATGAAGCTAAAGGTATGCACAAAAAAAACTATGAAATCCTCCCAAGTGGTTATTTCCCTACGTAGTTCGGCTGATATGTACCAAGACCATGGAATTTCATCCAGAGTGTGGACAAAGGCATGGACCCACTCATCCCTAGGTCAAGATGACCACAAGGTTTGACATTCAAGTAGATGATCATCTAGACTATTCCACCCATTGTATCATCCATCATGGTACACTTCAGCATCCCCAAACCAAACTGCCATCATTCGTCGACACTGCAACCATCCATTAATTGATTTTTTATGAGTCTCCCACTACCATGATGGGGTAGCCTTCAATGCTTCTTCCAATGCCAACAAGTGCTGAGGTTCATATACCTTTTCTTCAAACTCCATTAGGAACATAGATAAATAAAGAAGTCCCTTATAAGTGGGTAGTAAAATAATATTAGTCACAACATGACACAGTGATTGTGTGATAAAACCACACTTCCTGACCGGTACCTCATGCATACGATTCTGTGAGTTCTCTAATGCATTATCTAAGTCAGAAGACGTAGAGCTAGCGCTCAGTGATCAAATTTGAAGGGCGGGTATTAATTTCAATTGGAAGGGTATTTATTATCCGAGCCCTTCAGAGATGAAAGGAAATATAAATAATTGTACTTCAATTGACAAGTATGAATTTTAACTAAATCCTTTCACCAAAAAAATGGAAAAAAACAAATATTGTTCTTTCAAATTTTTACAATTTTAAACAATTGAGTACCCCTCAATATCTACATGAAAAAATGATATATTTTCAATAAAAACTATTTTGAACACATTAAATTGTCATATGTGTATCATTAATTTTACTGTTCAGTGACATAAAGACTATTCTATTGTATTTTTTCCAGTTGGAGCACACTTCATTATACAAAAAAACTACTTAGACTATGCCATAACCATATTGGGGAATCCACGTGCAATCAAAAATTGAGAGATATAAGAATGATAAGGATTGGGAACCTAAGAAAAAATAATACACAACTCAGAAAACATTAAAAAAAATCCTACATACCAAGCAAGTTAGCAAAAATAGCATAACCAAGGTCGAGGCATCAAATTGTTTTGTTCAACACTTGTCGTGAAAGCATACATGTATGGGATGGAGGGGAAATGGAATCAAGCCTAATTCAATTGAATCCTTGCAACTCACTACATGTCTAAGACTCAACAATATGTCTTTTAAATTGAACCAGAACACCAAAATAAGTTTATTAATGGCTAGATTTGAGAAAGTTCTTGGTGTAAGTAATTAAGGGATCAAGGCTCTAAAATTTGTTGTGTTTTGTATGAGTCCGTGATTCAATGAATCAACAGTCATAGGTATGAATTTAAGTTATTTAATGAAAATAATTAATGTGTATAACCTCTATGTCAAAACCACTTCCATGTTGATGCAGGCCACTACCCTCTTTATTGTCTTACCAAAAGGCATGATAATGAGGAAGAAGACCTAAAATTATGGACTTCACCTTCAAAGAATTCCTTGCAAT